>JACBFG010000011.1:4589977-4674050 GCA_013435955.1 Diaporthe sp. HANT25 | reverse complement strand
TAGCAGAATAGCTATAATTAAATAAACATAGTTAAAGTATATAATAATAGGTCTTTAGTAACCCTTATACCTAGGAGGGGTCAAAAAAGACTATGAATTTGATTACACTTACAAAACGGCTGACTCAAGTCGATATGCCATAAGCACCCGAATATTATTCAGAAAATATCATCAGCCACAGGTCATTTGGCAACACCCTTCCTGAGGGACAAAACGCTTTGGCTACTACATTCGGAGGGGAATGGGGAGGGCTGACAAATAATGCTGGACGAACTGGACGAATTGAGATTTTCTACGTACATAGAAAATCTGGACCAAGGTGAGTTCGATGCAGTCAGTATACAAAAATGCTTCCACAACCGCAAGAATCGCTTTCCTAGTTGCTTTCTCATGTGGCTGGACTCGCGATTATTGCCGGGACAAATTTCAAACATGATGTTTAGTGCCAAGCGCAGCAATAATGTAAAGTAAACAGTATTGTTCGAACCCGACAGCATGTCTGAGGATAATGGAGGTGAAGCCGTGATACTAGTTGTAGCCATTCATAAGCAGCATTCTCCCGGATTAAGGAATCAAGGGACGTTTGCAGAGTCAACTACACGGAGACAATTCACAAAGTACTGACGTGAAATACCCTTTCTACTATAAGAACGGACATCCTTTCGGCAACCACCTAGGCACAGAGTGCAGTCCCGAGGCCAAAAGTGAAGCACTGAACGTGAAATGCATGGATTGTCATAGTAGGCAAGCACATGTATGCTGGTCGTGACCATGTCCACGGGATGACTCAACCAACTACATCGTGGGCTTTCCATGCCCAAGTTCTTGTTAGTGGTTGCGATGCCGTGTTCAAGTGGTATGAAATCCGCGAGGGAGATCCTCAACAGCATTCTGCAACTCATCTGGCAATGTTTATTCCTTTAAATATGAAATGAGCCACAGTAAAGGTGGGCCATGCTCGCACACAGCAACATCATGTCCGGCTGTTTAGGCTAGCAAGACCAGAATGGATGAGGCATACCGTGCACCGTGCCTCCTGATTTAGCTGCACGAGCTCTTTTGCACCTAGATGGCGTCATCACTGTGGACCAGAACTGCATCAGCAAATTATGGCCCGGGGCAGTGGTTGAGGACCACGGAAATTTTCAACTGGAGATAGACACTGCCAGGGCATGCTCTGATGGCGCTGGAGCATTCAGATCTTGGACTTCCTTGTCCTGGCTGTCATGCTGACGGAAGCATAGGGAAAAAGGGGCCTAAAGGCAGCATGGTCAGTCGGGCCTCCACCAGATCACGTCGCCAATATAGTGGCGTGGTCTGCCCCTGCCAAGCGTTGCAGGCATCATACCTAGCTCCCGACAGGATGGTCCTGCAAAAATCACGCCCTTGACTCCAAGAGGCTCTGCAGGTAAGGGTTTTTTTCGCCTAGGTGTTTCGCTAACATGGACTATATAAGCGGCACTGATTGAACATCATGCTCTGATCGACCCGCAAATCATGCCACCGTCGAGAGGTCTGGATTTGTTGAAACAAAGTCAACCAAACCGACCGTTTTCAACCGCTGGCCACGTTCTTCTCATCCGAGCCTTCTCGGGTCCGATATGCAGGTAAAAGAACCTGGACGTGGATCACAGGATCAGACGAAAACATCGTTTTAGAAACACTTACTCGTGAGTGGCCAAAACGAGTTGATCGACAGTCTGAATCGCCAAGAGATAGAAAGATGGAGAATGGATGATCTCGCCTACGCCGTTGGATCAGGTCAGTCTCCTGGGTAATCTTAGACGGAGGAATTCAACCTATTGGGCATTCAGTCAGTCGTTGTTGGGGTCTCTTTCCACCGTATCTTCGAAAAGATTCCGAAGGGGTGCTGCGAGTCCATCCTTATTCCGAGGCTCGGGATCCACCCCTGTGTCCGTCCGTATTGTATGTCAGCCGCGTGCACCGGTGGAGTATTTTGGCGCTGCCCAGGACTCGAGATTGCTTGGAACTAGGCAGCGCGGTACCATTTTGCGAGCCGCATTTCCTCTCTGGACATGGTCGCAATGCATTTTCCTACTAGCAGGCCAGAGCCGCCCTCAAGCACGTGGGCTGACGAAGATGAAACAGTGAAACGGGCGTGTTTACTTGTTCCAAGCCACCGCAGGATGAGCTGTCAGGGGTAGCCAAAACCAAGCCGCCTGGCGCTTGCAAAAGACGAGAAAGGCACACACCCCTGGCTGCCAAGACCCCCTGCGACCGACCTTCATCAAAAACATCCCCACTTTCAAGCAACACGCGAGCCTTCGCCCCCAACTTCCACCAGTTGCCAGCCCGCCGTCAGCCCGGCAGAAATCTTGGTGTTTCGGGCAAACAAGCTCGGTCCCGCTTGCGCTCTTGTGCATCACCCGCAACTTTCCTCTTCGGATCCCCTGCTGGGGGCTGGGGTGCCTGGCGGCCCACCACTTGAGCCGCCTCGGTTGACTCCGGATGGGCGCCTACTCTGACGTCCTGCCTGCAACTTCTCAGGAGCACGTCGACGCTATGCCGTGTCGAGAAGACATTCCCGTGGTTGTTGTGGGCTTTCGATGATTCTAGAGATCCAAGCGAGCGAGGCGAGCTCACCCACCAACCCCTGGGCCTGGGACTGGGGCCAATATGCCAACGAGAGCAATGCCTGCTCCGAAATGGACTTAGACACACACAGCAAGAGAGACGCATATATATATGCTTTCATCGCCGGCCTGATCTAACCACCATGAACTGATCTCCATCCCTTCAGCATTCATCTCATTGCAGGCCACACTCTTTGGTTTCGTACCACCCTCATTCTTTTTCAACGCCATCTGACTATCTTGTCATCTTCACTGTGTGAAGCTGGGACATTCATTCTTTGAAAGACTATCTCGTCAACATTTCCACTTCAACGCAACCAAAAAAACCACTCCACCTCTCTCCATCAAAAATGCCTTCCTTCACCTCCAAGCTCGCCCTTGCCGGCGCCGTCCTCGCCTCCAAGGCTGCCGCCCACGGTATCGTCCAGGGCTTCGCCACCGACGGCCAGTACCAGGAGGGTTACATCCTCAACGACTACTACACCAAGCAGAACACTGGCGAGGCCCCCGCCAAGGCCGGCTGGTACGAGGAGGCCACCGACAACGGCTTCGTTTCCCCCGATGCTTACGGCGAGGCCGACATCATCTGCCACAAGAACGCTGAGAACGCTGCCCTGACCGGCACCGTCGCCGCCGGCGGCAAGGTCGACTTCTGTAAGTCCATTACCCAACAGCCATCATGCCGCGATGGCGAGAGAAGAGCCCCTTTCATGAAATCCAATACTAATCTCGCGTGCTTCCAGACTGGACCGCTTGGCCCGAGTCCCACATCGGACCCGTCCTGACCTACGTCGCCAACTGTGGCACCGCCGACGATGCCTGCTCCACCGTCGACAAGACCACCCTCAAGTGGGTCAAGATTGACGAGGCTGGTATCGACCTGGACACCCAGACCTGGGCTGCCACGGACCTGATCGCCAACAACAACACCTGGTCCGTCACCGTCCCCGACAGCCTGGCTCCCGGCCCTTACGTCTTCCGCCACGAGATCATCGCCATGCACGGCGCTGGCTCCGAGAACGGCGCTCAGAACTACCCCTTCTGCATCAACATTGCCGTCACCGGCAGCGGCACTGAGAGCCCTGAGGGCACCCTGGGTACCGAGCTGTACACCTCCACCGACCCCGGTATCCTCTTCAACCCCTACACCACCCTGACTGAGTACACCATCCCCGGCCCCGCCCTGTTCGGATCTGGCTCGACTGGCGGCTCGACTGGTGGCTCTACCGGCGGCTCCTCCAACTCGACTACCCCCGCCACCCCCACCGGCAGCGGAGCTTCTCCTTCCGCCACCGGCGGTGCTCTCCCTACCTCCACCGGCTCCCCCGTCACTGGCGGCTACGCCGACGGTGATGATGAGGAGAGCTCTTGCACCAAGGCTCGCCGTCACGCCCGTGACCTCAAGCGCCGCAACTAAGCCATCAACCTCGGCTTCTGTTGGGATGCGTGTAAGATACGACTTATTGAAGGACATGAGTGGTTGGAAGAACCTACTTCGTTGAAATGTACATAGACTTTCTTTCTTCTGAGATAAACCTTAGTGTGCGGCCTACCTTTCGGGCTGTGCCTGCCCCTTGTCAATACCCCGTCGGGGCATCTCGAAATCGCAATGCAGATACAATGAACCTGAACAATGTCTTGCTGACTCCGTGAATGAGTGAACTTGAATGTGTAGTTGAGTGTGTAGTTGGATGGGCAGTTGGATCGGTATTTGAGTACCTAGGTATGCACTTGAGCATGTTTTTGAGCACGTTTTTAGTAAGTGCTTGAGCACGTTTTGAGCAAATATTTGAGCAAGTATTGTGATGATCTCAAGTGCTGCGGGGCGACGACTATTGTGCCAACACATACAACGTTGTCTATAATATTAGAACATAGAGGCGCTGTATGATAAGTGAAGTCACAAATTTAACGGCCTGAGACAGCAGCTGAGCTTCGCCAATTTAGATCTCATACCGTTGTTTCCTTGGGTAACTTGACTCCCACGACCGACAGATGTATTACAAGTGCGCTCCAGGCCCCGAAATCTTCATTGAACGTACTGGAACCAATCACTGAGACAGCTGTATGAATTGAAACTTTCTAGCACGGGGACAAGAGCGTTTGAAGGGAGAAAATTCGACAGCTTACGGGCCATTGAAAACAAGAGAAAAGAAGGCTCGATGAAAGAGTCCAGATGGTCCGTCGAGTATGTCCGAGCCCGCAAACTGTCCGCGCAATTTTTTCCCGCCATGTCGTACGCATTCGTCACGCAGAATAAGCCGACACGGTCTGTGATGAGTCTTGTAGCCCTGATCATTGTGCATTTCAGATCTACCAGTCGGCGTAGTCATGCATCATGTCACCGTTACAGAATCCCTACTTTTCAAATGGAATGAGAACTGACTATCAAAACAGCTTGTACTTCAATTTTCTCTGAGCTGTCATGAAAAACGTCGAATGATGTAGGTAACAAAAACTGGGTGCGCTCAACAGCATGACCGGCTGGATGGTTGGTCATGCCCGAGACTGACACAAAATCAATGCCCACGAGAGTGTGGAGAAGAGAAGGCATGCATCAGCACGATAAAAGACGGAATGGATTCACGAACACACAAGTTTCTTCATTTACTTTGGAGCATCAGTGAGTCGCAATTGTGAAGTCAGGCATTGTTCGGTGAAAAGTCAAGAAGGGTGCTATTGCTGACGACGCAACACGCGTAGAGTATGAGACCACACTGCACAGAACGTCGTCTATAAAGAATGTTCACATCAAAATTAACCTGAACGGATACACTGAATTCAACTCAGCAGCTGCTCAATGGTTCTGATGCAGCGGCCACTTGTACAAACTCGAATTTTCAGGAACTCTGTAGGCTATGTGGAGAACACCACCCCATACTAGCGAATGAAGACCCGTACTGAGCCATCATAATCACAGGTCCAGGCATACTTGAAAATGCATCACTTGCCAAGTAAGGATTGATCCACGGCCAGAGGGTGCGGTTGCATCCAAATATCCTCTGTAGCCAGTCGAGTACTTCCCTGCGGCACATCTTCTAGGTCTCAGACCAGATGTAAGTCTGGCGAAGAGCAACACTGCACTGAGGCTATAATGGGCGGCCCTGAGCGATTCTTGATTCAATGACAATGTGCTGTTGGACAAGAAATAATCTGCCTGCCCAAAACTTCCATGAGATGACCTATTTGAGATCACGTCTCAAGGACAACTTCCCTGAAAAAAGACAACCTTTTCGGATAACCTTCTTGGGCAGCACGTCTGGGCGATGACAGTGTCTTTAGAAAGGTCGAGACTTGAAGGCGAGGGCAGGCGATGGCAATGGCAGCGATCCTAGGCACGGATAAGTCATACTGCTGAGACAAACACGTGTGTTCTTCTTCTTTTGACACGGCATCGTGAGTGAGGGCATGTCTGGACCGGACCGATGAAGCAAAAGTACAAGTACCGGCCGTCTAGCCAGTCTAGGCACGAAAATATGATGCGGATATGCCGTACTACATGATCTGGCTCAGCGTTCGGGAGACAAGTCGTTTCCACAACAATCTACACCTAAGCCGTGGACGAGCATGGGCGAGCGATGACTGGGATTAAGCCAGGGAAGCAGCGCTTGTTGATAACCCCATGATGGGCTCAGATGAGGATTGGCGAGCGTGCAATAGGGGCCGCTGAGATGCGAGCGTGCTCCAGATCCGTATTTCATCCCCGCGAGATCTGTGGTTGATCTGCATCAATCGACATGCGCACAATCAAAGCCATTTGACCCATCTGCAACATGCAGGCGGACCAGGCGGATCGCACTTTCATCTCGCCCTTTCCGGCCGGGCCGTGCAGGCCGTGTCCGGCATTGGGGGCCCGGCAGCTGACTTATGTGTTGACTGCAGACGGATAGACCATCAAAATCTGACGGTCACCGGTTCCCGGTGGCTCAGACGGGTTCACGTGATGGAGACCTAGGTAGGCTCCCGCAGTCATCCGCAGTGTGCGCACGCCAAGCCGGAGGCGCTGGGGAATGGTTTGCCCCGGGATCTCGGCAGCTGACGCGAGTGGGCGGAGCCTGCAGAAGTCGCCTGGGCGGCTCAGGGGCAGGTGATGATTCAGCCTAGCAAGACTTTTCTTCCCTCTTGTCGCTCACACGCTTGGGTAGTAGTCAGCGGTAGAGTCATTGTCGCCAAGAGTGGCGTTGAATGGAAGGCTGACTGCACATATGGTGACTGATGGAAGGACTCCAAGACTTTTCCGCCAGAATGCGACAGCAGGCTGTTATAAGAGTGTCGACATCCCCAGGCTCCCTTTTCAGGGCTGACTGTATTTCAGTTGATCTCAGGATCAAGCCGCGAAAAGATCACTTACGCAAACCATCGTGCAACAATCAAAACAACCAAACAACCAAATCAACAAGAACGAGAACCCAATACAACGATCGCCAGGATGACTAATCCGGCCAAGACGGTCTGGTGGGAGACCTACCAGCTATGGGACGAGGTGCTCCACCAGGTTGGGAAGGCGTACTACAAAGCAAGGCCGCCCAAGAAGGGATCGCGAAGCAGAACAGGGCCCAAGCCAGCCCGACCAAGATCGCACAGGACCACGGGCAAGATCTCATCAAGCCGAGCACCTAAACTCCTGGAGGCCCGACACGAACCTCAGGACATGCAGCTCGTCCGACAGCGCTCGTATTCGTTGGACGGGTGAGGCCCAGCCGGCAAGACAAACACGACTGACTGCAGTTACATAATCAGCCGTTGGGGTGGTTGCGTGATTGCGGAAGGGCGAGTGAGTGACGATTGATCTGGAGTCCCAAGAAAAGCCAAGAAACAACGATGGCGTGGCCGTGGACGTAACATCACGATGTTCGTCGTTACCGACAGATGAATTGCCTGGAGTGTGCGTTGCCTTTGAAGACGACGAGGAGCGGCCTCACCACAGTGACGTGGCCAGCCCGCCTCAGCCACGCACACAGAGAGGCCGACTGCGAGAGCCAAGACTGGAAAGGGGCAGGTTGACGACGCTGCCGAGCCGGGCCCGCACAGGGGCTGAGGGGCCTGCTGCAGGTTTAGTGGGTACCCGACAGGTGCAGGCGGGAGCGCCAGTGCCAGTACACGCACAGTACGCTTACGAAGGTTCGAATTTGGCAGGACAGGCTGCGGATCAACAAACCAATTGATCAGTTGAGGGCAGAGCAAACCGATGAACGATGGACGATGAGTGCCGATGAGGCCCATTTTATTGTTACTCTGTAAATAAGAATCCGTATAAAGTAGCAGACAGACCCAGCACTTGCTATACTGTCCCCAGTCAATTGGGCGTCAGGCTGAGACACGGGCACAACGCCAGCGCTGGAATCGTCGGACAGTCTCAACTCCCAAGGCGAAGGGGGAAAGAAGAACCATCAGTTCCAACGGATTGGCATTGACGATCCATTTCGGGTGATCGACAGGAGGCTGACTTGGTGCAGCGGGAAGGGCGGAATCAGGTCGGCCTTGGAACACCAGGAGGAGGAGCCGCGAGACAGCTAAGAATGAAAAAAAAAAGCTTCGTTTGGGGGGCACGCAGCAGCAGGGGCAGCAAGGACAGCAAGGCGCCACCAGTCCAGGCGCCGATTGCTGCTTGCTTGGTGGTGCTTGGTGGTGCTTGGCCTGCTTGGCCAGCCCTGATTGCGGGCCAGAGGAATGCCCAGCGGATGCCATGAGATGCCACGAGATGCCAATGGTCTTGGCCGTCTTGGGATGGATTGCTTGAACCGGAGCCGCATCAGCGCTCGTGGACAACAACAACAACAACAACAATCTGACCCACGATGGCGTGCGAGGTTGGCTGTGGGCATGCTGAGATAGGCCAGCCCGGCACTGATGACGATGTTCGCTGAACACGATGTTGATCGTATTGTTGACTCGTGACGGAGCCAGGACTCGAGTCTGCAAGACTCAATACCGCAAAAGAGCGCCGTCGCAGCGAGGTCGAGACTCGAGACGTCGACAGCTGAGAGCTGAGAGGGCAGGGCAGACGGAGGGACGGAGATTGAGATTGGCCCCTCCTGGACCACCGCTGCTGCAGCCTGCAACCTACCTGCGACCGAGGGCAGATTGAGCGAACCCACAAAGTGAGGAAACCATACGGTCTGACGGTGCAGCCTCACGACAGGGCGACAGGCCGCTGTTGAGTGTTCACCGGGAGTCGGTCTACCAGTTCTACAAGTAAACTACCACGCCAGTCGATGACCGATGATTGTTGGTTGAGGAATGGCCGATGGGAGAGACAAGAGAATGAAGACACACTGTGTGGGTGTGTTGTCGCCGGCCCGATAGGGGGGTGAGGGAAGGGAGATCAAAGAGGAGGGTGACATGATGTGAGCGAGTGGTTGATTGACTTGACTTGGTCTCGGGCGGATACGAGATACCGGGCGACTGGGACCAACACCCCTCTGGTCTGGTCTCTCGATTGCCATGCTGACTGACTGAGTGTGTCTCACACTGCCACTCTCTTGATCAATGAGAATCGCATCTTCTCTCGCATCTCGCAACCTCGGGCTCGTAGGGCTCGCACACAGACACCGGCAGAGAGCATTTGCATTTTGCATCGCCACTGCCCTGTGCCTGTTGCCCCCCACTTATGATCTCTGCCTCCTGGGATGGTCCATTCTTGTGTGAAGGGTTCGTTTCTGGTGGTTTTGGCCGGTCGAGCACAAGTTCCAGGCCTCGTCTGCAGGGATGGGGCCAGTCAAATGTCCCGATTGATTGACGCCCTCAACCTGGCTGGCCGAAATTGAATTAGCATCAACCAACGTCGATGGCCCCTGAGGATCCAGAACCTAGTCCCGAGCCAGTCTCCAGCCAGTCAGCAAGGTCAGCCAGACAGATTGAAATCAAAATCGTCAGTCCCAGTCAGTGCAGTGCAGTGCAATCAATCTCCAATCAAGTTGGTTGGGCGAGTTGTCGGGTTGGTGAAGGGGGTACGTACCCTCTGTGCCTCTCTCGCGTTCCTGCCTCCCCGACCCCGACTCCACCCCACCTGCCCACCCCGTTCCTGTCCCTTTTGTTCAGTCCCTGCTCCCTGCAGACATGGGCCAAACCTTCCCACCCTGGCCACCCCAGCAGGATGGCCACCCATCGCCCAGAATTGAAATTATCATGTCGAAGCCATTGACGTACTGTGGTTGTGGGTGCGGGATTGTGGGATTGCGGTACTGTGGGCGTGTACGGTGCCATACCGTGCTGGCTCTGTGGTACACCTCCTGCACATCTCGTATCACCAGTGACAAGCGACTGCCTCCTTCTCCTGTTTGCCTCCAGCGTCCAAACCCCCTTTCCCCGTCCGTCGTACTGTTGTACCTACCTCGTTCGTTCTTGCCTGCGCCTCTGCTCGTGCCCACCTTTTTTCTGGCCATCCACGATTCGCTGTGCTCCATCATTAATTCCTCCATTTCCTGATTTCATCTTTCACTCCCTCCTTCCCTCGCCCCTTCCGTTCCCCATCCCGTCCATTCATCATCCTTTTTCTTCCCCCGTCTCATCCGGTCGTGTGCAAATTGATCCAGGCTCCTTCTTCTCTTGCCTCTTCAGTTTGCCCTTCTTGTTTGACTTGATCATTCACCACTCTCATTGATACCAGTATACTGATCCTTTTCTCTTTGGAAAAGAAGGAATAGACTTCTTGCTTCAAGGTACGTTTTGTTGCTGCTGCTGCTGCTGCTGCTGCTGCTGCTGCCCTGCGTCGTGTGTGTTTGGTGGTGTGGTGCCAGTCTGCGTCTGTGTGTGTGCGGGCGTTTCCCGTGCCTTCCCTGCTCTTGTTTCTTCATCCCATCCCATGCCGCCTTCCAAACCTCATGCGCCCTCCAACAAAAAAGAGTCAATGCCAAACGTCCTGTCAACGTCATCCCGACCCGGCGGGAGTGGGAAGACATCGGACCAGTTCGTCCACGCAGGCCTCCCCCCTTTCAAACCCCAGCCCAGCCAACTATTTTTGTTTTTGTTGTTTACTATGGGTCAACGTCACGTCACAAGTAAAAGAACAAGGCCACTTGAATTCTTGGATTACCCGCCTGGACAACTCATCGATCCCATTGCTTCACCTCGCTTCTCATTCACACTCCGGATGTTTGCTAACAAGGCTTTTTATCATCTCCAGATTGTCTTATTTTTAATATCAAAACACCCACACTCTCTTTGAAATCCAGACCAGGAACAAACACTACAATCATCAGCTCCCCCAGTCCAGTACACACACAACAGTCACCATGTACTCAGCCAAGCAAATGGTGCTGGCTGCCCTCGTGGCCAGTGCCTCGGCCGCCGTCGAGCCCATCGTCGCAAAGGGCCAGCACTTCTTCTACAAGAACGGCACTCAGTTCTACATCAAGGGTGTTGCGTACCAGCAAGACACCGGCTCCTCCGAGGCTGCCAAGCGATCCACCAGCAGCTCCGACTACATCGACCCCCTCTCCGACGAGACCCTCTGCAAGCGTGATGTCCCCGTCCTGGCTGCTGCCGGCACCAACGTCATCCGTACCTACGCCATCGACCCCACCGCCGACCACGACGCCTGCATGACGCTGCTCGCCGACGCTGGCATCTACGTCATCTCCGACCTGTCCTCGCCCGACGAGGCCATCATCCGCAGCGACCCCCAGTGGAACACTGCCCTGTACAAGCGCTACACCTCCGTCGTTGATGCCCTGGCCAAGTACGACAACACCATCGGCTTCTTCGCCGGTAACGAGGTCTCCAACAACAAGAGCAACACCGACGCCTCGGCTTTCGTCAAGGCTGCCGTTCGTGACACCAAGTCCTACATCGCCGACAACTTCGACCGCTGGCTCGGTGTCGGTTACGCCGCCAACGACGATGCTACCATCCGCAACAACATGGCCGAGTACTTCAACTGCGGTGAGGCCGACGAGTCCATCGACTTCTGGGGCTACAACATCTACGAGTGGTGCGGTGACAGCACCTTCGAGAAGTCCGGCTACTCCGAGGTCGTCTCGTTCTTCTCCAACTACTCCATCCCTGTCTTCTTCGCTGAGTACGGTTGCAACACTGTCGACGGCGGTGCTGGCCGTACTTTCCAGGAGACCACCGAGCTTTACTCTGACGACATGACCGAGGTCATTGCTGGTGGTATCGTCTACATGTACTTCGAGGAGGACAACGACTATGGTAAGTCCTTGTTCATAGTGCAAGCGTTGACAAGTGTTGATTTTTGGCTAACGAAATCTCCCATCAGGTCTGGTCAGCGTCGTCGACTCGTCCAGCGTCAAGGAGTTCAAGGCCTACACCGCCCTGAGCTCCCGCATCGCCGCCGCCACCCCCAGCTCCGTCTCCATGGATGCCTATGAGCCCACCAACTCGGCCGCTGCTTGCCCTGCCATCGGTGCTTCTTGGGCCGCCGCCTCTTCTCTGCCCCCCACCCCCGATGACTCCCTGTGCGAGTGCATGTTCAACTCCATCTCGTGCGCTCCTGCCTCCAGCCTGGATACCGACGACTACGGTGAGGTCTTCGGATACATCTGCGGCCAGGACCCCGACTCTTGCGCTGGTGTCAACGGCAACGCCTCCACCGGTGTCTTCGGCGCTTACTCCATGTGCAACGCCACCCAGAAGCTCGGATACGTCCTCGACACCTACTACAAGGCCCAGAAGTCGGCTTCCGACGCCTGTGACTTTGATGGCAAGGCTGTCACCCAGTCTGGCTCCACCGCCTCAGACTGCAAGTCCAAGCTCGCCAGCGCCAGCTCCGCCAACGCTGTTGCCGCCACCGCCACCGCCGGCACCGGCTCCTCCGGCTCTTCTTCCAGCTCTTCCAGCTCCTCTTCCAGCAGCTCCCTGGCCACTCCTCTGCACATGAAGAGCTTCTTTAGCGTTGGTGACATGGCCGTCGGTCTGTGGGCCGTCATGGCCATGGGCGCTGGTGCTGCCGTCTTTGCCCTGTAAGCAGGGTCAGTCAATAGTGCTGGGCAGAAGAAACCCGGAGGTGTCGTGAAGTCTGCATGGCGGCGTTGCGATGATATCCGACACCGCCCTGGGCAGTAATATTTTCTGCATGTGGGCGGTGTCAAGCTAGTTGCATTTTTCTATGTAGGATAGAGACCTCGGTCTTGTACGGAATTGATCAATTTTTGCTATTCAGAAAAGCCAGAGCACGGTACCGGGTTCGGACGCGGGCAAACTCATGGTTCATCATGTCTCATGCGTATGGCGTTTTCACTTCCAACATCCATGTCTTCTAGAAGGTAAAATGAGTGGACATTGCGGGTACACAACGAGGCCTGATGTTTAATCAAAGTTTAATGACCTAGACTTCTCTTCCCAAAGAACTAGCATCATATCCAGGGCACAAACGTCCTCCGCAGTTCAATCCGGTAGTTCCCAGCCTTCAACTCGTAGCCATGTCCCCACTTTTGAACCATCCGACCAATATACTCCTTCTTGTCCAAGATAGCCTGCCACCGGAGTTCCGATAAAGTTTCTGCGTACCGCCGGCGCCGATAGTACAGGACGCTCCTCGCTGTTAGCTGGCGTCTGAGCACGACCCTCGTGACACTCGTATTCTTGGTCTGTAGCTTGCGTCTTGAGCCTCTGGTGGTGTGCATGTTCTTGTCGCTGCGGGACCTTTTGGGGACTTCCTGGTGTCGTTTCGGAGCAAGATCCTCGCCGTTGGCTTTGGCGGCGCTTCGTCCGCTGCAGACTTCGGAGGACTGGTCACGGCTGCAGATGTCTTTGCTATCTTTGATTTCGGGGTGCGCATACTCGATGTGCTCGACTTGGCGCGTAGCTTCTGCGGCCGGGTATTGAGGGACTTGCGGTGGCACTTCGTTCCGCGCCAAGATTGTGCTGGTGAGGCCCAGAGTGAGGGCGATGAGTGCAAAGGAGAATCGCATCTTGATATCGGGTCTTGCTGATGTGTTATACCTCACGAGGGGGGCAGGAGTGTATAAAAAATTGAGAGTAGAGAAAACCCAGTGGGATCGAGATGTGGCATGTCATTTACAATATTTAAGTTTGTGTGGTATTTCGCCTAAGAAAAGTTGCTGGCGGAAATTGATCATAATTACCTGCCCGATGTTGGCGCCGGCTTTGTGCTCACCATCACGGTACCCAGCTATGAGTTTTGGCTCTGATTTGCTGGCATATTTCATGGCTGTTCTACTTTTCTTTGTTTGGCACTTGATGCCTGGTACGGGAACTTGCTCATGAAACGCACTGTCACATTCGGCCTGAACCAGCCGCGTAGAGTCAATCTCCAGGTAGGCATGCTCAAATTCATCTCTGGATGAGGACGGGTTCAACCACGTTTCCAGCATATCATCCTGATTTATTTTTTGAAAAAGCCCAAAATAGGGAATCGAAATCCATCACTTGGTTCCATCACTCAAAAATTCCCCTGCATTGCAACATATGCGCTGGATTATAAAATGTCATCTCGACTACCCAGGTACCTAGGTACCAACATCCGATGAGATCACAGGCGGTTGCCCATGTTGATGTGGACAGCCTTGATCTGGGTGTAAGCCTCCAAGCCTGCCTCTCCCAGTTCTCTGCCGATGCCGCTCTGCTTGACACCCCCAAAAGGTATTCTTGGATCACAGTCTTGGCTGCTGTTCACCCAGACCATACCTGCTTCGATGTCGCCCGCAACCCTGTGAGCCTTCTCGAGGTCTCTAGTAAAGACCGCAGCTCCAAGCCCATAGGTTGTGCTATTCGCCCTCGCAACTGCCTCTTGTTCAGTTTCAAAGCTGGAAATAACAACGACCGGGCCAAAGATCTCCTCCCTAAACACTGTCATGGAATCAGTGACATTTGTCAGAACCGTTGGCCGGACAAAGTAGCCCTTATCCCCAGGTAGATCCTTCTGCCCGCCGGCCATAACAGTGGCTCCCTCGGAAACAGCTGAATCAATGAAAGTTTTGACCCTTTCTTGTTGCTGCTTTGTTACTTGTGGCCCTTGGTAGGTGGCCTCGTCAAAAGGATTGCCTAGCACGCTGGTGCTGGCGACCCTCTGCTGGAAAGCCTCCACGAATTCTGCATAGATAGGCTTATGGACGAGAATGCGGGAGGTTGCAGTGCAGATTTCACCCTTGTTCGACATAATTCCAAAGTGGGACCACTTGACGGCCTGGTCGAGATCCGCATCATCAAAGACCAACAAAGGTGACTTGCCCCCGGTCTCGAGCGTGATGTTCTTCAGGGACTTAGCGGCCAGGGCCATGATCTGGCGAGCTGTAGATGTCGAGCCTGTAAACGCAATCTTATCGACTAGGGGATGCTCTACCAGGGCGACTCCGGCTTCCTTTCCGTAGCCGTTGATCAGGTTCACAACTCCGGGAGGAAAACCGGCTTCTTTGATCAGCTGTCCAAAGACCAGAACGCTGAGAGGGGTCTGCTCAGCTGCTTTCAGTACGACCGTGTTTCCGCAGGCCAGAGCAGGGCCGAGCTTCCAACACGCCATGGAGAGCGGGTAGTTCCAGGGGATGATCTGTCCAACCACCCCGATGGGTTGCCGGACAGTGTAGGCGAATTTCTCAGACGTGGTTGAGATGGTCTGCCCGAAGATCTTGTCTGCCCAGCCGGCATAGTAGCGTATTGTGCCGATAGCTTCGGGCAGGTCACCCTCAAGAGCGTCCTTGTATGGCTTCCCTGGGTCGAGTGTGAGATTCAAGCGGCCGTATTTGATGTCTCTGCCAATTTGCCCACACTTACCATTGTCCCATGTGTCAATAGTGGCAAGCAGCTCCTTGTTCTTCTCCATCAGATCAGCGAGGCGGTTCATGAGGATGCCACGCTCGGTCCCTGGCAGTGTCTTCCATGGCCCAGTCTTCAGCGCGGCATGAGCTGCCTTGACTGCCTTATCAACGTCTTCTGTCGAAGCTGCTTGTACGGTCGCAATCTCAGACTCGGTACTGCGAGCTGTTTATCAGCAGCAAGTGCGAAATGTTTCATGCAAACATGCTCACAATGGGTCAATAGACTTGATTGGATTCTCTGAAGTTCCCTTGACAAACTCATTGCCGATGAAGAGACCCAAGGGCTGTGAGTAGGAGTGGCCGTTTGGCGTCGTCAACGATGCAAAGAGGTCAGCCATGATTGCGGAATGCTCGCAGTTGGGGGAAAGAATCGTCTGGGCACTCGTATGCACGTGTGAAACGAATCAAAGGCGGAGGCAAACTTGCACATATACGTTCAAATCGAAGTATCTGCGAGTGTCAATTGCCCATCTCAGCCATATCCTCAAGAATGATCCGCCGCGGCGACCTCGGCCTGATTTCCGGCCTGCGGCTCCGGTTTGCCGGGGTGTAGCACGGGCTCGGGCTGGCCTTCCTAATCTGACTCCGGTGCAGGAGACAGTCTTCTGGGTATCCGTTTTTGGACGAAACCCGACCGACACCCGGGCTCGCATTGAAGACAAGAAAGTGAGCCCTCCAAGGCTTCGCCTTTCACCACAGTCCATGAGAAGAAGGAAATATCACGTAATTGAAGTATTTGTTAAAATAAGCCTATTCATCTCGGTACATGATTATCCTGTGATATGTTTGCCCCAGCCACATGGACATGATGTACTGACGCTCTTGAGACCAGCACCCGTGGGAACGAGACGCCAATTCGTAGTAATTCTACTTGAAGTCTCGGCGAGTATTGGTCGACTCGTCTTCTCTTTCCGATGCTGGTCGACAGAGTCCGGCCCGGGCTACTCCTCCGCGTCCGGAGCAACCTGATTGTAGTTGCAGGATATCTCGCACTGGCCTGCCTCTTGTTTAACTTGACGTACGCGATGAAGTAGATGATATGCCAACCGATCAAATGGACAGACATTTATTATCCAAAAGGCCTTTCAACGAAGCCATCAACCAGCGTCACTTACCATCCTTACCTAAATCATCCTTCAAATAACCCAGGTACACACAAACAAGCACGCAGTCACAATGTCTCTCAAGGGTATCATGGTAGCGCTGTACACGCCATTCACGGCTGACCAGTCCGCAATCGACGTCGCGGCTCTGGATCAGCACATTCAGTACCTCATCAAAGTCGGCGTTCACGGCTTGGTTCCCGGAGGCAGCACAGGGGAATTCACCGCGTTGAATCTGGAGGAACGAAAACAACTTGTCGAAGTCTGTGTCAAGTCCGCAGCTGGAAGAGTCCCCGTTATCGCGGGCACCGGCGCACTTTCCACAAGAGACGCCGTCGAGCTCGCAAAGCACGCCGCTGAGGTTGGTGCAGCGGCGTTGATGGTCGTGCCTCCATTTTACGACGCACCGTCTGTTGAAGAGTTGCACCAGCTCCTAGGAGAGCTGCACACAGTGTCCAAGCTCCCAATCATGTACTACAACATCCCTTCAGCAACCGGTCTCAAGCTCAGCCCGACTCAGCTGGCGGATCTGTCGAAAGTGGGGGTCACATACATGAAAGACACCTCAGGGGATGCACCGGCACTCACCGAACTCCTGTTCTCACTACAGGACAAGATCACTGCGTTCAATGGCTGGGACACGTTGACCTTCTACGGCCTCGCCGCTGGCGCAAAAGGTTCCGTTTGGGGCGCGACCAACATCATTCCCGAGCTATCTATGGAGCTTTGGGAGGCCCTCGCCGTCAAGAAGGACCTCGAGAAGGCCAGAGAGCTCTGGACTAAGATTTATCCTGTCTGCAAGTTTCTCGAGTCTTACAACTATGCGGCAGCGATCAAGACCGGTATGGAACTGCGTGGAGTATCAACAGGAGGATGCCGGAAACCATTCATTGTGCTCGGCCAGAAAGAGCGAGCTGAGTTTGCCTCGTTGCTTCAAATTGCTGGTGTAAAGGTAGTTGGGAAGTGAAATAGGTGTCAGGGCAAGGATTCACGGCCGCGCTGGCATGCCATAAACAGACACCCAGCTCCATATAGCAATTCATGAGACACTGGTGACTTACAAATAATCTTGAATTATAAATTCATATGTTCTTGACACCGGTTACATCTCATCGGGTCTCATTCAGAAGAGGGTTTAGAAGCAGCGATCACCTCAGGCTGTGATGGCTTGGTGCATTTCTTTTCATGCAATAGTTAAGCGGCGATAGTTATGAAATCGCTATCTAAAAAAGACACACTGCTCCGTCACAGTTCAGAGCTTCGGTGTCAAATGTATTCTTTAAAGCCCTTCTACTCTGCATCGAATTTCTGACATGGGTAGTATAGTTCAGTCAAACTTGACACACAAACCACTGCTTTACGCAATTTATGTTCGGAACGGAAATCCAACTAGCAGCCCAGACTTTCTTCAGTAACCAGAAGGAGTCGAGTTGTCTTCCATCTGTCTATATCTCTACAACTGCAAATCAGCTCTCCTGGTTCACATGCCGCCAACTGTATGAACGCGGGAAAACCTCAAAAAAAAATGCTACTCGCTGGGTAAGATAAAATTGGAGAAACTGAGTTCGGCCCACCAACAGACATCTCCTGCCCATGCATACAATCAAAGACCCGGAAGGTTGTAGGAATTTTGTTAGAGCACCATAGGTTAAGAGACCATTAGAACTTGACCTAAGTCCAGATTTCTCATTAGACAACTGCTCCTCAAAGCTTTCCTCTTACAATCTCGCCAGGATTCCGTCGTGTCCCAAATATGCCAATCTGTCCGGCGTGATGTCCTTGACGGATGCACATCTACCATCAAAGTCAGTGCTTCATGCGGAGCCTGGGGGATAAGAATATTAAACTGACCCGGCCAGCCTCATTGTCACGGCAAACTCTTCCTTCAGCATCTTGATGGCGAGCTCGACGCCCTTCTGGCCGTTGTACTGCGCATGAGTCAGAACTTCTGTTGAAGGGCCAGAATTTTGTCATCGAGTTCATACCGCGAGACCCCATATTGGTATTCTGCCAACGAAGACATGATCCGCTCCGAGGGCAATAGCCTTGAATATGTCGGAACCCTTGCGGACTCCTCCATCCACTGCGATTTGGATCTTCCCCTTGGCAACAGGCGCGCAGACACGAAGCGTGTCCAGCGTGGCGGCGATGCCATCAAGTTGTCTTCCTCCGTGGTTGGAGATAACAACGCCATCCAGATTGTGGTCAATCGCCATCTGAATATCCTCGGATGTGTTTACTAGTTGGTCGTCAGTAGAGAAGCGCATTAGGTGGCTCAATGGATGCACTGACCCCCCTTGAGCCAGATTTGCATCTTTGTGTGCTCCTTCAGCCACGGGATTGCGGAATTCCAATCAAGACTAGCATCTAGGTCCGAGGTCAGCCACTATGCATCACCATACAATAAGTGAATTCAATGATCGTACCAAAAGCCGTTCTCGCATTTTCTCCACTGAACTCTTCCCTGCCATTAGATAGGAGATTCGGGAACTGCATTTCCTCTGGGAGTGTGAAGCTGTTGCGCATCTCATTGAGGCGGCGTCCGAGCACCGGAACGTCCACAGAGACGAAGATCGCCTTGTAACCGGCAGCTTTGTGGAATTCAAATGTCAGTATATAGGCGGCACACTCAGCGGTCAGTTGCCTCACCTTCTGCTCGCTGCAGTAGTTGCAAAGTGGTACGACGGTCCTTCAACACGCAGACTTGCATGAAATAGGGGTTACCCAGTCCTTGTTTTGCGACGTCTTCGAGTGATACGGTGGAGTATGACGACAGACCCATGCATATCCCTTCTGCTGCCGCTGCTCTCGAGGTGGCGACTTCACCCTCGGGATGGGCGAGTTGGTGCATAGCAGATGGGCTGAATCCGAAGGGAAAGGGAACCTGTGAACCATCAGTCGGTTGTGAAGGGATCATTACTAGTGACCTTTGTTGCTGACCTTGATACCAAATATTTCCGCAGATGTATCGACATGGTCCACGTTGACCAAGATGCGAGGACGGATCTTGTACTTGCGGTACGCCTCCTCATTCTCCCGGAGTCTTGATCCAAACTCAGTCCCCGGATCTGAAATATAGCTCATTTAAAGAATGAACTCACGTTTCCATGTCCATGGCTCCTTCATTATAATAATCTGGTCATTGTCAGCCCGAAATGCCTCGGCTGGCTGGCGTAGGAGCTCCAGACCTCGATACATGGGAGGCAATCTTGCGCTCCCCTCGCGTTTGAGGTCATTAATGCTGAACACTTTGGTGTCCATAGATACGCTGCGGTTTGCCATCTTGCTATCTTGGTTTGAACGATTGTCTGACCTGCTTTTAGTGATGAGCCCTACACATGAAGAGTGATAGAAGTATTCTCATTTTAATGTCTATCTAGGCGGAATCTCACGATGGATACCGTCATCGGCGTCAAGGACCGCGGAATTGAGACTCGTTTCCGGTCAGCCGGTCACATGCAGTTGTCTCTGGTGGTTGAGGGATGGGCGATGCGGCAGGATGAGACAAGCATTCGGGTTTGATTACCCCTTTCGTAAGTGCACGATAACACATACCCCACTCCATATTCAATCGACTGCTGAGCAGCAGCTCCACCGAGGAAGCGCCAGCTGGCAGTGAGGGTTCATAAGAGACAACATCTTTGAGTGATCCATCTGAGTTAACGGCACGGTAACGACAGTAGACCATTTGTACAGTCGATTACGTTACATTCGATCCCTGCCTGCCTATTTTCACCGGTCCTTGTCAAGCCCAGCAGACAGCCAGTCCACGATGAAGGTTTTCCTGTAGGTACCCACAGTCGCAAATGGATATGAGCCGATTCACTCACCCCCATGTGCAGCACAGGCGCGACCGGCTACATCGGGGGCGATGTGCTTGCTTCAGTCGCAAGCCAATTCCCCGCCGCGTCGATCACAGCTCTGGTCCGTGACGCTGCCCGGGCAAAGCCTATCACCGACAAGTACCCCCATGTTCAGCTTCAGCAAGGAGATCTAGACTCAGCCGATATCATTGAGGCGGCTGTGAAGGAGACTGACGTGGTCATTAGTATGTACTAATATCCGCCTCGAACTCTCGTCTTGCAAGAAATCTGACAGATATTCCAGATGCTGCCAACGGAAAACACATTGGTGCAGTTCAGAGTATTGCCAATGGCATTCGAAAGGCCAATAGAAAGAGCCCTGGTAAGTTGGAAAGAGTTGTCGATTGCCCATCTCCGGACAGCTACTGAGAATGTTTGCGAAACAGTCAGCTGGATTCAGATATCGGGCGCGAGCGTCCTCTCAACACCGGACGTCGCCCATAAGCGTTTCGGTGAGGCTTCCGGTCACAAGTATAATGACTACGGACAAGTCTCTGAGATTGTCTCCCTCATTGACAAGTCCCCGGCGCGGGCTATTGACCAAGCCATGCTGAGCATCGCCCGTGAACTGGGCTCCCGAGTTCGCATAGCTATCATCTTCCCACCCATCATCTATGGATTGGGCCGTGGTGAGGGTAATAAAAATAGCATACAGATACCGGGCCTTTGCAAGGTTGCCATTTCTCAAAAGGCTGCAGTGTATGTCGGCCGGGGAGAGGCTACCTGGGGCAACGTGCATATCGCGGACCTCAGCAGTCTCATCACCGCGATAGTAAGCAAGGGGCAAGACAAGGATTACGATCCAGAAATCTGGAACGAACATGGCCTTTACTTTGTTCAGACTGGAGAAATGGTATGTAAAGACTTGATATTCTTTCGCGTCTGGAGACCTGACTGACAGTGTGCCGCGCCTCTAGTCATGGAAGCATATTGCCGAGAATATCTCTCGGACGGCCCAGAAGGCACAAATACAGGCGGCTCCAAAATCGATTGATGCCAAGGAGGCGGATGAAACCTTCTCCCATGGGAGCGTGCTCTTTGGGACGAACGCTGTGTGTACCCCGGAGAGGGCGGTGAAATTGCTCGGCTACAGCGCCTCGCAGCATGGGCTCGAAAAGGAAATACCTGAGTCGTTCCAAAGAGAGTTGGACGCTTCAGGGGCATAATTGTCGATGGCCTAAGTCGGAATATCTAGCTATATAGCAGGCAGTCTCACAGCAATGAAGACGATGAAGACGGGAGAACAGTCACGAGTTGATCGTCGGGGCTGAATTCCCAAACACTTGATTGGCTCTCTGAGTTGACATCCCATGATTGTGGTCATGCCTGAAGCCGAAGCTGATATTTGCCGGATGTTCACCTGTATCTGTTATTTGACATGTGGAATTCGCATGAATAATGGTTATCTAAGGGATATCTTTACGGTTTACCCCGCAAAGATACACATAAATAGAGCGGGGATCGGCTGTGCTTGTCTTAGCTCGGGTCACAGCTTCATACAGTAGATCTGTGCTATATATCGCGGTTCCCTTTTCGTCAGCCCAACCCGACGCCCCATCGCTCTCGTTCCCCTTTCGTTACTCGCTTCCGACGGCGGAATTTGACCACTTCTCATGTAACCACAAACCGCTTTCGTCTCATCCCCCGCGTCAAGGCGGTTCTGACGGCGTGCTTCCCTGGCCCCACTCGCTTCCATTTTTGACTCGGACGGACTCCCTTCCCGGCTGGGCCCGGAAAGTCCGAAGACTCCCCAGTCCGCATGGCCGGTGAGACACAGCCTCGTCCGAAGCGTTCGCGGGGCAGCTGTGCGACATGCCGGCGGCGCCATGTCAAATGTGACAAGAAGCGGCCTGTCTGCAATACCTGCAACAAGGCTGGTGTGAGTTGTGATGGCTTCACGGCCGACGTGCGATGGGCCGCCCCTTCGAACCAGGCAGCACCTTGTTCATCGAGCACTGCTGGATCCGCATCAGGCGCCGCTCAGCGATCGAGACGGCACCTCTATACGGGTAATCCTCCTGCCTGCTTGAAAGTTTCTTTGCCTCTTTTAGCTCCCGGCTGACCGGCCGCTCCTGTAAAGAAACGTCTCGAGAGCTCATGAGCCACGGGCTTGTTGCCAGCTTGGAGGATTATAACTCTGTGGATGGCTGTCTTGCGGAGCTCGATCGCGCGAAGGACCGTCATGTCACGGTCGGCCCGTTTGGTGTGCTTGATTTCGGCCAGACCGAACCAGGAGTCACCTCACAAGTTGAGCTAGTAGCACCGCAGACCGAACCGGACCTCACCAGCGATAACCCAATTCCAGAGCCAGAGCTTGATTCGACAAGCCCATTCTCTCTTGACACCCTTCTCGGCCTTGACAACACGCTACAATGGGGTGACCTCTTCGATGCAAACCCAGCTTACCTCTTCGCTACAGATCCGGGCAGACTGGCCCTGGATGCTCCTGGCTTGCCCGATTCGACGTGGAGCTGGCCCGAGCCCCAGCTGACACCAATGCAGGTGGAAGGTATGGAACAGCGCATCCAACCACCAGGGCCGTCTCATTTGGACACGACAGGAGCCCCCCTGACTGTGCCCCTGATCCAATCTCCGGTCGTCAGCGATCACGATGCTGTGACGGCGGACATGGCCCAATGCTTGCTACGCCACTTCCGAGCAAATCTCAATAGTATCACGCGGGCGTTGCCAACGGGGCTCAAGTCGCCGTGGGAGATCCTCAACCTTGCTTATGCAGTGCAGACATTTGCCGACCTCACCTTCTTTGAGGCCAAGAATGTGTCGCACGCGGCCAAGGCGAACTACTGGGCGGTGCTCAGCTGCGCTGCGTATCATGCCAACGCAACTCCAGCGAGCCAGAGTGGCTCATCGCAGACGTCAATGGAGAGCTTGGCCTCTGTAACTTTGGCAAAGGCCAAACACCAAATGCAAATGTCCCTGAAGACTGAAGTGCAGGGCAAATCAAGAGCAAAATACAAGGATCAACTCATGGCAATCCTAATGCTCACTAATAATTCGGTAAGAGCTGCAGCCAGGGAATGATCTCAAGTTTCTAGGTCACTGATATATCCTCAGATCATCAAGGGCAATGAGAAAGACGCGCGCTGTTACCTGCTTGATGCGGAACGTTTGCTTCGACTAAGAGGCCTCGCCAAGCGCCACATCTCCAGGCGGGTGCGCTTGTTGCACCATGTGTACACGTGGATGCGCATAATGGGCGAGAGCACATATGTCATCCATGACTACGACACGCATGAGCCGAGCATGGAGAGGCCGGCTTCTCAAACCCCCTACGAACCATTACATTCTAGTGCGGTTCAACAATTACAAGATCCCCAGTACGCCCGTCTTGACGACTTCCTCAGACTACAGCCGCATGCTTCTGACAGTGACCTTGAGATCGAGGAGCTGAAAGAGCACGAAACCGGGCGTCGGGATATCCACCTCGAAGACTCGCGTGAATCCATGGACACACTCTACCCTCAGGTCTACGGGATACCTGAGACATGGCTGAGCCTCGTATCCCAGGTCACGAGGCTCGCTAACCTGCTGGAAGTGGTCAAGTCTAGGCCCAGCTCGTCAAGTTTCGAGCTGTCCAACTCCCTCCAGAAGCGGGCCAAGCTGCTTGAAGAAATGATCTGTAGCTTTGTGTCCCGACCCATCATGGGCTCCGGAGGGCACTTGTCGGACGAGGACACCCAACGTCAGGCCGCGCACACTGATGGACCCAACCCCCACATGCTGAGGGCCCTGAACACTGCCCTGGAGATATTCTTCTACCGTCGGATACGTGACCTCCACCCTCGTATACTGCAGGGCTACGTCAATGATGTGATAGATAGCCTCAAGAGTTTTGAAGAGGCCTTGGCGTCCCACAACGTCGAAGCGCCCTGCCCAGTGTGGCCACTTTTCATGGCTGGGTGCGAGGCTGTCAGGCCAAAGGACCGTGAATTTTTCACGGAACTGACCCAGCGTGGCGTGGAGAAATTCGGAATATCCAGTTTTAAGAGCGCAGGTGATATCATGTCCAGCGTCTGGAAAAGACGTGACAGGCCGCTGGAAGACTCCATGACCCCGAGTTCTTCCAGGTCTGGAGCCTTGTCTCGAAGCTCGGCCAGATTGCGGAACGCGTCCCTACAATGGACATGGGTCGATGAACTGCGCGAGGGAAAATCGACGCTGTTTCTTTGCTAGCTTCAAGATAAGGAGATGGCTGGCCTTGGTTGGTCTGCTTGGCCTTCATGATGCGTTCTCAAATCTGTTCCTTTTTGTGTGATTTACTGTAGGTTACTCATGTACTTGATGAGGCAAGACCCGAGTACTTATACTGTACTGACTTGGGTTTGGCTCATCGTAAAACAGACAAGCCAGGGTATGTGTCATTGATGGTCGCTGCCTTCTGCCGCTTGACCTTTCAGAGACGGAGAGCTCGTACCTGCTCCTGGCATTATCGACATGGTTGTGTGGAAGCTGAGATTAGCGCACTTCTGACAGAAGACAAGGCGCCGGAATAGCAATGACTGGAACGGGTAAGCAAGACCGGGTGTAAAGGGCATATCGCCTCAACCCTCCACTTCTCCGCATTCTGGTGGTGATAAGCGGGCGCTATCTTTAATGGTATCTTTCCCCGGAAATTGACTCTGCCAAGGATCCAGGTCGGGGGAGGCTGAACAGGGAGCAAGGACACAGCTGGTGCCCTCCAGGGCGAGACCTACGAGGTGGAATATATCTAGACCAGGTTCGGACGCCATTAATTGGAAATGCTCTCGCGAGCAACACACTCCTCCTTCTTCCTCTACTTTCACCCTTTCCTACAGGCTCATTATATGCCACGATGGAAAAGGATTCCAAGAATACCATGGGTCTTCACCAGACGCCTTCCAACTACGCCGGCGATGTCGAAGAAGTGAATGGCTTTACCGGGGATATCGAGGGCGGTCATGGAACACAACGTGGTCTCAAATCTCGGCACGCACAAATGCTTGCTCTCGGGGGCACAATCGGCACCGGTCTCTTTGTTGGTTCAGGCCAGGCCCTTCAGATGGGAGGGCCATGTTTCCTCCTCGTGGCATACCTTCTCATGAGTGTCCTCGTGTTTGGCATCGTCACAGCAACCACCGAGTTCAGCTCCTACCTCCCGGTTCGCGGCAGCAGTGTCAGCTACTTTGGTTCGCGCTATGTTTCTAGCAGTCTGGGGTTCGCGCTCGGCTGGATGTACTGGTATATCTTCGCCATCACCGTCCCGGCAGAGATCACGGCCTGCAGCCTCGTGATTCAGTATTGGAACCCTCCGGTGCATGTTGCCGTGTGGATCACAATCTCCATGGTCGTCATCATTGCTCTCAACTGCTTCCCGGTCAAGGTCTATGGCGAGGCCGAGTTCTGGTTCGCCTCCCTCAAAGTGTTTGGCCTGATCGCTCTTCTCATCACGGCCCTCGTTATTGTCTGTGGTGGCGCCCCGGACCGAGACGCCCTCGGTTTTCGTTATTGGAACGAGCCAGGGCCGGTCAAGGAGTACCTCGTTGGAGGCGACAGCGGCAGGCTATGCGCTTTCATTGGCACTCTCGTCTTCTCAGTCTTCGCTTTTGCCTTTGCGCCAGAACTCATCGTGGTCACCGGTGGTGAGATGCAGTCACCGAGACGCAATCTGCCGACAGCCGGCCGTCGATACATCTACAGGCTGGTCTTCTTCTACATCCTGGGGGCCTTCTTCATTGGCCTCATTGTCTCCAGCGATAACGACCGTCTACTCGGGGGAGGCAAGGGGGCAGGGTCGTCTCCTTGGGCTATAGCGATCAGCGAGGCCGGGATGAGCATTTATCCCGACATCGTGAACGCCATTATCCTGACATCGGCCTGGTCTGCTGGCAACTCATACCTCTATATGTCGAGCCGGGCGCTCTACGGCATGGCTCTCACGGGAACGGCACCCAAAATCTTTGCCAAGTGCACCAAGACCGGCGTCCCGTATTACGCACTTGCTGCCAGCGCATCCCTCTCCCTCTTGGCATACCTAAACGTCGGCTCAACCAGCGCTGTCGTCTTCAATTGGATGATCAACATCATCAATTCCGGTGCCTTCCAGAGCTGGATCGCAGTCTGTATCATCTACCTGAGATTCAGAAAGGGTACAGAGGTGCAAGGTGTTAGTGACCTTCCTTACCGCTCCCGCTTCCAGCCTTATTTTGCGTGGGTCTGCGGAGTGACCTTCCTTGTCCTCCTGCTGTTGAACGGGTTCAAGGTCTTTGTCGGGAACAACTGGGACACTTCGAGCTTCCTGACTGCGTATATTGGTATTCCGATATTCCTTGCCCTGTACCTTGGCCACCGCTTCACCGTTGCCCGAGATGAGCCGTGGTATATTGATGCCAAAGCCATGGACCTGACGACGGGTATGGATCAAGTGCTTGCGGCAGAAAGACCCACGACTAAAGCTGGCGGATCAAAATTCGGGGTTCTCTCACGTATACTTGGATGATGGTCTCTAAGCCTTTGTTTCAGCTGGAAGTTCAGAGTCCCGAGCTTTCGCGTATCGATGGTCGTAGTACATAAGAATTCAGCTATATCCATCCCACTCTTGCGACGCTTAGGCTATGCCAGTGTTGTCCTATCTACCTCAATGGGCTGAAAGTATGAAAACTGTAAGGTGTAATGGTCTGGAGCAGCAGCAGCAGGACGACTGTATCATTGATTCCCTGGATGATGAGCTCGTATAATTTGTGTAAATGTTTCCTCAGAGAATATCTAACAGCAATGAATGAAGATGCGCAGGTATGTCATTGTAATTGATCTCAGATATAAATGTCATGAGGTGGCTGGCCATGGTTCGTCCCATCATTGGCCCACGTAGGCAGGCGCAGCTGGAATGCGGGTTCCTGCATGGGTGGGTGGGACCTTGGCCAACCCCTCCCATGCTCGCCCGTTAGGGAGACCCCAAGCAAGCTCACAGTTGCATCGTCTTCCGAGTCAAATCCCATCCTACCGTGTCGCATCCAACCTTGACACTGACATCGACCTCGAGATCCTCGCGGTCTGCGAAACTCTATTTTGCAATCTAGAAACAGACGAGAGCTTTTCCCAAGCAGCCAGGAGCTGAATATGGCTGTCTACGATTACGTCAGCGGCACCATCGACTCGGCGCGTCGCCAGGCCGACCGCGTCGTCAGCCCTCACGACCGCCAGAAGGCCTACGACAGCATCCTCTCTTTTGCCCAGGAGCAGCCACTCTTGTTTGTATGTTGCTCCCGACCATTCTGTCGTGTACCCTGCTGACCACTCAAACTTCAACAGTCCTTCATCGTCGCCCAGCTGCTCCTCTCCCTCGTCCCGATCCTCCTCTTCGCCTCCTTCGTGCTCGGCACCGTCGCACTCGCCCTGTTCAGCGCTGTCATATTCTCCCTCTTTTGGATAGGCGTGGCCAGCATCGTCCTCGGCTCTACCCTCTTCGTCACCTTTGGACTCGCCGCCCTGGGTTGGATGTGGTTCGTCGGCACGTACCTAGCAGCCAACTTCGTCTACGGCCTCGTCGCCGGGAGCAGTGACAAGGCGGACCAACAAGCCGCCACATTGAAGATGGAGGAGAAATGGGCAAGCATCGACAAGAAGGAACTGGGCGCAGACGACGGAGAGACGAGTGCTGTTAAACAAGAAGATGATGGGTTCAACCACGAGAAGGAGATTGCCTCACTTGGTTAGGCATAGCCGTGACTACCCTTGTGTGGTAGCATGGAAATTGCGGGTGGTCAACCAATACTTTTCGGAATTTGACTCGGTTACAGGACTTCGTTGCTGCTCGGATCTCACTCGAGCATGACTTCGAGCAGTGCTGCATTTCTCTCGGCTGTTTGGACCATGACTGATCAGCAGGTCCATTTCCGATCAAGTCTTCGAGAGTTACACACATCAGGAAGCACGGGTGCTAGGAAGTTGCTCTCATTTTTATCTACAGATACGATACCTTCCTCAGTTCCGGGGCTCTGGTCTCGTACCTGATGTCACAAACATCTCCGGTCACGACGACACGAGGTCGATTCGCCTGTACGGAGGCGTCAAGATCCCCCCGTTAGGTCTCCTACTTCCGACAGCCGCAGTAGCCCGAGTGTTCACAACACCTCGAGTATGTGTCATATGCCTACCGAAAATGAAAATACGAAGCAATATGCAAGAGTCACGACATGGGCAAGATTGTCTGTCGTGGAACCCAAGGCTGATCTGGCCAGCAGCCTGACATCAGTCTGCCTTGATGACCACTGTAAGACGAGTGTTCCAATGGCAGTGTCTTGTTCTCCCTGCCATCCGGCGCACACGACTGGGAACCATCCAACTCTTTTGGTTCTGCACTGGGTATCTTGAGCCGACTTGCACTCGGGGTCTTGTCCCAGAACAACATTGGACTCTCAGTCCTTTCTTCTCTAGCTCTTTGCCGGCGCTCCTTGAGCTTGAGCAGCAACTTGCTCGCACCCACGATCAGAATAACTACAAGAGCTGTGACGGCGGCAGCCAGGCCTGCTAATGCGCCTTTGCTCAAGCCCGTCGAGCTGGTAGCGTCAGAGGGCGACGGCATATGGCTGGCACCGGCACTCTTAGTAGACACAGCATCAATAGTCGATGTTGAAGAAGTCGATATCGTGCTTGTCGAGGAACTGGTGTATCGAGGTGCACTCGGGCTAACAGGTACCACTGATGAATGACCCTGGGCTGAGAACATTGGTGAGCTAGCAACAGTGTGATTCTGGCCGTCGGTGAAGGATACCTGGTAACCATACTGTGGGTCGAATCTGAAGTCATCTGGTATTATCCACTTGTATGCCCATGATGACTGGACCGGCGGCGAATACTCTGACAAGTCAAGGCCACCTGTATTCTTATTAGTAAGTGTACAACAATTGTGTGAGAGAAGGGCAAAGGATACATACTGTGTTGTATTTGAAAGAAGACTGACATGTCCGTCAGAGACTTGGTCGAGCTCTGGCCCAGCATTATGTCAAATTCATACTCGTCATCATGACAAGTGATCTTGACAGCCGTTGATATTATAATCTGCGATGAGTCTACACCTCGAATATCGAGGCTATCCCAGGTTACGCATGTGTCTCTCGTCCCCAGACCATGGTCTTTGAATGAAAAGACGCTCCGATGCAGAGGCGACTGCAGTAGATCCACATCTATCGGAATCGGTGCCATAAATTTCTTTTACTTTTGGGTCAGAATCGAGCGTTGGTATTTTCGATCGAAGAAAAACATCAGATTATTTAACGAGTTCAAATCTGTAAAGTAGAGAGAAGGGCGGCTTAAATCATCCAGTGATCTACAAGTTCGCCAGTCACAAGTAACACCATTGAGCCAAGTCGTGTGGCAAGACATTTGACATACTCCTAGTGAGTCACTCGAATCCTGCTGCCAGCTCGGACAGGATAGGAACTAAAAGGTACCGTGATTCACAAGAAGTTATAGCCCTACTCTAACCTGACCAGACACCTGGAGTCTTAGATGCTCAAATTTATGCTCCAAGTTTCTGAAGCGTGACAATCTATCTGAGGTGCTTCCATGAAATGGGGCGTGCCTGCCATGGTAACATGGGACACGAAGCAGTTGGTCCACGGCTGTTGAGTAACGAACTTTAGTGGATATATATGGGGGAAAGGCTCGAACAATACCTAGGAAGGGAGCATTTGATAGACCCCACCTGATTCACGCGTTCTCTTGCCTCTGCTCCAGAGCCCGAAGGACCTCATCTGCCGAGATAACCCCACCAAACCAGACCAGATTCCTCATACAAGCATTGTGATCCTCCATCGTCAAAGTGGCCGTGGCATCGCTGAGTGTCTTGCAATAGTAGTCCATCGCCACGCCGTCCCGCACCGTCGACTCGACGCAGACGTTGCTCGCCACACCCGTGCACAGGAGCTGATTGACGCCGCGGCTGCGCAGCAGGGCCTCGAGGTCCGTTTTGAAGAACGCAGAATTGCGCGTCTTGTCGATCACGACCTCGCCCCGGGCCGTGTCGGGGGCGAGCTCGTCGAGGACGTCCGCGTCCCAGGTGCCCCGGACGAAGCCGCGCAGCTCCTTGACCTGGGGCTGTTCTTCCATCTGCACGCCGGCGTCTGAGTAGTCCTCGTTGTAGCAGAGACGGGTGAAGATGACTGGGATCTTGGCGGCGTGGCTCGCCGCGCGGAGCTTGTTGATGGCTGGCACGATGGCGAGGTGGTTGGAGACGGGCATCCCGAGCTTGGCGAAGCAGCCATCTGGGTGGCAGAATCCGTTTTGCATGTCAATTATGAGGAGTGCCGGGTGAGATTTGAGTACTTCAGCCATCTTGCAGTCTCTTCTTTGCGAAGACTGAGGAGGCTATGGAGGATGTTGTGATATTCTATCTCGAATGCATTTCGAGAAACATGATTTTGATATTGAAAGGTCTACAATGGTTTGATAAGAACCCGCTGTTTCCATTACTCAGATATCTGGGTAATATCTAAGCTGCCAAATACGAATCGCCTTCTGCACCCAGATCAGAGATCATCCGTCTACTAAACCTTCTTACTAGTGCTCACGCATTCTACAAATGATTCTTCTCTCGAATCACTTTTGCTCGTGGTTGCCCCTCACCTTGCCAAGACTCTACTTGGTCAAGCCAACGGCATTGGGCGAGTTGTGTTGCAAGCATCCTCATGTTCAAGTCAGCATTTGGCCAACTAGGATTCTGAGCACACATCCAAACATTCCGATGATGTGCTTTATTTGATACACAAGTAGAGGGTACAATATCTTGAGTGACTCAGTCGAATGATTATGGTAGGAGGGCGGCCGAAGACTGCGGTTTCAGGTTTGTACCGCAAGAGTATTAATCACTGACTTGTTCTTTGAAATCTCCTTCCCATGAAAAGAGGTCAAGCTTCAGCCATATGTATAACTTTGATGTCCGTGTTGGAAATGGCCTTTGCAGTCTGCACTTTGACGAGATCCTTGGCAAATACCTCATGGACAAGCCGAAATTGAACAATTTGTATGATAGTAAATATAGTTATTACAAGTATGTTCTTGTTTTCGCCAAGTGGATTTGTCTTCTCTTCATACCCGCCAGCACCGCGTACTTATTACCCATCAGAAGAACCTGTTGAGACATCCGGTCCCTTTATTTGATTTGGACAGCCCACAGAAATCGAATCGGGGCACCATGACCTATTGCAATCTGAAAACCGCCTCGTGGGTGATACACATTCCCTTCTTTGCTTTACAACATGACGAGCGCACCGAGAACCGCGATACCAAGCGAGCCAACAGAGCCCATCGTGGCCGCGCCAGCAGTGCTTGAGGCACTCGCGCTGGCACCAGTGGCAGTACCCGTTCCCGTGCCACTGCCCGTACCAGAGGATTCGGTAGTCGTCGCCGTCGAGCTGGCAGTTGATGAGCCCTCTGTCGTGGCGGAGGATCCGGTGCCGGTGCCTGTCATCGAGCCAGTCATCGAGCCAGTAGTTGAAGGGGTCGTGTCCGGGGTAGAGCTCGGGGCGGAAGTTCCCGAGGTGCTGCCGGTGCTCCCGGCGCTGGCTGATGAACAGCTCTCTCCGGCGTTGATGGCGGAGCAGAAAGCACTGGCTGCTGGGAGAACCTCATCTGTGTTGGTGGTTAATTTGTGGGCTTATCTGCCGTAAAATATGGAACGATATCGTCCAGAGAAGGGCACCTACTCAGGGCGGTCTGCTCGCCACAAGCAGCGAGTACACAAGTTGTTGCGTTGTTCGTGATGTCTTGCTGATTTGTTTGCGTACACTGGCAGGCGTAGTCGGTCTCTCCGCACCCGACTGAGCCAGCCGCTATCATGAGGCACGACCGGGCGCACTCTGGAATCGATGAGACGCACTGGGAGGAAGCTAGGCCGACAGCGGCAGCTAGCGTGAGGAGGGAAAGCTTCATGTTGGATTTATTTGGTGATTCAATGGTGCAGGTCGAGTGACAAGCCTCGCAGGGAATAGAAAAACCTGGAATGGCTTGATGGTCGTCGTGAATAAGATAGATTCTCAGCCCAGACTGGATGCTAAGACATCGAGCAATATCGTCGTTAGGTGCAGAAAGCTTGGGAGCTCGAGGCTTTAAACCCTCAGCACAGAGCCAGTCGCCTTTCAAGCGCTCGCTCGTTTTCGTTGCACTGCAGCAGTCATTACGAGTCGCCTCCACGCAGATCCATGATAGGGTCGACGACGCGCTGCTTATTATTGGGGAATAGTAGCTCGGGTTGGTCGACGCATGCGCATCCCTCGTCAGAATCCGACCACAGACCGGGAGCCGTCGACAGCTTCTCCGCATGATCCTCCCCCCTCCACGACGTCGACTCCATGTGACCCCAGACTGGCCTCCCCGGTAGTTCAGCGGGGGGTTAACCAACCGTAAGCAGCTTGACAGCCGTTTCTGCGTGTGGATGTTCTGATGGTGGGGATGACGAGCCAGGGGTTTCCCAAAGAACATCGCTCGGGATGCGGGGAGCTTCTGCATACGGTTTTGACCTGTGTGTCACCACATCGTAATAACAACAAATCCACTGACCTATTGCCGTGCTGGGACTCACACCATCAAGTACTCCTCTTGTATCGACTTCTAGAGAATTGTTATTCGTTCACTGGCCTCACAGGAATTGTCTGTACGATGGTATGACAAGATGTGCCCTACTCTGCAGCCCCTGCATTGAACCTGCAAAGGTTATCTGGTCTGGGTGAATTCAGATGGCTGGAATGTTACCTGAGCCCTGAACAAGTTCATCCGCCCGATGTGGGCCAATGAAGCTACTGCAAGCCACGTCCCAGCACAGTAGCACAGCAGGTTCCCGTCCAGTCAGAGGGTAAGATGCCCTGAACCGACCGCCAAGGATCATTCAGCTCGTTGGGGAAGCTCGAGATGTCGATGCAACGCTGCCGCGATGGTGCCGTAAGCTGCGTCAATGGCACTCCAAGTTGCTTCGTGCATCATCATCACAGGGCCAGACAGCAGGAAGACGGCGATTTATCCCAACATTCGAACAGATTCAAGCAGGACTGTATTAGAATCGATGGCGGATATCCAGGCAAGAATTCTACAACATAGACTGCACGAGTTCGTCTACTTCTCTGCTCGTGGTATCAATATTACTCCGGGACATGTGGGGCTCCCGACATCCTGAATGGCCCCGGGCCAAGACAGTGTTCTGATATAGTATATACCGAGGACAGACTCAATCTATCTTCCTAGACACATCCGTACAGTTCCTCGAATGAGGGTTCCCATCATGAAATGGCCGTTCTTGCCGTCGCAGGCGCGAACCGGCTGATTATGAGGGAAACCGGTTTCGAGGCTTGGTTTTGCTGGAAGCAACCCTGGATGGCCGGCCTGTTTATGACGACATCCGAATGAAGGCACGACCAAGCCCGGATGGTCGCTGCCGACGCTGGAGGTCGTCCCTGAAAACTCTGGGAGATGTCGCCTCACAGGCCATCAACGAGAACTTGAGTTCAAGCGTCCATAATCGAATTCAAGCATTTCATGCAATCAGTCTTTGCAAGACCTCGACGCACTCGCCTTCACCGTGCTACTCCTAAAATACCATAGCATCACTGATCTTGTCTCTCATTCACACACTCATACACCAAGCATCGTCATCCACTTGCAGTCATTCACCCTCAAGCACATTCGGCATCATGGTCAACTCGCTGGACATCCAGCTCCAGAACCAGACCAACTCGGGCCAGGTCTGGGCATACATCACGGGGATCGCCATCCAGAACGACTGGAAGCGCATGTTCCTCAAGGCCAACGGCAGAGATGTCTACTACCCGCAGCAGGTCTCATCCATCGGGTCGCCTCTGGCTGAGGACTGCGCCATCCCCCTCGGCCCGCCAGGTAACACCATCTCGGTGCATATCCCTCAGATCGCAGGCGGCCGGATCTGGTTTGCCTGTGACAGCAAGCTGCAATTCTTCCTAAACCCCGGCCCGGCCGTGGTCGAGCCCTCGGTTCTCAACCCCAGCGACCCGAACGCCAACGTCAACTTTGCCTTTGCCGAGTTTACCTGCAACAGCGATCAGCTGTTCGCCAACATCAGCTATGTCGACTTTGTGTCGCGTCTGCCCATCGCCATGACGCTGCAGACAGCCGGAGGAGGGGTGCAGCACGTGTCTGGAATGCCAGCGAACGGCATCGACCAGCTGTGTGAAGGCCTGCGCCAACAGGCCCAGAAGGACGGCAGGCCCTGGGACAAGCTGATCGTCCAGCCCAAGGGCCAGCCGGTGCTGCGGGTGCTCAACCCGACACACGGCGACGCGGTGGGGGCCAGCTTTGCGGGTTACTACGAGCCGTATATTGAGCAGGTCTGGCAGAGGCATAGCAAGAGCCAGATGCGTATCAACACACAGGCTGCAGCAGGCATCGTGTCCGGGACCGTCAACAGCAACAACGAGCTCGTCTTCGGCAACGAGCCCTTCCGGAAGCCCAACAGCGCAGACATCTTTGGCTGCAACAGCGGGCCATTCACGACGGGCCCGTCGCCGTACCGCAACAGCATCATCCCCCGGCTGGCAGCTGCGTTCCAACGCTCGGCGTTCCTGAGCGTCGACGACCACCCGTCGGACCCGTCGACTTTCTACAAGCGCGACCCGACCAACCACTACTGCAGGATCGTGCACGCCGTCAATTTGGACGGCAAGGGATACGCCTTTGCCTACGATGACGTCCAGCCGGACGGAGGAGCAGACCAGTCGGGCAAGGTGAATGCCGGAGATCCTACGTCGTTCATCGTGGCTGTCGGCGGCAACAATGCGTATGTTGGGGATCGCATGCCACCGCCGCAGGGCAAGGCGGCTCCGTCATCCGGCCCTCCTGTTCCTACTGCGACGAAGCCGCCGGCTGGGTCAGCCCAGGCCTCCCACGACGGTGCGAACGATGATCCGTCACAAACAGCCGCGCTTCCTCAGCCTCCACCAGCCCATGTGTCGCGCCTCAAGCGGATCTCAGCAAAGGCACAGAAGTGGCTGCAGAGATAGGGCCTCAAGAGAGATGGTTCCCGGAAACAGGGCCGAATTGGTTGAAAGTCGGATCACATGAGCTGGGCTGAATCAGATCAGAGCCATCGTGCCAGAACGATTGTCGCGAGTTTTGGTGCTTCGGCAGTAGAGGCAGAATTATGATACCCCTAGATTATGTACATTACCGTGCAGTATCCTACACAATATACCTAATCCAGATAATTCAGAGAGAGATTCAAGTATAGATTCTTCGTGTAGTCTCTGTCGGTGCATGTCATAGATGTGAGTGAGTCGGTAGATTGGATAAGTGGTACGTACCCTGATGACCGAGGGGGCCAAGCTGCTGGGGTTGACTCTGACCCCACCAAGATTGGGTGGTGATATGGAATGCCCCTCCATGTTCCTGGACAGCCTTCTAGGAACCCCTCCAACTTTCTCTCCTTCCCCCAGACATCGATAATCTCCCTCCCTGAACCCCAGCCAGACCTTCTGAAAGCTAGCTGGAGCTCAGCTGTTCGTTCAACATGGAGTTCGACACCAAGACACGTACGTTCTCGCATCCTTTCACCCGTGACGAAATCCCCTCGATGCGCCAAGATTGACCAGCTCCCGACCCGTACAGCCGGGTACTCGACAGGCGACAAGACCTCGTTCGGGTGGACCACAGCGAGAGAGAGGTGGCCTGTCATCATAGTCCGTCCTTGATCACCATTATACCCCTCGAGCCGTCCGAATACCTGGCCATGTGCTGACCTTGCCTGGGCCACCAGACCCAAGCCATCGACGACGTCTACCGAACCACCTCCCAGAGCAAGGACCCAGCCACCACCGAAGAGGGCAAGAAGATTGTCGACGAGCTGGCACGCCTCAAGTATGAGGTCCAGCACGATCGCCCGCTGGCCCCCATACGGGACGACGGCTTCCCCGACGTCGACATCTACAACAAGGAGCTCGAGCAGTTGGGCAACCCATCCTGGCTGAGCGTCAATTGGCTGTACTGCGAGTGCTACCTGTTCAGGCGCATAAGCACCTCCTTCGCCCTCTCCCAGCACTGGAAGAACTACGACGTCTTTGCCCGCCAGAAGATAAAGACCTTCCGCTCCTCCCGCCCCGCCGTCCTCGAGCTTGCCTCCCGGTACAAGAGCCTGCTGAAGCAGATCGAAGAGGGCCACGGGAAGCCCGCAGACGAGGAGGCGGAGAAGATCCTGTTCCTGGAGATGTGTGAGATCTGCCTCTGGGGCAACGCCACGGATCTGTCTCTCCTGACCAACCTCACCTACGAGGATATCCAGAAGCTGCAGGGGTCTGAGGCGAGGAAGAACGCCGAGAAGAACATTCTTGTCAATGACCTGCCTGCTGTGTACGACCTGCTGAAGAAGGCCAAGGCCGAGGGCAAGAAGGAGCGCAGGGTAGACATTGTGCTCGACAATGCTGGCTTCGAGCTCTTCGTCGATCTCATCCTAGCCGGCTATCTTCTGTCCTCGGGCCTGGCTACACACGTTGTCCTACATCCCAAAGACATTCCCTGGTTTGTATCCGATGTCCTGCCCAGCGACTTTTCCGAGCTGCTCAACGCCCTGGCAAGCCCTAAGAAGTTCTACGAGACGCCATCAGAGGATGAGGTGCTCCAGAACAAGACGCCTGCGCCGCTCGCGGACAAGGAAGCCGAGGACCTGTCCTTCCTCTTCCAGAACTGGAGCCAGCTCTATGCTGAAGGGCAGGTCATCCTGCGGCCCAACCGCTTCTGGACCCACCCGGGCAGCTTCTGGAGGCTGCCCAGCGTGGCCAAGGAGCTCTACGAGGACCTCAAGACGAGCGAGGTTGTCCTTTTCAAGGGCGATCTGAACTACAGAAAGCTCACTGGCGATGTAAGTTTCCCTGGCTGTCACGACATGTCCTCCACCGAGGTCGCTGACCGTCTTTGCAGGCGAAATGGGATGCTTCGACGCCCTTCACAGAGGCAATTGGTCCACTGGGGCCGAGTTCCGGGCTCAATGTGCTGGCCCTGAGGACATGCAAGGCCGATGTCGTTGTGGGTCTACCCCAAGGCAAGGACGAGGAGCTGCGTGCGATGGACGGTGGAGGCGGAGACTCTGGGGCACGGAAGTGGGCATGGAACGGCAAGTGGGCCGTGGTCTCGTTCTCGTCTGGGAAGTGAGACTTCGCATAGATGCCGGTAACCGGTGTCATCTTGTGTGTTGCGACGGCAGTAAAAGGTTAGAGCTGGTGTCTTTACACGAGACACTCAATAGACATATACCTTTACAATTATCTTCTATGGCCGACACACGCTACAGCAAGAGCATCCACAAGATGGACATGACGGTAAATCACTCCCAATGGGGCAAGTACAAGCCGCATATGCCAACTTACACATTCTATGCAGTGGTGCTTATCGGGAGTCGCCTGGTCTGACCAATGGGAATGCAAGAGGCAATAAAAAGGGGAGCATCGGCGCTGTCGCGGTGGTGTCAAGGCTAAAGATCGCCCAGGCCGCTAAAAGAACCCCTTGCAAGGTCCAGAAGCTCGGCATATCTCCAATTCTACATGACTTTGTATTCCGGGGGCCGTTGAAGCGAGGGGTTGCATGGACCGTGGTCTCTGACATATAGAAATGCGGCTGATAAGTTGTCAAACCTGGGGTTTATAACTCCGCGTTTCTTCTCTAAATGTAACCTTTTATCTTCATCATTTGGGCACTTCAACTATCTTAATTTCTATTCACTCCTCATAACTGAAAATGGGCTCCCCCGAGCCCGAGAAGAAGCAGAGCGCCGTCTTCAAGGACTCGCTCCCTGTCGACACCGAGAACGGAACGACCACGTCCCACGACCCGAACGTCCTCGTCAACGCGTCCGGACATGCCCAGGAACTCTCCCGTCGTTTCAACCTCCTGTCGCTCGCCGGCGTGGGCATCACCGTCGGCAATGCATGGCCGGCTATCGGAGGCACCATCCTCGTGGCCATATCCAACGGCGGGCCCCCCGGTGTCCTATACGAATTCATCGTCGTCTCCTTCTTCTACTTCCTAGTCGCGGCCAGCCTGGCGGAGCTGTCCTCCGCCATCCCCAGCTCGAGCGGCGTCTACCACTGGGCGTCCGTCACGCCGGGGCCCAGGCATGGGCGCGTCGTGGGCTTCTTCGCGGGATGGTGGAACTACCTGGCCTGGACGATGGGCGCCGCCAGCATGGCCGCCATCTTCGGCAACACCATCGTCCAGATGTACGCCGCCAACCACCCGTCCTTCGTGGCACAGCCGTGGCACGTCTTTGTGGTGTACGTCATCTCCGCCTGGCTCGGGTGCGCCGCCGTGTGCCTGGCCAACTCGGCGATGCCACACCTCAACAAGATCGGCATCTTCACCATCCTGGCGGGCTTCTTCATCACCGTCATCGTCGTCGCCGCCATGCCGGGCCACGATGGCCGCCCGCCACACGCCACCGCCGAGTTCGTCTGGACGCAGTGGACGCAGTCCCTGGGCTACTCTGACGGCTTTGTCTTTGTCGCGGGCATGCTCAACGGGGCGTACAGTATCGGCGCCGTGGATGTTATCACTCATCTTGCCGAGGAGATCCCCAACCCGCAGAGGAACGTCCCCATTGGCATGGCGTTGCAACTGGGCATTGGATTTACCACTGGGTTCTTTTACCTCGTGGCTATCATGTATGCCATCAACGACCTGGGCGCTGTCGCCGAGTCGGCGTACCCCATTGCGAAGATCTACGAGCAGGCCACCGGGAGCGCGGCGGGGGTGTGCGGGATGCTGGCCCTCATCATGATTAACATCGGGCTCTGCGTGATTGGGCTTTTCATCACGACGGGCCGGACCCTCTGGACCCTGGCCAGAGATGGCGCCGCGCCGTTCCCAAACTTCCTGGGGAAGGTGAACCACAGGCTGGATATGCCTAGGAATGCGACAATAACGACGGCGGTGCTCGTGACGATCCTGGGGTGCATCTACGTCGGCAGCACGACGGCGTTCAATGCGTTCATCGGCTCGACGATCCTGTTCTTCAGCAGCTCGTATATCGCTTCCATTCTGCCCCACCTCCTCAGCGGTAGGAAGTCAATCACGTACGGGCCGTTCAGGATGAAGGGCTGGGTTGGCTTCGCGGTGAATGGACTGGCTTGCGCGTATTTGATGGTGTGGTTTGTGATATACTCGTTCCCGTACTTCTTGCCTGTGGACGCGAAGAGCATGAACTACTCGTGTCTGATCTGGGGTGGCCTGACAAGCCTTGTTGCGCTGTGGTGGGTAGTTGGCGCAAGGAAGGGTTATGAGGGCCCGCAGACAACAGGTGGTCTGATCGAGGCAGAGAAGGTTCAGGGTAGCTCATAAAATATGGTCCGCGGGCCCTCTACTGTCTACGATGTACTTGAAAGGATGTGCAGTTAGAAGGCAACAAATGAAATCCATTTGCAACATATAATCATGATTAATCCCAAGCAGGTGACTCAGGAACAAGTCAAGTCATACCCACATTTTTGAGATCTCTGTGTGCCTTCATACTTCCAACAATATTATGACATGATTACCAACTCTCTCTTGGGATTCGCATCTTTCCAGTCGTCCTCTTTGACGAGACGGCCCTGTGATGTGACATTGACCCTCTCGACTGTGTTTCCTCCCATGGAAATAAGCATCAGTCGGAAAGACCGCCTGTCCAGGTCGTAATCAATAACGATAAACGGCAGAAGAGTGCCGTGTTGAGCCACATATGAGACGTTGAGGCGTATGCTTGTGAGTCGCCGGTTCATCTGAGGGTGAAAAACATGATACTCTCTGGACGTGCCCACGAAGCCACCAGGTAGCGTGCGAAGTCTCAGATACGCAATACTGGTGTAAAATGCGATCAGACCGTTCGAAATGATCTCCTTATTCTGCATTGGCTGGGTCTTCAACTTCATCTCCTCTTCGTTGGGAAGAAAATGACTTCGAAGTTCAACGTCCATCCTTGGTAGGAATTCACTGCCGGAATGCGCAGCCAACCTCGACGGTCCAAGACTGTCGATACCTGAATGTCCGAACTTGTAGAATGCCAGAGGTTTGCTCATATTCGAGGAGGTGCTCAAAGGATGAATGCCGACGTCGGCTTGTTCCCGGCGGTAGATCCAACCCGTCCATGACCACGAAGGAAAGCCTTCCCGGCGCTGAAGGCTGGTGTCCCAAAACCAGCAGCCCTGAATCACCTCTTCAAACATGCGTTCTGGGATTCCATGGTATGCTGGACCGATCAAGGGTTCAAGAATACCAGCAACGCCAGCAAATGCGTTCTCCATGTCATCGGTCCTGCTGAGTGTGCGCTGCATGTATTTCTTCACCAAGTCCCTGAAGAGCACAAGTAACTCCTGGCTATCTTCAGCGCCCTTTTGGTCAAGCATGGAAGCCAGTGATGTTAGTCCCTCCTCCGACCTTGGGAGTGTGTCCTCGGCTTCTAGCTGAAGATCTTCCCTCCACACAGCTGAAGCGCATGAGAAGAACATCAGGTCCGGAAGCAGGACTAACGTTCTGCGCGAACATAGCTCCTCCTGGAATGTCCAACCACGTGTCCTCCAGGGCGAAATCTCTATCCCGTGCTTTGTGCTGGACGGAACCTTCATAAAGCACACCCCAGGCAAATCGTATCGGCGATGTTTGTATAGCCTGTCCTTGACAAGCGTGACGCCGGGCAGCCCTTCGGAGCACTTGTCTCCACCAGCAGCCACGATTGTCAGATCGGCATGTCGATAAATCTCGTGCATCTGCGATATCTGTCCATGGCGAGAATCTGCATCGTCCTGAACAATACACAGAGCATCAATCCAGATGTACCGGTACCCGATCATCCTGGCCAGCTGAAGTGCGTCGCGGATGGTCTGAGGAACCTCCACATCTTTGAGCTGGCCATCCGATATCCAAGTTTCCAAGACCGCTTTTGTCAGTGTTGGCTGGGCAACATATCCCCAAACATAACTCAATGCTATGTAGGGCAGCGGATTGACTGGTACTACCGGAACAAGGCACATTGTCTCAGCGTCGATGAGAATCAGTCCAGGAGGGTAGGGCCCTTTGCTTCGTTGAGAACAGAGGTTGTGCTTCTTCTCACAGCGACTGAGCCAAAGCTTGATTAATTCAGCGTCCACCCGTTCGCCTACTTCTCGTGCGTAGCGGCGCTTGCCGTTCTTGAACGGAACAAGAACGCAGACATCCTTGGCGTGTTGTCTGTACTCCCTCCTCAGCGGTGTCTCTGAAGCTGCCTCAAGGCTTCTCACCAATACGGTATAGCCTGACGAAGCTGAGAGGGACTGATCATCAGGGTCTTCGGCGATTAATTGATGACGTTCTAATGAATTTCGAAGGTGTGGTACCGTACTCAAAAGAGGCCTCCTAGATCCCACTCGCAAAGCTTTCTCATCCCTTCGGAACTCCTGCAGTCTGATGGCTGACCAGTGCTCACGCTTCTCTAGGACGAATTCGACTTTTTCGATGGAGGATCGTCCGAGCCGCACCCGCATATGTGGGTCAGGGGGTGGAAAGTGATTCTTAACAACTGCTTCTTTCTCAAGCTGCGTTACGGACTCAAAGTAGTACTTGAGTCGGCCTATGTCAAGCTCTGCCGAAGTCGGTAAGTCTTCCATCGAGTTGCACACCACGCAGTTCTGTGACTCTTTGTGTTGGGCAAAGATCTTTTCCATGGAGACCACTGTCCGAGAAAGACGATCCTGGTCGACGATGGTGTCGGGATCTTCTTTCGAGGATATTAAATCTCTGGCCTGTTCCCATAAGCTATCTTCTGATGGATCAGCCGATACGGGCTGCTCCACATTGGATTGGGTCGCCTTTGACCTTTTTATACGATACCGTGAGTTGTTTTGCTGGCTTTTGCGATTACAAGAGTCGGAGGAGCCTTTGGCTGCTCGCTGCGTGCCGTCCGGTCTAGCAGACACGCTTGGTGCTGAAGCTGATGCGGAGAGTCCAAGGTCAATCCCATCACGCTGAGCATCCTTCGAGCTTGCGATGCTTTGACCAGTGTCCTCTATCGGAGGGGCCTCATCTTTCAGGCTCCTTAGGTCGAGAAACAGTTGGATGAATCGTCTGGTCAGTCAGTGGGTTGATTCTGCATGACAGGCGAGTCGTCAGGACACAAACATAAGCGTAGAGATTTCCTCCTCGAACTGGCCTACGGTTTGAATCTCGGTTTCGACTAGCTGGCAAAGCGTGCATTCAGAAAAGGAGTCCGCCTTGATCCAAGTATGAACTACTCTCGGCTCATCTGACATCGGCTGCAGCTTATCCCATGGGGTGTGCAGCAAGACGCTTTTTGAGCAATTGACGCATAAGGACATCCTGAGAGACCTTTATGTCGGTTGTTGCGGTATTTAATTCTCCTGTGGGAATAGAAAGAATGGACAGAAGAGAGCACGAGGGCAGATGGCACCGTGTCTGCCTGGTGAGCGTGTGATTCAGCCGCACCTAGGCAACCGACTGCATTCGCGCTAATTCCAACTGTGGCTTGAACCCCCTGGCCACTGCTACAGCTCGATACTTTTCGAACCGTCAGTCCATGACTGGTCTAGAAATGGGGGAAATCTCCTGCGGGATATCTCTTTGGGGCATACGAGATATTTTAGGCTGTAGGACAATTCCCGTCGGGATAACGCTTGTAAGCATTTCTGGTCTTAGTACGAAGAACTCCGGTATTCAGCCTCTGGATCATTTTCAATGTCATATTTACAGCTATGCATTCTTTTATATATTGAAATGGTAGGTCAGGATTTATTAGATTCGTGTTGCGATGGGCTCTCTTGAGCCGGTAGACCTGGACCGGCTGGAGATTTACTCCAGCTTTGAGAGCCCTGTGATTCGCATCGGAAATAATGACACATCACAGACGACATAATTGGTCAGGGTTGTAAAGCAAGTACTACCAGCGACAAGTGCAATTGGGCCAAAAATACTGTCGCTTACTTCTCGTAGCACAAACGCTGCGCTTTATCATCAGTTTGAAACCGAGTTCTTTGAGCTTGAGGGATAGGATCATCCATCCCGCGGGCTCAACATTCTATGAATCCTGTTTGAGCCTTGTCTAGTGGGTCAAATGGCATATGGATCAGTCTAACGCCGATTTCCGGGGAATATCTATAACTTTTAGTATAGTTCAAGGGACAAGGCGTTCATGAAGACTTCAGAAAACGCAGGGAGTTGGGTAGGTGGGTGAAATAGGAATACCAACTCATGAAGCACTAAACTTTGGCTCAAGTCCCTGCCTTGGAATATGGAAAAGCGTCGAAACGTGAGCCGAGCTTGAAATTGTGTGACAAGCAGAAAGCGGTGACTAAAGTCGCAAGCAAGAATAATGGTCACATTTCTATGCAAATCAGGTGGTTCATTCGAGCTATTTGCATTGCAAGGGCTTCTAAAACTTCCCCAGGCATCTCGTGGAACACATGCTGCGAGATCTTAGATCTTCAACTTGCGCTCTTCCAGAAAAAGGTGAAGCAAAATCATAACGCATACGACCCATTGAATTTTGAATATTTATGATCACTTTGAGAAAACCTGGAGACTTCTCCTAGCGAGCATCTCTGATGGTCTGCAAGTCTCGGGCCTGGAACACGACGCATTAATTCGGCTCGTTGGAATTTCCAGGAGATACTTGGTACAGACTTTGCATCGGCTCCGTTGACTTCCTCAAACCACCTTGAAGTCATATCAGACCCGATAACTACAAGCAAGATGGACGGACCATACGTATCTGTCAATCTAGTAGCCCTAGCCCTGGGGTGTTACACTGATGACCCAGATAACCGCACCCTTAATGAACAAATGTGGAGAGAGCAACCTGACATGACCAATGAGTGGTGCGCTACCAACTGCACGCGGCTGGAATACCCCTACTTCGGCCTTGAATACGGAAGAGAGTGTAAGCGTCCCCTCTATTTCTCAAATCAAGCGCAACTTAGGGGTCTTTTTGATAGCGCTGATCAGGACAGGTTTCTGTGGACATGAGATAAACCACCCAGGTGCTCCCACCGAAGTCTCATGTATGCCCTGCTGGGGCAATACATCCGAGTGTTGTGGGGATTCCAACAAGATAGCCATCTACTCGGTATCTCTAATCACACAGACAATCACCACCAGTGAAAGTGCCACGAGCACCCCATCCTACCTACCGACGCCAACCACTACGGATTCACCCCCAAGCCAGAGCTCATCCACCAACCAAGTCTCTCCGTCTCTCAGCTCCCAGACGACGCCCACAACAGCTACGACATCGACAATGGGGTCATCGCTGACAAACTCAACCGGGACAGGCGAGAGTACGTCCACTCACTCCTACCCACCATCGATCTCAGTGTCATCGACGGCACCCAGTCACTCATTTCCGTGGCCCGGAAATTCCACCATTTCAGCCCCCTTCCCAACCACAAATTCCGGAAGCAGCACACCTGGGGCATCCCAAAACTCCACAACGCTCCTTCCCAGCTCTATTTACCCCTCGAGTTTTATATCTCCATCAAGTATGTCTGGCAGTGTGTCCCCTTCTTCACCCTCGACGGGCCTGTCAACCTCGAGCACACTTACCACGAGAAAGAATACACATACGCAGTCTCCACCAACTGACTCGACTTTGACAGCAACCATAACTCTTTCTTCTCTTTCTTCAACAACGGAGGACCCCATCTCATCGACACCTCTCTCCCCCACATATTCTTTTCCGACCTTGACAACCTCACCTTTGCCTTCCAGCAGCACCGTCGCAAGCCCGGCCCCTTCAGACGCTGCGGATGCCGGCCTGAACAAGGCTATTATAGCCGGGGCTGTAACGGGGGGCGTCGCGTTACTTGCGCTTGTGGGTATTGGTATCTGGGTTGTGAAGAAAATAAAGAAGAAAAAGGCGGACGACGATGATATCTCGATGGTGGGAGTACCCAGGGAGGAAGACGTGCCTATGGGGATGCGGAATGGCATAAGGATGGTGAGGGGCAATAACGATTGAAGTGGGAAAACTTTTTGAGGGTGTTGCATTGGAATTTTACGGGACACGGTTGAGAGATTCGACTTGCTGTCTGCAAAAAAAGCAACAGTCTCGTTTTTGGTTTGGAGTCACCGCCGTGGAAGCTTCTGGCTGCCTTTTCTCAAAGCAGGTACTCAGACGCTGGGGTTTTAATTTGACAGAAATACCGTGGCCTTGGGTTGGGGGACATCATAGGCAGTACTTAGCATGGTCTGCTAGGTGGTAGACCGGGATGAAGAAAGTTGCAAGTCAATGCTTGCCACAATCGTGATAGAAATGTTCCAGCTCTCACGAACATATATGCTCTGGCACTGCCAAAGGTTGTCAAGGCTTCGTTTCATACATCTTCCTATGCAAACCTGTCTTGATCTTTGACCTCGTCATGTTCTGTGAAAGACAAGCGAGCGTTTCCCACACACCCTCCTCCTTCTTGTCAATCGTGGGTCATGGGTTGTAGTACCGACTCACTTTCAACTTTGGTTCAGGATGACGGAGGGGTTGGCAAATAACTTGACCGACGGCTCTCTTACACATATTTTAGGATTTCTTCTCCGATGCCTGGATTCACCGCTGCTTGGGATATATTCGGGGTTCTTGCTCTGCGAGACCGATCTTGAATTGATGCTGCCAAGAAGTGGACTCCGGCCTGTCCACATGCACTGAGTCAAGTCCACGTCGCGATCGCCTCAAACTCGGACCCAATTCCGATCAAACGTCTCGGCTCGGCCCGCAAGTTTGCAACCCCATCTCCACAGGCCACAGACCTCGGGCACTACCTCACAGACTTAGCGCCCCAGCTATACCAAGACATATATCTGTGACACCCATCACATCCGCCCCACAGCCAGTGCGCCTTCACGGTGGTGGGCGACGCGCAGTTCCTCTCCGGCCCCGCCACTCAGCCCAACATCGGCAAGCCAGGCGTGTTGTAGAAGCTGCAGGAGGCCAAGGTGGAGGCGCTGTGCGTCGGGGAGGAGACGACGAGGAAGGTCGTTGCAGCGTTGAAGAAGTGAATTTGTCCATTGGTGTGTCGGCATGGAGCCTGGGGCTGATATATTGACTGGCATATCTTTGTTCGAGCTCATTTCTACGAGGTGCCGTCCTACGAAGTCTTCAAGCTGGAGGACTTCTGAAGATTCATGGGTGACAATCAACGTCGAGCATGAGTATCAAGGCAGCCATGGCAAATCAGGTGGGCCCGTACGGGAGTTGATTGAGTTGAGACTTTCGACAAGTCCCGTGTTCAGCATTTTCTATGGGGTATCAAATCTATTGAGATCCGTAATCGCTACATGTCTTTTGTAGGCCAGACCCAAATGCCAACGCCGCCGCTAAATGATCAAATGATGAACCTTAAGATATCTTCCGGCCGTCGTGCCCGTGACACCTTATGGATCCACGATAGCTATTGTTGCTGCATCCGCCAGCTTCTCCACGATCCCGCCAGCAGCAGGTTCCTTCTTGGACGGCCTCTGCTTCTTCGCCTTCTTTGGCTGGTTGATGTCCACCTTGGCCGCCTTCCCCGGTCCTTCCCTCTCCAGCCTCCACGCCTCCTCGATCTCATTGAGCGCAGCCAAAACCCCAGAACCCGACCTCGCATAGAGGACATCCTCCTGATGCTTGCTCCACGGCTTGAGCACGTAGTTTGAAACGGTGGCCGCATCCCTGGCCTCAGGCCGCCCGATTCCGACCGAGACACGGCTCCATTTCGAGTTTTGGTAGTGCTCGGCGTTGATGACAGCCTTTATGCTCTTCAAGCCGTTGTGGCCGCGGTGGCTCTTTTCCCATTTCTGCACCTTGATGGCGCCCAGGTCCTCCTCGAGGTCGTCGTTGACGATGACCAGCCCCAGCGGCCTCGTGGGGTCCTGCTCTTGGTGTGTGGCCAGCATCTCCTTCCAAGCCTTTGCAACCCATGGCCCTGATACGTTCATGAAAGTGGGGCACTGCACGAGGGTGTACTTGTTGCCGGCGGATGCCTTTGTTGACTTCTTCCCTATCCGCTCGGATGAGAAGGATGGCTGGCCGAATTCACGGTGTAGTTGCTGCTGGACGGCCTGCAGGGCGAGGTGGCCGGCTGAGTGAAGGGTCTTTGTGTGGGGGGCTGGATTTCCCAGGCTGACCACGAGAAAGCGAGGGTTGAATGTTGATGGCGCGTCTTCTGTTGCCATTGTAGAGTATGCCTGATGAGACATGACTGAGTTTGACGTGTATGAGGGCGATATTAACGAGAGCATCAGAGGGCGAGCGCACACGAGGCCGTGGCAGCTCGTGGCCGGCGTTATGTACTTGGACAAGGCCATTTTGGCCGGGCTTATTGTCTGCTTAGCTCTATTTTTGATGACTCTTTGCCGTGCCTTTCTTGCGGCTTGAAGGAGCTGGCGGCCAGGCAAGAAACGGGACGGGCGGTGCAATCTGCAACGCTAGAGTAGACCGGCTATCCCGGGCCGTTGGTTGGCCTCGACCATATGGGATGCTTACAGGTGAGTTGGGGGGAAAAATGAGAGTGCTGACTGAGACTGATTTGAGGTCAAAAGATGTAGTGAGCAATTTGAGTCATCGGCGGGCGAGTCTGAGTGCTTGCAGCAAAGAGTGGCTAAAAAGTGGCTCTGACTGGGTGTGGCTGAGCTCCTCAGAATGAATTTCTCCCCAAGCCTGCCGTCCTTTCCGGTGACGTAGGCGCACCCCACCTCCAGCTGCCAATGCTCTCATACTTTCCCAGGTCCGAGCACAGCCACAATTTGGGCTCTTTCCCCCAATGCCTGGTTGCCTGCCTGCCTGTGCCTGCCCGCCCGCGCCGCCTGCAGTTGCTCCCGACGGACGATCAACACTTTGGGCTGGTTCAGCTGGCGACGACATCATCCAAAACATCACGACTTACCATCACTCCCAACAGCAAACTGTCGACACCACTATACATCGCTACGGAACGTGGCCTCCTCTCCTGGACCCTCAAACGACCACCAAATACCGCCCCTCGCTCGACCCCTATCCGATTGAAGTGCTCCCCCAAGACAATCGCCCAAGATGTCGTGGGCAGGTACGACGCCACTCCTGCGATCCCCGGGACACCCCGACATGGACGGACCTGGAAAGCAATACTGATGGGAATCGATGCAGGTTTCAAGAAGAATGTCAACCGCGCGACGACGCAGGTTATGATGAAGACCGGTCCGTTAAATCTAGCCCCTCCGTTGCTCCGACTCCGCCGATGATGACATGACATGGGCTGACCGTCGGCGGTGATATCAACAACAGGCCATGTCGAAAAGACAAATGACCGCGATTACGAAGTTGAGGAACGGTACGAATTGCCCACTTGTTGCCTGTGAATTATGGGATGTGTCTGACACGAATAAACAGCCGGTTCCGTACGATGGAGGCAGCATCATTACGGCTGCAGAAAGAGGCTAAGGGATACCTCGACTCCCTGCGAGGTTCGAATATTCACTCTCTCAACATGAGTTCGTTCACCGTCTGACCAAGGAGAACAGCAATGACGGCGTCACAAATGCGCATCGCCGAGACCATCGACGCGTTCTATGGGGACGCCGGTGCCAAGGATGGTGTCAGCAGGAGCTACAAGCAGGCCGTGGAGGATCTCGACGCAGAGACGATAAAAGCACTAGACGGCCCATACCGGTACGACTGACAGGAATCAAATCAAGGGGATCTTGAGGAAAATGGGCCATGGGCCACGGCTGACAGACAGCAGGACAACGGTGCTGGAGCCCATCACGAGATTCTGCGCCTACTTCCCCGACGTAAACGAATGTATGAACAGACGGCCTACTCGATGGTGATGACAGGCGGACTGACATTGGCAACAGGCATCAAGAAGCGCAGCCACAAGCTGCTCGATTACGACGCACTCCGAGCAAAGGTCAAGCGGCTCGTCGACAAGCCCGACAAGGATGTCACCAAGCTGCCCCGGGCCGAGAAGGAGCAGGAGATGGCCCGTGCCGCCTACGAGCAGCTCAACGAGCAGCTGTCCACCGAGCTGCCCCAGCTCATCGACCTCCGCGTCCCCTACCTCGACCCCTCCTTCGAGGCCCTCGTCAAGATCCAGCTGCGCTTCTGCGCAGAGGCATACAGCCGCATGGCCCAGGTGCAGCAGTATCTGGATGCCGAGACGAGAGATCAGTACGCCCAGGGCCAGCTGGATGCCCGCGTCGAGCAGGTATTGCAGGAGATCAGGGAGTTGAGCATTAGCGGCACAGTCTAGGCCCCCCGAGGTTGATGGAGCGATCCTCCTGAGGGGCTGTTCACAATGGGTGGCGTACTCGGTTCTTTTTTTGCGGGTTTCTGGTCAACGTCACTGCGGTTACAGGGCGACGGCCATTGATGTGAGCTTTCTTCTTCGGTTACGGGACCGCCATCGCGCCAATGTGTCACCGGGCAGATGGTTGTTGCCCGGATGGTTCCCAACCCGTTCGTCTGTCCAACGGGTGAGACCGTCAGACAATGGCATTAGCATCTTCAAACCTTACAACTAATGTATTCTAAACCACTGGGCTTGTCTCGCATCCGATCGTGGTTTTCAAATGCTCGACAAGCAGTGATCCGGTCTCGTATCACCAGCCAGTCGGCGGCCAGTCATGGTACAAAACATGGCCAGGTCAGAGGCACTTGGGATGTTGCTTCCTCAACGTGAGGCCGAGGTGATTCAAGCTCCGCATGTGCAGGTGAAGCATGATCTCGTCCTGTCCGCTCGCATCCAGGGCTTCTTACGGGTCTTCCTCCCCGGTGGCGCGGCGTAGGATAGTGTCTGAATCCCTCCGCGGGAACGGGTGGCCTTGCGGTTAGAAGCTATCGCGGACATCAAGCCCACTTGCTTGCTCGTCACCCTCCCCTCCCGGCCAGAAAGGGGACCAATGCACATCGGAAAGATTTCTGGCCAACGGATTTTCGTCGACGTAGTCTCGAGCTTCGGGCATGATGTCCAGGGAGGGCAAATTCATCGAAGCTTGCCCGTGTATGTATTCCGCGCACAATCAGTAAGCAGACTAGTGCGCGGATGGGTCAGGCCTCCCCGGGGGATTTGCGCTTTGACTGCTGGGTTGCAATAGGCATTCTGCTCTGTCTAAGCAGATTTGTTGTTTGGACGCGTAGATCGCCCGGTGGCTGGACCGACCAATGCCTTTGGTGGGTTGGGTGTCAAGGGACAAGAAGGTGTGTGCGTGTGTGTGCAACGTGTAACTACAAGTGCGTATGCGTAAGCGTGAGCGTGTGTGTGACAGTACCGGGGATTGGAAACAGATGAAGCCTCGTGGCGCGAGCCTGGGCAGTGTTGGATTATGCGATCTTGACGTTTAGATCTAAATCCATGGGCGTTTTGCCCAAGCGTTTTGTTCTTGGGTATGTTTGTATGTCACTACGAAAGAGGAACGCAGTTCGCTCGATCTCAATCAGCATTAGGCTCGACCAGGGACAACGCTGAGAGGTCACCCTGCTCGAGCTGCTTAGACATTCCGTCGTGCAAATCCTCACCTCGGTCTCAACCCTATTTGTATTTGCAAGAGATAATCGCGGGTGGAGATGTGTTGTAAATTTTTGACAGGCCTCCCCCAGATATAAGTCTTGACCTATGCAGTCTTCAGGGGTCAGGCCCCATATGGCGAGCTCAGCTGCCGCCGATCTGTTTTATTTCGATCGTCAAAGTCACCGCTGAGAGCCGAAAGACAAGCAACAGACAGCTGAGCATGTTATATACGGATGGCCCGGATGCTGCCGTAGAGCACTTCCTTTTGTAGCGAAACTATTGTTGACTCGTGGTAGAGTATCCACATCTGATATAACCACATCGACGATGCCACGAGCCGGAGCACAAGACACCCGCTCGCTGTCAGTTCTTAGCTTTACACTAGCCTGGACACCTCGTGACGGGATGCAGGCACCTTGATTCCGCAATCTTGCCATCAAGCCTTGGTATTATAGGGGTTTGAGAATGACATAATAATAAGTGCTCCACGCTCGATTCCGGCCCGGATCTTGACTTTCGGATGCTGTCGCCGACTACCTATCCAGAGCTGCTTGCTGGTTTGATATCGACACTGAACTATCTCCCTGCAATTCTAACCATTAGATCGGTTGGAAATCATACCGCCGGCAAGGCTTGCCCCGTGCAATCAGTCTTTCTCACGTCTAGACTCTAGGGGACTAGCGCGCTGTTATCAAGAGACTCACCGCAACAGACGTTGTGCATTCTTCTTTCAGCCAGCCCAGCGCACAGATGGCCAATATAGGCCAACGGTAAACGTCTGTGCCCCTCAGGGTCGATCCGAATATGGGGCCGCCGTCAAGATCAGAGACGACTCAACGACCAGACTATAGGCTATAGGCTTGTAGCCCTACGAGAGTCGGGGCCGACGGCCTTGGCCCAGAGATACGCCCGCAAAGAGGGCAACCAAGAATCTAGACATGAATGGGTGAGTGAGTTAACCTCTTCCTGTTAATGCTTGGATGACGCTCGGACGGTTTACAATTTTCTGTGACTGTTCGTTGAGCACTAGTCTCGCTCACCTTTCCACGACTGTCCTAGGCCAAGCGTTCATGTGCGTCGCGGCTGCAACGCTGGCCCTCGAGGAGCTAGTAGGGATGGACAGACAAAGAAGCAGGTAGAGGAGTCGGTTGGGTCTTGGGTTACGTGCGGCCTTCGCCTTTTCGATGGACCCCTCTCCGAGGACCGAGACTGCGCCCCTGGCCGATGCTGGGCGTCCCTGGCCCCGGGCAAGTGCTATTGTTTTGGGAAGGTCGAGATTCCTCCTCAATCTAGTCGACATCGCCCGGCTGCGTCCCGCCCGTCCCGACAAATTGGAACTCTGGCGATAGCAGCTTGTCAACCGCCACGGGGCTCCACTAGGAGGATTCCGGCGCCGACGGGACTATACCACAGACCTTGGCAGGGTGCTCCTATCCCGATCGATGCTGGCTAGCATTCGCCTTGAATCTGGGGCGCCCTATGTGCCTGTTTGAAGATGATGATTGGGCATTCAGACTGGAAGATTAGGATCTCCTTACGCGGATACTTGAAATGCCGCACACATGTGAAAACAAAAAGAAAGTGCTTGCGTACCCGTTTGATTTGGTGACGCGTGGGAGAATGGCACAGTAACAAGACCTCATTCGCGCATAAAAAATCTCGAGTACAGCGACTTGGGTATCGGAGAGTTTCTCGGCGGGTCCTCGATGAAATCCCAGTCGAGGTGGAGCAGCTTTTAGGCACACAGCGGCATAGCCCCGTTAAAGAAAGAATTGCGACTGACGCGAGGATCTGCCGGCCCCCGGTGCCCCGTACGATGAGTGGCCGGCCCTCAACTTGGCCTGCGGACAGCGTAGCACTCGCCCTGGGGACCTATGCAGCGTTCTGTGCAGTAGCACCATGTGTCCATGGCCTGTCTTTTACATACGGAGTACTCCCTTCCCTCCCCTGGAAAATACGCAACTTCGTCGTCGTTCCGAGAGCCCCCGGATCGTCTGGCAGCCCGCGTCTCATTTCCTGCAAGGTAGTTCCATCGTGCCGGAACGAGGGAAGATTTGCCCAGGGGCCGCCGCCCTCGCTGCTCCAAATCCCCGACGCACCCCAAGTGTGCAATGCCAAGAGAAATGGCTTTCCGCTACGTGGAATCGTGGCCACCACCTCCCAGAGAAGTCGCAAAGTCAAATGGGCTGGGCACACGAGACACGTCGCGTCAGACTTTATGCCACCAGCCTCATGGGACGACGAGTTCCGTGGTACCGAGGGGCTGCCATCTCTGAGATCTGCGATATGCCATCCACGGCTCGAGGTTCTGTGGGTGATGTGCTAGCTATGGCTGCCTCCCTCCCGTCTGTGCCTCTCTTGACAGCTCTGCCTACTGTGTGTACCAAGATCTGCGCCTCGTTAGCCCCCCACTAGGCGAGAGCCACAGAGGACCACAAGGACTCGACTGAATCTTAAAATCTGTAACTATGGACAAGGGGCGGAAAACATGGAGCTTCCCTGCAGTTTCATATCCGGTGAAAGCCACACAATTTGCGTACAGCACCTCCATCACCAACAACGCCATGAGCTGCTGGCCGTGGTGGAGTAGCTTTCCGGTCGCATTTTGCCGGGAAATCCATACCTTTTCAGGTACATTACTGCGGTGGCTGCGAAGCCCCTACTTGTGCCCCTACTTTACGCTTCATCGTACCGGATGCTACCCTGGTGTGCTAGCACCTCGACTAGTCTGCACCGGAGGCTCCATCTCCTAAGCCAATGGGCACTGCTAGGCCACATGCATCATTTCCTCGACGTGAACCCTCAACACCCGTTCCTCCTGTCCTTTGTCCTGCATTCGCCGTAGCACCCACGGTTGAAGATCTGACCGGGACATGGCTTGATGGCCAACGGTCCGTCAGGTTGAAGTTCGTAATAGTCTAGCGGGCTAAATCCCCGTTCAAAGGAACTCCCAGGTCTCAACTCTGTTTCGCAGATCGGGCACTTGGGATGAGCGCACTTTGCAGGGGCCCGGTCGACATGCATACCTAGACAGGGGTAAAAGAATGGTTGAGCAATACTTTCCCCTGACTGACCTCGGTACCTCGACGGTGCACCCAGGCCAGGCTTTTTTGTTTGGGTCGAGGGGGGGTGATTTGCGCTTCCTGGACGTGGACTAGCAGCGAGCGACGTGGATATCCTTCTTGCATGGAGACATGAAATATATCAGCGGGCCCCATCTGGACTTCGTCTTGTTGAGCATTGTCCTTTCCCTTAACCATGATCGGACCACTTTCGGCCGAGCAACTTATATCGACCTGAGTTACAACCCTTCGCAGGGCTGTGTGTCTGACCTTGTCTGGAGCCAGACCACCCACACTTTTATGTGACCTGATATATCTGGGGAATCTGCACGCTCGTCCGTCGTAGATTTACGATTCAAACAAAGCAGCAACGAGTCAGTCATTTAGGGACAGGTCCTACGAGAGAGAAGGAAGGGAAGAAACATAATACATCGGACCTATACGTCAAAGCAGCTCACACAATGTCGAACATTGGAGGATCCGGGCCCACGAACGTCAACCACGCCCTCGATGGGCAGTCCCAGGTGACCTTCATCGTCTCTATCCTGAGCCTGGCGACCGTCATCTCCACAGCAGTTGTCGTCCTGCGCATCTTCACACGTTCACGCATCCTGCGGACGTTCGGGGCCGACGATGCGGTGATGGGTATAGCGCAGTTACTCACTATAGGAGCAGCTGTAGCTATTGGACTCGGTATGTCACTTTTCAGATCAGCTTCAAGTCTATTGTCTCCCACGCGGCTGCTACAAGTTGTCGTATTGTCATCGTGAACTCGTTTCTGATATCACATTTCAACCAGAAACAAAATGGGGACTGGGTCGCCACGTCTGGGTCATGCTCCCAGAAAACTACACGCCGTACATGAAAGCGTTCTACGCCTCCGTTGTCGTGTATAATGTCGCGACGTGCGTTGTCAAGATGTCCATCCTGCTGCAATACCGCCGCATTTTCACCGGATCAGTCATGCAGAAGCTCACCATGGCCGGGCTCATCTTCGAGGGCGCCTGGGCGGTTACCCTCTCGATCCTGCTGCCTCTGGTCTGCAATCCTGTCTCGAATTTCTGGGACCCCAGCGTCCCCGGCAAATGCCTCAACCAGCTCGCCATCTGGTATGTCATGGCGTCGATCAACCTGGTCTCGGACTTTGTCATCTTCAGCATGCCGCTGCCGGTCATCAAGAACCTTCAGCTGCCCAAGAAGCAGAAGATCATGTTGATGGGCGTGTTCTGCCTCGGTTTCCTGTGAGTTGCTCACGACGACTTTGAGCATTGATTCGAGTACTAATGAACTCTTGTAGTACATGTATTATTTCTATCTATCGAATGAAGACCCTCAAGACCGCAGGAGAATCGACCGATCCAAGCTGGGACAACACGGACGCCGCTGTCTGGTCATTCATCGAGCTATCCATTGGTGTGCTGGCCGCATGCCTGCCGACTCTTCGACCTCTATTTGCGCTTATCCTGCCTCGCTTCTTCAAGTCGACAATTTCAGGAAGGACAGGACAGTACAACGGGCTCTCTGGAAAGAGCACGGGACAGATGTACAACAGGTCCAGGACCGGCAACACGGCTGTCAAGAGCCTCTACCCCACCGATGGCGACAGCGACACGGATGTGCTGAGGGGCAATGGAAGCAGAGGTTCTGGGGGCGGTCTCGAGTTGCCGATCATGTACAACGTGACGGTGACCGGAGGCAAAAAAGGAAGTCGGGAATCTGAAATGCCAGCCCAACGGAGTGATTCATTGTCAGGAATCCAGACGACGACTGTTGTTACACAGAGAGTGGACTCTCTCTGATTCTTTTTAATGTTTTATCAGATACCACAAAGCATTTCATTATGTTGATCACCGCAATTCCGTCTGTGATGAGATGCTGGTGAAATGTGATCTTTCCAAACAGGAAATCGGCAGCATGTCTTCACCAAAGAGTAATCAAAATCAAGGCAAAATGATTCAATCTGCGAGAACAAGGGGTGCTTCGTCGCATGAGTGACCGAGCTTTGAGCTGTTTTACTGCTTTTTCCTGCCCTTGGCTGGCGTGACCAACAAGGTAAGCAATTGGTGGATGACAAACCCTCCGCTCCAATGCTACGGAATTGGCAGAAGAACGGTCCACGTTCCAAGGTAAGACCTGTTTAACCCTGACAGCCCCGGCCTGGGCAGACCGCCTGTACGGGATTCTACGAATGTAACTTGCGCCGAGCAATGTGACTCGAATGTGAGCTCAGTTGGACGTCTGTGACCCACTCAAGCTTCGCGGAGACGTGTGCGGGACGGTACCTCAACACGTTTAATTGCGACACATCAACAAAGTTCGAGTTGACGGCCACGTGGAATTGTGGGACAGCCGCCGGCCAGGTGAAATTAGACCGCGAGTTGTTTCTGCCTGAGACCGGGAAACTTTCGCAGAGCCACGGATCAATCCTGGGAAACCTTACCCCTGATGCCATCAGCAAACGGGATGACTTGGCACCAAAAAAGCATTCGTACTGTTCTGATGACGATGACAAGAGACTGTCACAAACATGAAATGTTTTGGATTCAGAACAAACCTTAACGAGACAATTCACCCCCAACAATTTCCCATGGCTAATGCGGTGTCAGGGTGTTTAGCTCTATTGACAGGCACTTGCAGCAGATGTCAGAACTATTGGCGGTGCAGCAAACCCGCAGGATAGAACTGGGAACCGACGAGGCCCAGCATCGCGACAAGCCCCCCTGCGATAGTTGAGTTATTACCTCAATGGGTGAAGAGAAAATGGCTAGCCCACGGTCTGTTGCAACTTTTGACGGGTATATTCAATACTTCCCTAGTTCCTTCTCCAAATGCAACCGTACGGTACACCCTCTTCGGATTCTTTTCACTTTCCGATACGACGCAGGTCTACTAGCCTCAACCCGGCATCTGGCAATACGCCGTACCTGCATGCGGAGAAACACCGACGGGCCAGTCAGTATGAAAAAAAAAGCGACCTTAGCCGAATTTAGCCCCTGAGCCCCAACCCTCCCACCCTCGGCTGTCAATTTGTATGGCGAATACACACAATTCGATAGCAATCAACGGTTTATTCGTTGACCGTGCATTTCTTTTAGCTGAAGCCATCGTGATGGCATATCTGCATACACTTTTGCAATACTGCTGAGTTTTACACGTCTGAAGCCCTCCTCAGCGAGGACTCGGAGCTGTCCCGGCGAGCGATGAGGATTCTTTCGAATTGTCCCCTTCACAACGTTGGCGATGGCTCGATCCTCAATGGGGTTGGTCTCTGGGCAATAGTGTACGTTTGTGACCGTCGTGATGCCCTCACGAGCCTTCCATTCCCGTACTTCCTTGGCAGTGTGGCTCCCATCGCCGTCTTCCCAGAGGGTGAATTCCCGTGACCCCCGGAACTCCGCAATGTCGTCCACGACTTGTTTATATACGCGTTTGTATGTAGCAGCATCCATCTTCCCGTTGTTGTTGGTCTGCACTTCGTACCAGTACATACGCTTGTAGTTGAGGCCGATTACAGCAACGCAGTGTACAGTATTCTGGGCAGTCAGGGGCTGTTTGACGAATTGCTTGCCCTTACGCCGTCTCCGAATTTTGCGTGTACCAGCCACTGTAATAATGGTCTGCCGCAAGTCGTGATCATTCGGATCTCGGCTGTTGATTTCTGCTCGGCGTGCTTGGTCCCGTACGGTCCACGAGGCATTGTGATGGTGTGGCTTCCGCCAAATTCGACCTCGTGATTCAGTACGGAAGCCGAAGTGCCATTCGTCAGTACAGTAGGCTTGCTGGCGCCATAAGGGGTCCCACCACCATTTGTACTTGATCTCGTGAAGTGCCCGTTGGAAGCGTAGCTCCTCGTGATCAGCGGAATTGCCTTCCTTGAGGGTATCTAGTCGCTTGTGCCAGTTGAGGGCGTACAGCCTTCGATGGAGAGTGCTCGGCTCGATCTCGAGATCTACGCCGGCGTCAGCGAGGTTCTCGAGCATGGGCTGGCGAACAGCTTCCCACATCGTCTGGGGGTCGTTCTCATGAAGATCTTCGAGATAGTCGTTGAGGCGTTGAACCTGCTCGTTGAGGAGCTTCTTGGGCCGCCCACGAGGGTCCTGGAAGCGGGGATTGTGTGCCAGAGTACGGGAATCTGGGTCACTTCCTACGGCTTCCGGGTCGAAGGGAATGGGCTCAACGCCATCAGAAAGGTTAAGACGACACTTAATAATCTTCTTTCCTTGCGTACGGCTAACGCCAAAGTACTTGAAGACGTCTTCCTTTGTGACTTGGCCCTTCTTTCGGCCGAGGAGATCGTGGTGCTCGAGGAATTGGCAGACCCCACGGACCTTGGCACGTTGTGGGGTATCATGGTGCGTTTGGCCAGTCTGGTTGACCATCGTGGCAATAAAAATGCACGAAAGTGGTATCGTTGGAAAGAGCGTTTAATTCTGAGCAGATTGATGATAAAAAAGTCTGCCACACGTTATGTGGTTGACGAGAAAAGTGATGATGAAGATGGAGGGTTTTCGTGGCGATTGGTGGTTGTTGGGGCTAAAAAAACGCTAAGGTCGCTTTTTTTTTCATACTGACTGCGGGCCCAATCCTTCGGCGAAAGTCCATGCTTCAAGGTCAAGCAGGCTCTGCATACCGGTCAAGCCATCCATCACACTACAGCATGTTCTTGAGGGGGCCCAATGAAGCTTTGAGCTAGCGTCTAGACCACTGCATGGCAAGTCTAGGTTCAAACTTGGGTATCGCGTTTATAGACGCCACAAAACGCAGGAGGGTGGGGGTTTTGACACATAGCCGAGGAATCAAGATGGTTTCTATCAACTTGCCCACGCATGTGCACTTCTACATGCTCGAGCTTCGACTTTGACTTTGTGAATCCGATAGCCTCGTCTTCAATCAACCTTCCCGGGCTGTTGGGCGTACACACGGACTCGAGAACAGAGCATCTCCCAATCAAAGTGAAAAGTCTAGGAATGGTGGTTAGCGTTATAAGGCTGTTGTTTATGTTCATAAAATCCGGCTACGACGTTCATCAGCACAGTGTAACGACGGCTCCAGAATCGGCAGGTAGCGGCGTGGCCAGGTTACGTTCCACTCATTTTTCTATCGGCGATGCAATCTACCTATATTCCACTGCCGATGCAACGGGTCCATTCAGCAGCTCGGCAGTGGCTCAGGATTTGCATGCGAAGATATTGTTGGTACGCCAGCTCAATAGTGCAGTGCCATAGATGCCATGAGACGATATAGTTGTGTTCAATAGTGGCATGGGTAAGAAGGTAGCATATCACAAGACCACCTATGATGCGTCCTATCTTCGGACGAAAGACGGGATTATGGAATTAAGACTGGCTTGGGATGGAGGTGAACCTGCTTGAAGGAGGCCTTCCTGCATGTTTCAAGAGCTCTAGTAAATACCCTGAATGGCGTAGTCACAAGTCCATGCTCCAGACAGCTGCGAGCCTGCAGACAGAGGGGAATTCGCTTGTTCAGGAAACACGACTTGGGATTGGGAACTTGATCACAAGGCATCTTTCCTCTTCCTTGGTCGCCGAGGCATGCTTATAGCTTTTCGTCGTCCAGTGTTTGGCACATTATTGTACTTGGAGATCAAGAATAAGAGCCACCAGGTACGAAATCACAATAATTGCCCCTTAATTCCGATGGGATTGTGTAGAAGGAACTGTCGATATACTTGATGCTTGACCCAGCAGTTAGGTGGTCATCCGTCCCCGGACGCCCTTAAACTGATTTTACTTACGGTCCTCGATACAAATATGCAGTACCTCGAAAGCCAAACCATTGGATCACTTGAATCAAAGCCTAGCGGGAGCTTTGGGAGAGCATTAAATATCCCATCGATTTTCTTCGAATATGCAGCAGTGCAGGAGTTCAACGCATGGCCTTTCATACCTGACTTCACAGCCTGGCGGTCCAGATGATACCATTGATCAGCTGTCCCATGAATGACAGATCCTGGTACGCCTCATCAAAGTGGCCCAGCGCAGTGTAAAACACCCTCCCACCCTCGAATTCATGGCACCAAGCGATGGGATGGTCTGCGCCCATGTCACCTCCCTCGTAACTAGCCTCCCTCACCGCCAAGAGCACATGCACACCTTCCTGAGACCTCGGATTGGCCGCGAAATTGTACCACTCGTCGTGCCAGACGAACTCGCCCTTGGGCGCTCCAAGTGATTTCCCCGGCCCGCGGGAAGCGGCGCCACTCAATAAGATAGGGTGCTTTGGGTCCTCCACAATGACCGTCCCCTTCTGTGGTACGGGGTGATTGGTAAAGACGCCACCGATCATTCGCCCGTACCATTCGCTCGACGGAAGCCCGGTCGATGCGCAGTGAACGCCCACGATCCCACCCCCAGACCGCACGAACTGTTTGAGTGCGTCCAATTGGAGCTCATTGTCGAAGAACTCCCCTGACGCCTGGAGGAATACAATGACATGGTATTGAGCCAGCGTGGCCGGGTTGAACACAATGGCATCCTCGGTTGCGTCTACATTGAACGGCACCGGCGAGTCGTGAGATGAGATGGCGAGGTCCTTCAGTGCGGTGACGCCGGCTTCGATGGATTCGTGACGATAGCCATTTGTCCGGCTATAGACGAGGACCGAGAATCTTGACGTTGCAGTGCGGGAAAGTATGGGCAGGTCTGGTTCAGCCATGGCGGATCTTGATCCTTGTCGTGTTCAGTCTTAAAAAGATTGTGGTATATGGAAACGACTGAATGATTGTCAATTGTTGCAGGCGCCTATCAACATAGATAAGATCGACTGATCTTCCAGATATCTTGACTTCATTGACGATGACCCTCTTGCAAGTCCAACGACGTCATTGCACTAGGAGGATCGCCAGATACCGACTGACTGGATTTGCTTTAGTGTTGGCCACTACTAGAATACACCCTAATGATGTTTTTTTTTTCGCGCTTAAGTCGCATTCGCGGACGAGCACTAGCGGGCCTATCGGAGTTAGATAGCTTGGTCACGATCTGCCGAGGACCCAGCTCTCTGGAGCTGCAATATGCCTAATGTGGAGAGGTCTTGTGCCCAATCCAAACCCACTCGACTCTGGCAAAGTGGTTGGCATTAGAAAGAGCTGCATGCAAAGTCCTGTCGCCTAAGAATCAAGACCATGACTCCAGCCACCCGACATATCTTCGTCGGGCTGGCAGCAGAACACCTTTTCGAAATATCAGCCAAGTCCTGATCGCAGGAGAATGCCGTATGCACGAATTTCATTTGAACCTCTCATGACCAATAGTAAGACCAGATATCTACCCCTCCAAAATCATCCTTATACGCTCCCGCCTTCTCATCCCCTCCTGCACCGGCACAGACAAGCAGCGGCATGAAATGTTCAGCCCCATGCCTCGGATGTATATCATACGCCCTCGGGAACTTCCTCCACTCCACCAGCTTCTTCTCCCTCTCCTGTGAGTCCTTCTCCTGCACAGCGTCCGTCAGCGCCTTGTTAAACACGCCCGTCACGGCCTTGACCTCCCTCGCGGCCGACGCGTCCCCGCTCATCAGCGGCCTCATGAGCGCGAAGTTGTGCAACGATGCAAACCCAGAGCCCACGATGGCCACGCCCGAGTCGCGCAGCGTAGACAGCGCCCGGCCCATGCGCATGTGCTCCTCCGGGTCTTCGCTCCGCAGCACCGACAGCTGCACGATGGGGACGTCTGCGGCCGGGTGGATGAGCATGAAGGGGATGAAGACGCCGTGGTCCCAGCCCCGCTTCTCGTTGAGGACGGGCTGGAGGCCGACGTCCTCGAGCGCCTTCTTGACCTCGCCTGCTACCTCGGGCGACCCTGGCGCGGGATATTTCAGCTGGTAAGCCTCTCTTGGGAACCCGCCGTAGTCGTAATAAAGTGAATGTGAGCGGCCAGAAGAGATGGTTGGTTGAGTTTCGGACCAGTGGGCTGTGACGACCACGATGGCCCTTGGTGCCTCTGGAGTCCCCAGCTTGAGGATCTCGGGGACCCGTTTCTTAAGCGATTTGACGATGCTGGCATGGCCTGGGTCTCCCAGAACCGGCATTGGACCTATCAAACAGATTAGACCTCCCGCCTGCATATGTTTGCAACCTAAAGCAAAAAGCCAAAGTGTGACTTACCTCCGCCGTGGGAGACGCTAACGACAGCTCCGCGTGTCATTTTCTGTGGCTTTGACGCTCCAATAATTGCTTTCGCAAAGTTTGGAATGAACATTGATCCCTTCAGTTTATCTTCAAACTCAATCTGAAGTCAACATTTTGTTATGCAGCTGCTGTGCTTTAGTACTCCCGCCCACTTCGGCTTGACAATGTGGGCGAATTAGCGCTTTGAAATAGAACTACTGTCAGACGCCTGATTGGTGAGCGTTTGTCATCACGAGTTTCACGCCCCGCTTACAGTGCCGCGCTTATATTCGTACTATATTTTGAGGGCTAATTCATTGAGCAATGGACAGTGCCCATCTTCTAGCACCTGACTCACTCTTAAGGAAAGGCCATGACAGCGAAACCTCGCCTAATTCGGCTGTCATGTTTGCGACACAGATTGTAATGTCGAAATGTACACTCAAGCATACGGGATTTCAGCCCTATGTATACTATAGAGAGGCAATCTTTACTGGAATGGATGGCTAAAGGACTGTTCAAAAGCCTACAACCTGCTATCACGACAGATCGTACTGATTCCTGGGAGCCATCCCTCCTGTTGCCTCACTTCGCTCAAGAGACATAAGACTGATTCACGGCACATCATCTAGTCTGGGAACTGTAGATTGAACAATTGATAGCTCAGAAGTGCCTTGTCCTATCTGCCGTGACCCCTGCACCTGAGCAGCGACGGGACATTACCATCGCGTCTAGTCGACGTTTTGCTCTTGACTTAACTAAGTCATCAAAGCGCGTCATCCGCGGTCATCCGCGGAATCTTCCGTCTCTGGCCATCAACATGCTGTTTTTTTGCTTTCTCATACGGCCAAAAACCCACCAAGACATGAATCAAGTGGAACATTGGCTCATAGCGCCAAAGATATCGAGCCATGCCCACCAATATACCTGTACCCTAGCCTTGTGAGGGACGACGGGGCCTCGACACCCACGATCCTGTCCAACCCGGGGACGACATCGAAGCCATTGTCGCTCAGCTTCATCCCCTCCACCTCGTCAAAGACGAACCCTTTGACTGGGTTTTCGGCAGATACGACCACATTCACGCCGTCAAAGGACACCGATACTCGCCGACCGGAGAGGTCAAGGTACTTGATTGGCTGCGGCCAGGCCACGTCGTCTGCCACTATGTCGCCGTCTACCCGGAGCGTAGCGAGGACCACATACGTATCGGGCTCGTCGATCTCGGGCGGTGTCTTTGTCACTGGGAGACGATGAGTCCCGCAGTCAGTGGTGTTGTTGCTTCGGACTTGACGGCTCCAGGCTGCAGCCTGCGTTGGGCTTCCGGTACGATCCTTGCCTGTGCGGATAGAAATGAAGCGGATTTCTACTTCTGCAGTGACGGAATCACGCTTGAAGCTAGAAATCCAAATAGTCATCTCCCCGCCGTCAAGTCTGTCAACAATAGGGTTAATGTGCCCAACATCCAGTGTGGGATTGATGGTGGTATGCGTCCAATCGTTATACGATCTGGAAATCGATATATCCAACGGCCGGAGTGCGCGAGACATGGCGTAGTAGGCTGGCTTCTTGACGAGATAATAGTCGACAACCGCCCAGGAAATACCCGGCCAGCAGTCGTTGAGTTGCCACACCAGGATGCCACCGCACTCCCTCGCGTCGTTCCACTTCCGACGCCATGACTTGTATGCCGAGCGCATCGCCTCAGCCTGCATGACTTGGGTGAGATGCGCAAACGAGGCCAGGTCGTTTTCGGCTGGAAGTCTGAAGTTCTCGTGCACGTACTGTGCCATCCGCCAAGAATGCCCAATGGCCTTGTTGTGAAATTCCATCGTCATGGACCCGGGAACAAGCTCTTTTGGCTGGGATATGGCGCGCTGCAGCGTTTCCATGTGGGGGTAGCCTTGCATGCCGAATTCAGAGACAAATCTGCCGCCTATTTTGTCGATATCTTGGATCTTGACCATAGTTCCATGCCAGAGGTTCCACTCATGAGCATCGCCGACCGTCCTGTCTTTGACTGATTCCCCATTGCCACTCCATGGACTGCTCGGCAAGTAGATCATGCCCGGGTGCTCCTCATCAAGAGCCTTGGGAAGCAGACTCTCGTAGATATACCGGGCTGGAAAAGACGATCTTAGCCATGATTGAGGATCCTTGTCATCGTGATTGTAGTCAAGCTTGTAGCGTTCCTGTACGGTCTCGTAGTCCTCATTGTTTCCGGCCCAGATGATGAGTGATGGGTGATCTCTCAACCGACGTATGTTTTGCCTTGCCTCAGCCTCTACGCTTCTGAGAAACGAGTCGTAGGTAGGATAGTTGCCGCAAGCAAACTGGAAGTCGTGCCAGACCAAAAGTCCGAGCTCGTCACAAGCGTCGAAGAATGCATCGTCCTCATAGATGCCTCCGCCCCAGACTCTGACCATAGTCTGGTTGCCCTCCACCATGAGTTTCACCCAGTCGCGGTATCGCTGTGATGATATCTGCGATAGAAAACTGTCCGTGGGAATCCAGCAAGATCCGCCTGCGAAGACATCGATATTGTTCACGCGGAAGTAGAACGTAGTGCCAACACCTGACCTGCAAGGTTCTTGGATGAGCTCGCAGCTACGGAATCCTATGTTTCTGCATTGCCTTTGGTTAGTTGTATTCTCTGATCGACAATGCATAGCCCATGCTAGCAGTCCCGGGCCCTCAAACCCTATGGTAATTTCAGAGCATAGTTGGGTACTCACTTTGTATGCGTGTCCACCAGTTCCCCAGAGGCGAGTAATTCTACTTTGAGCTTGTATTGATCCGGCTTCCCATACATATTAGGATACCAAAGTTTGGGATTGTCCAGTTTGAACGAGACATGGCCCACGAATGCATTGTCTTTCTCGCTCCACTGCTCGGAAGAAATCTTTACAATGTTCTCAAACACGGCATCCTCGCTATCTGGACTGTGTAGCGTCGATCGAACTTCGAGGCTTCCGGCAGCCTCCTGAGACTTGGCCACCACATTGAAGCGGACTTCTCCAGATACATTTAGCAGATCCTTGGTGAGCTCGTACGGGAAGACGACTTCGGCGAGTCTCGCGACGTAGTGATCCAGATGTACCGGTCGCCAGATGCCGGCAGTCGTCAATATCGGGCCCCAATCCCAGCCCCAGTGATACTGTGCCTTTCTCACCGGGAGACGGCCAGATTCTGTCTGTCGGACAAGGAAGTTGTGCTCCGGGTGCTCTTTGACCAGTTGGCGGCCACGAACAGCAGCAGACTCGAACACAATTTTCAGCTCGATGTCGGCCAGGTCCTTGCCAGCAGGCCGGAGCAGGTCCGTGACATCAACACGATGACTGATGAACATGTTGTCGGTGACGAGAATCTTGGAATCGTTGAGATAAACCGTAGCAAAAGTATCGAGGCCCTCGAAAACCAGGTCGATCCGCCCTTGGTCCACGGCCTGGCCGTGCCTGGGCCGGAGCTCGTCTGCCGAGATGGTTCTTCGGTAATGCCAATTGCGCTCGGCGACCCAGCGAACGGCCAGCTCGTTGAGGCCGACGAACGGGTCCGGGATCTCGCCATTGTGGAGGAGGTCGGTGTGTATCGAGCCGGGTACCTCAGCTGCAGGCTGCCAGGTGCCCCTTCCATCCTCCTTGTACTGCCAGCCCTGGGTGAGTGGGACTTGTTCTCTCATTGTGACGATTGGCTGCTCGCTGACAGATAGCAAAACTGTGGTCTGTTCAGACAACCCTCATGTCTCTCACAAGACCGGTAGGGTGGGACACTCGAGGACCAAGGTTCAGCGTGACAGGTCGGCACCCTGCAGTGGAGCGCTCAGGGTCGCTGCTGAGGTGCAATGTGGACTTCGATCACAGTGTGCTCGCTTGGCCGAAGATTGGAGGAGTAGTAAAGGCGGTCATTGCATTACTGGACAAGTATCAAGCTGCCTCTCGAGGAAGTCGCTGTGAACGCGACCGATGCGTCTCCGATCCTAGGAGTACCCACAGCCGCCATCTTGGCTGTATGGTGAACCCAAGTTTCGGTATTTCCTGTAGTGCGGCCCGAGGATCCGACCTTGCAGCGAGGCAACGCGGGGTCGACCCGAGCAGATGGCGAGGCACATCTTGTTTTCTTGGGGAACCCCAGCCCCTCATAACACTCAAGGATCTGGTTCACTTTGCGATCAGGGAATTGTAGGATGAATTAATATTATCGGAAATCTCAATGTAAGCTGGGTCTGGTTGATAAGCTCCAATCATGATCCGTGGCTATCAACGCAGAATATCCTACATTAGCACCAAGATGTAAGACAGCTTCTGCCGGGCACCATTCAAACTACGGTGAGTCTATACAAGCCGCGGATGTCCTAGTGCCCACGATGCCGCCTCCCGTCTGGTCCAAATCCCAAGCTAGCCCGCACGAGTCACAGTCCTTGCATGACACCATCATCAAGAGGGAGGGGAGTGTGCCCAGGTGCCGCCCAGCCATGGGATTACGGCTGTGCCCCGCGTGTGTCAGCGGCCAGCTGACGGGAACTGCTGCTGTCAGACTGTAATCGACTCGCCGATTCGCCAGGAAATGGACACTATCGGAACCGCGTCCAAGCTCATATTGCCTTGGCCTGATGGTATCAATATGGACTGAATGATATGCCTGAAAGAGGGGATGGATCGCTCCTGTGCCCCCTTTGCACATTGATCAGGTCATGTCTCGCAGATCCCAAATGGTATGCCTAGTCTGACATTCCAAGGGATAATCACAACCTGCTCCATTTAAAATCTGTGGCGTCTGTCACCACCAAACACTAACCAAGAACCTTCACCTGTGACCTGTCAACCAGCTGCCGCGATGATTCTGTTCCGGCCTGCATTCCTTGCCCTGGCAGCGTGCGTCTGCACGTGTGTCTCGTCTGAGCCAGGCCTTGAGCCTCGTCACAACCCCAAAAAGATATGGGTCACTGTCGACGCCGACGGTGATGCACGCACAATCACCCCGTCGACTTCAGGCACGAGGACCGTGTCCGGCGCTCCCGAATATGTCACCCAGACCTCGGTCTATGCCTTGACAACCGGGTATGGGATGGTCCAGACGACCACGGACATAGCCCCCGTGGCTACCGCGACGGCGAGCTCCGGGGCAGGCGCATTCTTCCAATGCCGTAACTACCGGGGAACGGATGCCCCGTTCTGCCAGCCTCGACGGGGAAGTGTGCTGAGGCCAGGGAACACATACTATGGTGGGTCCACGCCGATACCAGGCGATGAGCGCATGGGAAAGGACCTTGGACTAATTCATAACAGTCACTTGGGACGCAATACAATTCGCGAGCGAGGACTCAGTGGTTGAGTTCCAGGTTCGGTACTCGGACGATAACGGATTCATAGCAAACAGGAATGTCTCAGCGAGCGCCGGATATTACCTCTGGAACATAGACAGTGACATCCTACAACAAAACGGCCGCGATGGGGAGGATCTGACCGCGACCCTAGGTATCATCGCTTTCCGACCCTCGGAAAATGGCTCGGACAGCTCACCTATATACGCTATCGGGCCCGATGTCAATATAAGCAGCTCTGCTCCGTCGTACGATGCCTCACCCGAAGACAGCTTCGAGGACCATGGCAGGACGGTGGCGATTGCGGTTTCAGTCACGATCTCGGCTGTGTTGCTCGCGCTTGTAGCATTCGTGATATGGAGCTGGAAGCGACACGGCCACGTCTTTGGAATCGGTGCTCGAAAGAACAGGCGGGATTCCCAGAGGACCAATTCAATGTCGAATTTTGGCTGGCCCGAGGACAAGAACCGTGAGGTGGAGCTGACGGATCGCGAGAGCTGGGGACATACGCCAGACAGGAATGTTTTCAGGGCCGAGATTCAGAGGCAGGAGATGCAGCGCGGGTATTAGCAATGTGAGCGTGGAGCGTGGTCGCGTTGCTAATTGAGGACGGTCAGGAATCATGCGACGATTTCGTAAACAATGACCAACAGCTATGAGCTCTGTGTCTGGAAGCCATCAATTTCAAATCCATATGCGCCAGTCATCGCGTGCTTTCTGGTGTATTTTTATCATAGGCTTAGCTTCAAATGCTGTCATGTGCTGGAGTGACTCGACTGGTCATGGAGAAATATAAGAGACTGCTAGGCAACAAGACGACGACTCTAGAAGAACATTTTGAGAGCATATACACCATCTCTTCTTGGAATTGATATTCGACTGCAAGAACTTCAAAATGGCAAGTCAGACACAGATCAGAGATTTTGGTAGAGACCAAGCCTCGCCCGCTGAGGCGACAGAGCCTCCAAGTCTAGTTTACAGCTCAACGTGCGTTCTATACATTTTTCTGGGAAAGAGAATCAGAGAAGCTGATAATATGTCGACCATCTGGGTGAGAATGACAGGGGCAGACCTGGACAGCGCATATACGTTCAAGAAGTCCTTGATCCAATACATCCAAAGTGCCACGGACCTAGGGATGACACACTATTATCCCTACTTTGGAGATATCATGATGTGAGTGACCCCATAGGCCCTCTTCCTTATGAGTCTTCACTAATTTATCCTTCCTCTAGTTTCCCGATACCATTCCCGCTTCAAGGGGAACATAGACGCCGCTTCATTCTGCGGACTGAGCCCTTAAACGACGGCCAAATGTACTCCCTTCTCCCAGAAGACTGTGAAACAGAGTTTCCCGCAAATCTAATCGTCCATAACCTGGTTGAGGGGAACCCACTCAAAGGTCCCTGCCGACAAGTCCAACACCTTAGGCTCGAGGGCTATGATACCAGCGAAGATATTTGGACGGAGAATTTCGCCAAGATCAGACGGTTGCTGGAAGCGGCAGAGAGGGAAGAGCTACCTCCGGAGCTCTCGTCATTCACGCTTGTGGTAGGGATGAATCCGCATGCAGTTGAGAATACTGGCAGAGGAGCATGGGATGCCAGACGACTCGGGCCCCTTCTCACTGAAGAGTTTCTAGAGTTTGCTCGTCGGGGGGTTGAAATAGCTAGTAGTGGAGCCACGACGAATGGCTGGCACTGATCTCGTATTTGAGCTAGGACAACGTCCCAGTTAGATCTTACCCATAGGTAATCCCATGTAAAGTCCACTCCCAGAGGAATCGCCTGCGGATGTCCGGCGATTTGGTAGTAACGGCCTAGGTAGATTTAGAAGTTCCCGCAGGCTTGTGGCAAATTGGTCGACACGACATTGCGGAGAAATGCAAACACAAATTCAAATGGCTAAATCAAGCCGCATACATACCTGCTTCCCCAATTTCCATCAATGAAAGATTTCCATCAACAATAGTAGCCACAGCGGGGCATTTGTTGCACAAGTAGCATGCGGCGATCTTCTCCATGATACTAAGTCGGGAATTATCCGACGGGTGTATATTTACGTATTGCCTTTCATGACGCCAGTGTAGCATTTCACAATATAAGAAATAGAGAGCTGCTTCTAATCTATTGAATTGCGTCGTCTTTGAATCATGCTTTCCAATACTTTCACCATGGCAGCCCTGGTCATGCTCGCTTCGCTGCTCCTGTCTGGCGCCACAGCAGCCGCATCTGCCTTCGATGGCAGCCGTTTCCTGTGGTTCAACCAGCCAGCACGACAGCATTTCTTCGAAGATGCAATGCCCATCGGCAATGGCCGAATCGGGGCCACCGTATATGGAGGTGGCTCTGAGGTGATTGGCATCAATGAGAACTCAATCTGGACTGGGCCCTTCCAGGACCGCATTGCTGACGACCCCCAGAAAGCACTGGCAGTGACCAGGGAGATGCTTCTTGCTGGTAACTTGTCTGAGGCGAGACAGTATAGCATGACTAATCTGATCCCGAAAACGTTCAGCCCCAGAGCTTTCAGCTACTTTGGAAACATCAATATCGACTTCGGACACAAGGACTCAGGGTTGACGGATTATGTTCGTTGGCTCGATACCAAAGAGGGCACAACCGGTGTATCATATACGTACGGCGGTGTGAACTACTCGTAAGTGACTGTGGCTCCCTTGTCTAATTTCAGCAAATAGCTAACAATAGAAACACCAGTCGCGAATACATAGCTAGCCTGCCCGATGGAGTCCTGGTCGCAAGCTTCAACGCCAGCACTGCTGGGGCGCTGAATCTGAAAATCTCCATGAGCCGCGAGGCTGGCATCACGACATCGGCATCGGTCAAGGATGACAAGTACACCGTCACTCTGGTTGGATCTAGTGGTCAATCGCTCGACGACGATCCGATCCGTTGGACCGGCCAGGCTCGTTTTGCTCTCGTCGGTGGTGCGTTGCTCACATTCATCTCTCATGACAAGTGGAACCCATGCTAATGTCATGTCAAGGCGCGGCGACTGTGACAAATTCAACGCTCGTGATTAGCAACTCAACAGCTGTGCAAATGTTCTTCGACACAGAAACAAACTACAGATTTGCAGAACAGACTGACTGGGAAGCCGAGATGACGCGGAAGATCGACCAAGCGTACACCAAGGGCTACGAGCCAGTCAAAGCCGACGCCATCCAAGACAGCTCAAGTCTCCTTGACCGAATGACACTGGACCTGGGCACTTCACCAAATGGCCTGGCTGATCTGCCGACGGACCAGCGCATCGAGAACGCCAGGAGTTCGTCAGAAGACATCCAACTGACCACACTGGTCTTCAACTACGGCCGGCACCTCCTGGTATCCTCCTCCCGCACCACCAACAAGGGGAATTCTCTCCCCGCCAACCTCCAGGGCATATGGAACAACTCGACTTCTGCACCGTGGGGCGGCAAATATACCATAAACATCAATATACAGATGAACTACTGGCCCGCCGGGCCAACCAACCTCATCGAGACTCAGGAACCGCTGTTCGACCTTATGAGCATCGCCAACACCCGCGGCAAGTCCTATGCAGAGCGCATGTACGGCTGCCCGGGGACGGTGTTCCACCACAACCTCGACCTGTGGGGGGACCCGGCGCCGACGGACAACTACACGCAGTCGACGCTGTGGCCCGTAGGCGCGGCGTGGCTGAGCTGGCACATGATGGACCACTACCGCTTCACGCGGGACGAGGTCTTCCTCCGGGACGTGGCGTATCCGTTCCTCGTCGACGTGGCTAAGTTTTTCGAGTGCTACTGCATGGAGTATGAGGGGTACAACGCCACGGGGCCGTCCGTCTCGCCCGAGAATTCCTTCTACGTGCCGGACAACTGGACCGTCCCCGGAGCCAAGGAGCCCGTCGACATCGGCCCCGCCATGGACGGGCAGCTCATGGGGGAGGCGGTCGAGAGCCTCCTCGAGGCCGCGGATATCTTGAGCATCGGCGACGATGACGCCGACGTGGCGGCCGCCAAGAAATTCCTGCCGACCATCCTGCCGCAGCGAATCGGCTCGCTCGGCCAGATCCTCGAATGGCGGCGCGAGTACAAGGAGGCGGCCGTCGGGCAGAAGCACCTATCGCCGCTGGTCGGCCTCATGCCAGGGCGGCAGTTCAGTCCTCTGCGCAACGCGACGCTGGGCTCCGCCGCCGAGGTCCTTCTGAATCGGCGCGTGTCGGCCGGGTCCGGGTCGACGGGGTGGTCGCGCACGTGGCTGATCAACTCGTTCGCTCGGGTGTTTGATGGCGATAGTGCGTGGGACCAGCTGACGCAGTGGTTTCAGAAGTTTCCCACGCCGTACAATCTCTATAACACGGACGCCGGATCGCCAAAGTATATCTTCCAGATCGATGGGAACTTTGGGTTTGTCAGTGGTGTCACGGAGATGCTGCTGCAGAGCCATGCTGATGTTGTGCACTTGCTTCCGGCATTGCCGTCGGCGGTTCCCACTGGATCTGTAAATGGGCTCGTTGCTCGTGGAAACTTTGTTGTTGATATTGCATGGAACGGGGGGGTCCTGACCAGCGCAAACATCACTTCCAGAGCAGGTGCTGAGCTTGCTATCCGGTACATGAATGGCTCGCAAACCGCTGTGGATGGCGAAGCATATACTGGACCGCTAGGGACAACGGCAGGCACGACCTATGTTGTGACTCCCAATTAAGCATGACTCCAACTTTGCAGGGATAATTCAAGCACATTGACTAGAAAGGCCCCATGAAACTGGAACGGAGGATGTTGCAGTCCAGCTTGATTGGATAGCAAGAGAGAGCATGTCCCGTAGGCCGAGGCCCGTAGGTCAAGTTCGCTTGATATCTATTTCGAGAAAGCGCTGCAGTTCTAATATCTTAGCTATGCTTCACGTGAACAAGTCAACTTGAACTGACAGGCAAGGGCAAACAGCCCCCAGAAGGCCCCTGGGGGCCTTCTAAAGGAAAGAATTTGACATTTCCATCCTACAAAGGCGGCCCGAAAGGATCCTCAGCAACCTTCCGCCTCTTAGCGTCGCGGTCTGCGTCACCCTTGCTTGCACCATTGCTGCCGCTGAACACGGCCCCGTCGTCTTCTACTGCACCCTTGGCCGGCTTCTTCTCGCTCTCCTTGAACTCGAGCCTCTTCTTGTGCAGCCCGATGAGATCGAACCTGTCAGGGTCTCGGCATTTCTTAAGCTTCCGGACGAGTGGCTTCAAGAGGGCGCTGGATTCGGGCTAGGAATGACAGTCAGTACCCAAACCATGATCAGCAGCTTGAAGGAGGCGGTCTTACCGTTCCCCAGAAGTTTGTCATCCTCTCTGGCGGCTCTTGGCTGAGCATCTCCTTGCACGCCATCACTGTAGAAACTGTCTTCTCCCTGATTATCTGGCTCACTACCTCAGCCTTTTTCGAGTTGGAGTCCCCATTTGGTTGTTGAGGGAACATGGCCTGTATTATGCGCTCGAACAAGTCTTGATCTGCCATTGCTAATGCGGCGAGCATGATCTGACTCGGGGTGTAGTGGAAGTATGCATCTGTAACCAGAGGGCTGAACTTGAGGATGTCGCGGCCCCGGGCCTGTGCTCTGGATATTTTTGTGTCCTTTCCGGATATCAGTCTGGTTCTTGCGGAGCATACAGAAATCGCAGAGGATCAATGACCTACATCTACATCCCCAAACGTCCGTAATTGCATGATAGCCCCCTCTAGTGCCCGGTAGGGATGCCTAACATCAAAGGCAAACCTCAGCCCCTGACACAGCAAGAACTCTCCAGCCAGTATCTCCTCGCCCGTGGTATTGGGGAACTTCTCCGCGAAGCTGTTAACGCGCGGGTACGAGTTTTCTGCCTTTGACCCGTAGAAGAGGCACGTCTTGAGCATCTTGGTGGGTGGGTAGGTCATGATGCTGTGAGTGACGAAGAAGCGGCGCAGGAAGATAGCCGAGGTAGCGCGGATCTCGGTTGGAAGCTGGCAAAACTCGGCGGCGCGCAGGCACTCGACGGTGTAGAAGCGCAAGAGCTGTTCCTCCTCGGCGGGCGTAAGGAACTCGGGCAGTGGGGGCTTGTTAATGGAGGAGGTGGACTCGGTCGGGACATCTGCAGGAGCGGCCGCTGCGCTGACTTGTGTTGGGTCGGTAGCAGGAGTCGAGGTGCTCTGACCGGGTATTGGAGTATTTGAGCCGGAGGGGTTCGCCGAGGCGACGGTGGAGGAGGATGCTGTGGACGAGGAGAGGCGATCGGAGATGTTCTGCCTGGCGAGGCTGTTTGTTTTGGCGCGCAGCTCGGCCAGCTGGGCCGGCGAGAAGGACCAGAGCCGGAACTGGGTCGACTGCCGGAAGCGCTCGTCCTCTGTCGCCATATTGGCGGGCCTCGAGGTTTTCGACTGTAGATGTGCGTTTGTCGAGCGTTTGTGGTCAGACGCGATTCGGAGGGGTCGTTGTCTCGGTCGAGAGGGCTGAAGCAGGTACTCGAGGAGCGCTGATTGAGGATTCTTCGAGTTATAATGGTTGGCGATATCTTGATATTCCTCGTGAAGATTCGTTTCTGGAGATGTAGAGGCTCGAAAAGTGTCTTGGTGCAGGCAGAAATGTCTTGCTGCTGATGTTGTCGTAGTCAGCTGGTTCAGCGATGATGCACTTTGTTTGGCAAATGGTTGCCGAGCTGTTGCTGGGATGGAGCTCCCCCACGTTGCTTGCGCGCAGCTCAGGGGTCCGTCAGGAGACAAGGTCCAGGCCCCACCATGTTCCTCTTCCTTCCCAAGTTCGTCCAAACTGTGCGTCAACATTTACAACGGGCAACAAGGCACATTGCGTTGTGGATAAACCGATTTCTCTATCCAAATCCTTGATCCCCCAAATATCTACATATGGACATATTCCTACGGATCATCAGCCTTTACGCTGCAAGACGCGGTCATCGAGAGAAATGTCCCAGCATGTCCCAACTGGCACGGATCCCTTGACTGATCTAGCTTGTCCAACACAAGCCGCTTGCAACGGACAAGAAGTCAGTGACTAGATCTGCAATTGATCAGTCCGTGAGATGCCTGCGAGCCTGAAAAAAAACTTCTCATGATGAGTCTTCACGGGTGATGTAGGTGGGGCTGAAGAAGAGACCGTGAAGAGATGCTAATATGTTTCCACGACCTGTGTCCTCGAGATAAGTCGCTTTCAAATCGAGGTTTATTCTTGGATTTATGTCTGTAGTAGAGAATCCGCGTCAATTTATCCCGCAATTCGGACTCATGGCTCCTCAAGCACTGAGCTGGTGACAGAGACAAGAGCACGTCGTTCAGGCCGGGAAGAGAAGTCACAGCACATCTCAAGTCTCGCCACCCTACACCTCGAGGCCTAGCTAATCAGTCGATGGACTCAACGCCTTGCCGAGGCCTCTCCCCTCAATCCACGCAGTGACCGTAGCAACATAACATGTCGGGTCGTGCCCGTGCATCGAGTGCGGCATCTTGGGGAAGCTCTTATACGTGAAGGAGTTCCCACCGCCCTCGACGAGCTTCTTGACATGCTCAGCCTGAAGGTCGCTAATAGCACCCGCGAGGCCACCGGATTCCTCATCGACCTTGCGGTAGTGGTGTGTAAACAACACGGGAACCTTGACGTGCCTCAGCATGTTCTCGTGGTCGCACCCAGCCGTCACCCGCCCGGTCCAGAATTCATCTGCCCACTCCGGGTCGTACTCCGCCAGCTCAGGCGGCACCGGCCCGATCTTGGTCTCGGCCATCATCGTCGTCATCGCCCTGGTGATCCACCTCGGCAGCTCGCGGGCCATGGCCTCGTGCATCCCGGCCGTGTTGCCCACGGTCCACTGCGGCCCAAGCCACTTGTGCCAGATCCTGAATATAGGGCCGGCAATCCCCTGCCGGATACCATGTCCCACGGCTGGCGTGAGCTCGGACGCAAACAGCGGCGGGTCCTCGTATACGCAGGCGAGGATCTGTCCGGGCTTTGCGAATGCTGACAGCCATGCGGACAAGACGCCGCCGGATGACAACCCGCTCACTATGACGGGCCGCTTGATGACCAGGTCGATGAACTTGATCAGGTCGTTGCCGAAGTTGTCTAAGGTGTACCGCCCGGGTGTCCACGTCGATCTGCCCTGGCCGCGGAGGTCCACTGCGTACACCTGGTACGATTCTGCCAGCAAACGCATGGCATACTCGTACCCCCACCACGATTCCGCCTGGGCCGGAATGAGGAGGATGGCTGGGTTGGAATCCAAACCGGCGACGGCGTAGTTCATGCGCACTTCGCCTAGGTCAACTGTGTGCTCGGGGAACGCATGTTTCTTAAATATCGATTCCCGGGCTGAGGCTTCTAGGTACGGTTCCTGGTTCGATGCCATATTAACGGATTTTGATTGAGTTGCGCTGAGCTCGTGTCACAGTCTATGGATGTCCGACAAATAAGGCTGGTTTCATGATGCAGCTCACTTGCAGTCTAGGCAGATTTCAATTAATGCGTCTGCGGGAAAGCAACGGGGTTGTCAGAACCCCGAATGTTGACAATTCTTGACAGTGTACTTCCCCTCATGAATGGTTTCGTAATCCTGCTGTCTGGATCCTTCTGTGCAATCCTGCCGGTTAGTTGCTGGATTTGTACTAGACGCTGATGTATGCATCTGCCCGGTCCACACGTATTATACGAGCCCCCTCACGGTATGTGCACAAATGCCCTGCGACCCAGGCCATCATGCGCCAATCCGCTCAGACACAATCAGGCATATGGGCTGTCGGGAACAAGAGCCCACCCGTCCAGACATCTTGGTCAGTTGGGACGGCAGATGTTCTGTTGAAAACCGGTCTGTCACAGCCACTTCCCACAGAAGTCCTACAAAATCGGTGTGTGTTCCAAGAATGACACCCGGCATGATTTTGGGACATTGAGAATGACAGAAATGGACTGGCTGGAAGGGAATCTTCCTCTGCTGGTTCATTCTCGGGACTCTGCCGACATCTGCATGCTTGTCCTCTTCGTATTAGGATGCTTTCGAAGGCCCCAATACTGACAAGCGCGGAAGGCATGCCGTCAGGAAGGGATTATATGCCAGAGGCAGCGCGCTGATGGCTCGTCACGCTTATGCTAGATGATACAAGTGTCCCTCATTTATTCTATTCTAGGGATCTGCCGGATCGCATGAATGTGAGAGATGGCTCCTGTGACACCAATGAGCCTAAGTCCTATATGTGCAATACGTCACACGTGGCTGAGCAAAAGCGAGTCCAGTTTCCCTGAAAGCAAACATATGCCGCATCACAAGTTCTTCACACGCCCTGCTCTTAGTACGAAAAGAAATCGCGCATTCTGAGGCTTCTCCTCCACCGCGCAAAGCCTGGCATCAGTGGTTCAGCAATGATTCCGCTGACCCAAATCTCCTCCTTATGAATTCCTGAGATCCACTTCAGGTCCTGAGTACAGCTAAATTTTGGACCCTGGCCCTATTCGTGTCCTGAAAACCTACTTCTCGCGACCCGAATCAAAGTATCCGTGAAAATGACGAGCAACCGAGACTTTTCTATACCCTATGCGGCAGCAAGCACAGGTGACCAACAGGAACCGCTACTTCGGTTCTGGAGTCATGACGAAGTTCCAGACAGTGACCATGAGGAGTTCAGGGCTCTGATATTCCGTAAGAGCATCATTCCATGTGTCCTTTCATAGGCTAATACGAATTAAAGAAGACCCGAAATTGGAGCAGGATGACAGCGAAGACCAGGCAGATCAGGTCTCCGTTCCTAAGGATGAACACTGCGCATTGTGGCACTCATCACCCAACTCGGAACGTCACGCCTCCTTTGGCGATGAAGGGACCATGGCCAGCGTCAGTTGCTACGGCCACCTTATACAAATGAGTCGATATCTTGGCGTCGGGAAGTCTGGCATGTTTTCCATGACTGTGCATTCTTTTCCTGTCTGTTCTTAGCTTGTCCCTGGTGATGAGAATTGTGTTTCTCAACATACGTGACGTGGCAGATTTTCTCGGTAGGTGGGACCTTCATTTCGCTTCACCACTTGATTACTGATTCTCAAAACTTAGGATACGTTGCAACCCTTTTGATCGTACGACTAAGTATTGCAATGTCACGACCAACAGTAGATAATCGACTTACTCTCCTTCGACGATTTGAACGAATGACAGATCCACCGAAGGCATCAAGGCCATTGAAAATACTACAAGAGAGAATCAGTCGGAGACCTGAATCGCCTGTCACCTCAAAAAAGCCCGGGGATGAGTCAGATAGTTCTAGTGAGGAGCGTCGGTGAAATAGATGAAGACTGGCTGCTCGAGAAGCACACGTTAATTCGTCTGGGAAGAGGAATTTCGCAGTGATAATTCGTACGCTTCTTTTTGACGCAGTTTCTGATTGATTCAAAATTCATCAAATGTGTCAATGTGGGTCAGGGCGGTTAAGGGATAAAGTGACAGAGCATTGTCAATGATGAGTGCCTCGCAATAAAGTTGAACACTGAGTTCTTCAACGAGTTCAGCATGAGGTCTAGCAAATTGGAGATGCAAGTTGAGAGTAAATTTTATTTTCAGTCTAGTCTTTAGTTCGACGTAAGGATGCCAACATCATTTGCTTCGCCGGATGCATGTGTTTTAATTGTCAGATACTGATCAATTCCTGATGGAAACAATTTATTTTTGGGAAGCAAAGATACCTAGCTACTATCGGAATGAGAGTTACACCTACCTGCTTTTGACTGTCGGCACAGTCTCATTCACATCCTACAAGGTCCCGCCAAAATCCTGGTAAGTTTGCGATCACTCTGCGTCGGTCGACCGCCACTCAGCCAAAGCCTGTCCAAGCCATCCCGTAGGGAGGTCATCGCCATGCCAGTAGGTCGATGGACGCCGAGCGACCCGGACCGTCTGCCAAAAGTCGCGGCTCAGCAGGTCGCCCCGGAATGGGTATCTCTGCGCGGTCGTGCTCTCACCGAGCACATCGCCGGGGTACTTGACAAAGATGAGGTCCTTGCCACGGCTGAGAACGCTACCCCCGTGGATCCACGCCTGCATGGCGAAGCCAAGCTCGTGGTAGCGGGGATCCATGTGCATGTGGCACATGGGCTCTCTCGGAGTGACACGGGAGATGAAGGCCCGCTGGTCGTCGCTAAGGTCCGGGTCCTCGGCCCACCGGTGGCAGAAGACCGCGTGGGCCTGCTCGTGGACCAGGACGAATGCCAGCTGCACGAGCTGGGATGTCTTGGTCTCTGTGTCGACGGCATCGTAATTCTCCTGGCTGAAGAACTCGATGGTCCTCAGCTTGATATAAATGAGCGTATGGGCCGGGGTTGGAAGCGGCCTTCCTCCAGTCCGGATCTCTGAGATGGCCTCGAAGGTGAGACCGTCCGGTCCGGGCGGGGGGTCTGGGGTTCGGCAGTAGAAACGAGTTCTGCCAGCCCACTCCACAAGGAGATCGTGAACGCGCTGGATGTCCTCATCTGTACACTCGTACACCGGGCTGAAGGCGTACTGTTCGCCCACAAAGACAAGGTCTGCACAAAACACCTTGGTGAGGAAGGGGAGGCTGAAGTCGAGTAGAAGAGATGCAAGACGGAAGGCAGGAACCATCCTCTCGTGCACTCGCTCTTCGAGAAATGGCTCACCGACTTCCTGTCCAGTCGTATTATAGGTCAGAGCACTTGCTCTGAAGTTGAAACGCTGGTACAAGGGGTGTAGGTCGTTTTCGAGACTTGAGCCAAGCGATCTCTCTTCCGGAGAGAGGACGAAACTCGTCCTCTTCAAGTCGAGTTCAGTAGAAGCTGTGGTTGCCATGGTGAAGTTGCTTGTGAGAATCTCGATGTATGTTGGTGTGCAAATGCAGGTTTGCTGTGTGCATGTATGGGAAACTTTTGGATCGAGGACGGTATTTCTAGCAATATTTATGCATACTATCGTCTCTCTGGTTTGGCTGCGATATCAGTACAATGCCATTATTCGAACAAAGCCATTGTGTGGAGCTATGGCATTGTATCGCACAACGCGTTGTTAAATTTCCACCACACAAATGCCATGGTCCTCCACTAGCATTTATCGAGACCATTGTATAGCTATTCCAGCAACGATGGCTATTGCACGCAACTCTCAAAGAACCACAAATGGCGAGCCGTTCACAGTGACAAAGGAGGGTGTCTAAATTCCTCCCGGACTTCTCGGGAAAACATTTGTCCTTCCTGCTTCCAAGATAGCTGCTACTGGTTTGGAAGGAGTTGTAAGGTCGGGGTGTGACAGCAATGCAATACTTAGATTCATTGAACTGTAGGCTGCTAAAAAGACTACTGAAAATTGCCTATCCGTGATTACATCGGCTAAGCTGCCCCTCTGCCCTTGCTTATGATCGACACTAGACCTCAGGCAAAGGGGCGTCGCCCTCAGAACACCCGTGAACCTGCCTTCGGTGAGCCTGCCTTCTCTGCCACGCATCTAGGGTGTCAAAGGTCTCATCGCACTGGTCACAGACCTGGGGAACCTGGATAGTGCAGAGTGAAGGAACAATTATCAGCCTCTCGCAACGACCAAGCAAGGATGCCCAAGCCTACCTTTTTCCGTTTCTTCAACGTCTCCGGGACGTATGGTCCCTCATCCGTGTTGACCAGAAATACACCTACCGTGCCCTCACCTGAAACAAATCCGGCACCATCTCTACTGTACCACAAGATCTCCCTACACAGCGCCTCGAATATCTCCGGGGCGTCCGCCGGCAGGTCGGTGTCGAGTTTGATCTGACGGTGCGCAAACACCATGACCCATGTGTACGCGACGTACGCGATGGTGGACCTATTCATGCCTTTCCTCTGCGGGATTATGACTCGCGCCATCCTCTGAGGGTCGGCTTCGGTTCCCAGCTTGGCATGCAACAGCGCCGAGATGGCATCTTTTTCTGGGTGGTCTTCGGTAAAGGGTGGGGCTCCGTATGTCTCGTCCACCCCGTTTGCGACGAGGAAGGCGTCCAGTGTGGATACGGAAACCTTGAGTCCACGGAGCAGGGTGACTGCGACCATGGCTGTGCGATGAACTTGTTGGTGCTGGCTAATTGGAGATTGTTGTGAGGACAGCTTTGACATCAGCAAGAATCTGGGCACAAAGAAGTCTTCAGCAAAGAAGCTACACTGTGGGAACGATATAGAGAGGGCTTCTCCGGGATGATATGATGCGATCCTCAAGGCTGCCAAGATTAGGCATTCAGGGTAAGCCGTCGATTATTTAGGCAGCATCACCCAGGTACACAAGATCGACAACATAAACAACGGGGCCAGCCGCCTACACATCTCAGGTAACCTATTTAGGTACGTAGGCATCTAGCGGTTCATGCTTGGTGGTAGTTTTAGCATCCTCAGATTGCCGAAGAGCAGTTCATATGCTGCCTAGTCGTCTGACAGGGATCGATCCGCCTCAGGCAACAAATACTTGTCGTCAATCTTGCGAACGTGTGCTTGTAAGTGTTGTGGGATGACTGCTGACACGAGGGAGAGAAGAAACATTCATGTAGGAAACGGTAAGCGATGAGTTCAGTATTATATACCACTCCAGGCAGACAGCGAATGATGAAAGAGTGCTGTCCTCGGTGAATTTCTCTTATATATTAGCAATCATATTGGCCCTGCCTTAATTCCCAATTTGAATTGACGCCGAGTTATACATTTAAATATTATATCAGTTAACATCTGAGTAATGTAGCATGTATCTGGATATTTTGATGTTTAATGCACTTAAGCTCGTCCAAGTTACGACAATGCTGGTCAGGGTGATCGCACATTGAAAAAGATTTGCCAGGCCTAAAAGCGATCTTACAGGCTTCATGCTGGCAAGGGGCAGCTCGTATTTGCTCTCGGACGCTGCATTGACTACGGAGTGCATGCAGCTTGGAGCAAGGATGCTGTGCCTTTGGTGGTGGGGGAGGGTAACACGACATGTCCAAATGTGCATACCGCCATCCGTGCTAATTTCACGAGTTGGTAATCATGGGCAACGCTAGGCTGGTAGTTCAGTCCGGCTCGACATTTCCATAAGGTCAAGTTTCGATACTCCAGTGATGTACGGCTGGAGATATTTCAGAGCCGCCCAAGGCGTCATACATGCGGCGTCACTTTATCCAGAGGGTTTGATATGTTCTGCGGCAGAAGCTGGGCTGATTGTTTTCGTGCTGTGTTGCATTGAGATGCAACCCCCTGCGTTGTGAACCATCAATGACTTCTTCCGTACAGCCTCCTCATCCCCTTTACATGCAATGATCGTCAAATCGCAAGCCCCGAGCAGTGGGATATTTGCCGATTTGCCGATGACGCGTCCCCTTTAATGTTGAAGATGAATTGGATAGGGGGTTTGGGGTGTTGCACAGATCCGCCTAATAGAGAAAACAATTAAAAAAAGAAAGACCTTCCCGTTCCCGGGTTAGCCATGCGCTTGGTCTTGGCGCTTCCGTGCCGTTCCGCCCAGTAGGGAGTATCACGGCACACCCCAACCGGGCAACAAGGTGCCGACTTCCAGGCTTTCCAGGCTGTGTGTATGCAAAGAATCAATAACCCGTCCCTGGTGATCTCCCAAAATCTGACCACCGGATCCCCAACATGGATGCTGGTTGCGGCACATCCAGAAAATCCTGCAGCTTGCCGTGCAGCCGTCCGAACAAGCTTTTGCAAGCTTCTCGCTAAATTCCTTCACGAGGTCTGCACGGTCTGATGCCAGGCCACCCCTGGTTCAATAACGTGCTCGACTCTCGTGTCTTACTGCAGTAGCCTTCAATGTTTCCCAATGTCGATCGATGCGTGCATGGTTGCCCATCCTCCAGCCTCAAGATGGTTGTCTCCTTTGCCATGATCATATATATTGGCCGATGGTTCCATTATAGCCGGTAGATCAACACTGCTACCGTTCACCTCTGTTCCATTTTCTCTTTGGCCCATGTTCTTGTCCGGGCCAGCTTCATTCGTTTTTGTCACCAGCTGGTAGACACTCCCCTTCACGATGTTTTTTCAACCCCGTCCATCGCTTTTGCTTCCTTTTCTGTCTATTCTGCATGGGGCTTTTGCACAGTCAACATCCAACACAACCAGTGCAGCAAGTAGCAATGCCGTCTTCACGACTTTCAGTGGCAGTGTTGCCTCAACCATCCTCGTCATCGCAACAGATAGCACATCAGCAACTGTCGCCGCGCAGGGGTTGAACGGCTACGGCATCCCATACCAAAAGCTCATTGTCCCACAGACCGGGGCTGCCCTGCCAACTCTGAGCACCTCTGCCGGTGGTAACTTTGGTGGTATCATCGTTGCATCTGGAGTCGCCTACGAGTACAGCGCCACCAACTATTCGAGTGCTCTCACTAGTGATCAATGGAATTCTTTATACGACTATCAAATCGCGTACGGAGTTCGCATGGTACAATATGGCATATTTCCCACTCTTGATGCGGGCGTGGTCGCCTCGGCCGGCTGCTGCAACACCAGCGTCACGCAACCCATCTACCTCACCAACACAAGTGCATTTTCGCAGGCTGGTTTGAAGGAAAACGCTCAGCTGGAGACGGCAGGCTTGTACCATTACCCATCCACCATTTCGAACACGACGACCACCACTTCCATTGCGGAATTCGGGTCTTCGAGCGACGGCAGCTTCACATCCAATAGCGTTGCCGCCGTCATCAACAACTTCGAATCCGGCCGACAGCAGATGGTCTTCTTCATTGACTTCGCACCAAACTGGTCGGCGACCTCATCGGTCCTCCAACATGCTTACATCACCTGGCTCACGAGGGGCGTTTACGCAGGCTACCGTCGTGTCCACCTGAACACTCAGATTGATGACATGTTCCTCGAGACCGACCTGTATCTCCCCAATGGTTCGACCTATCGTGTCACACCAGACGATCTGACTGGGATTGTCAACTGGCTGCCTTCGGTTCGCGCCATCATGCCTGCAGGGAGCAACTGGTCCGTGGAAATTGGGTTTAATGGCAATGGCAACATCGAGCAGGCCGAGGCTACCGATAGTGGGTATGAAATATGCTCGCCCGACTCCATTGAGTATGGTGACCAGCCCGACACCGCGCTGGAGTTCAAGAAGCCGTTGGGGACGGGTACGGACATCTGGCCGATTACGCCGACGACGTACAACTACTCTTTAGACTGTCTGAACCTCGACCCTCTGAAGACGTGGTTCGACACGAATGTCCACAATTTCAACACAATCAGCCACACCTTCACTCACGAGAATGAAGACAACGCCACGTACGCGGACGTTCTCAAGGAAATCGAATGGAACCAACAATGGCTCGCTCAGACTGGGATTGGTTCAGGCAACTTCACCGCGAATGGCCTCATTCCTCCGGCCATTACCGGCTTGCACAACGGAGACGCCCTGCGAGCATGGCACGATGCTGGTCTTGTCCAGTGTGTTGGCGACAACAGCAGGCCCGTTCTCCGCAACCAGGAGAACGACATGTGGCCCTACATCACCCAGGAGGCCGCTGATGGGTTTGCCGGCATCCAAGTAAATGGTCGGTGGCCGACGAGGATATACTTCAACTGTGACACCAGTACCTGTACGACGCAGGAATGGATCGATACGTCGGCCGGCAGTGGCACGTTCAACGATCTCCTGGCAGCCGAAAAGGCCGACTCCATCCGCTATTTGGCCGGACTCTATCATGATGCCTTCATGTTCCATCAGGCCAACCTCCGCACGACCGGGGACCTTGGCACGACAACAATCAACGGCGTCAGTTCTACTATCGGCATTTTCCAGGCCTGGGTGGAGACGGTAGTTCAAGAATACGTTCGTCT
>JACBFG010000011.1:4559491-4576560 GCA_013435955.1 Diaporthe sp. HANT25 | reverse complement strand
TATATATATATTAAATATATACTTAATATATAGCCTTAATATCTTAATTATAATTTTATTATAATTATTTATTAGTCTTTATTTTAAATATTACTATACTTACTTAATTCTATTATTATATAAAATCTATATACTAAGGATATTCTTAGTATATAATTTTATCTTAATAAGATTTATACTTTCTTTATATTTTACTTTAGATAAATATTTTAATTATATTATATTATATATTTTTATATATGCTTAATATATACTTGGCTTATAATAAGTAGTAGCTACTAATATAATATGCTCTTTAAATTATACCCCTAGTAAGGTTAGAGTGGGTTATTCTTAGTATACCCCTAGTAAGCTTTAGTATACCCCTAGCCAGCCAGAACCCCCCTCGCCCGCCGCTGCCCCTCGTGAATCGTCATAGCCTTATTGTCGCGTCAACGGCGCGGCCGCTTGCTCGCGCGAACTGCCGCTCTTGGGCCACTCTCTCGTCCAGTCTCGGACATGATGAGTGCCCCTGGTTCGCTGGACGCGGAACTGGGCGGTTTCCCGATCCCCACGCTGGGGGGAAAAAAATAACCTAGCAGGTCCCTGTTCCGCGGCATCGGCATTAAATATATTCTCCTGTCTATAAGTCGCAGAGCCCTGAGGCGATCTCGCACTCTCCAGTGATTGCTGTTCTTCCTTTTGCGTCACATCCCAAGTTTGCAAGCTCGCGGCCCCTCAGTGCCGTTCCAATCTTTCGTCAGCCACTTCGACGGCGAGCCCATAGACTCAGACACCCCTGACGGGATTAGACTGCGCCGCTACGACCTTCGGCCGAGACCCGTAACCCGGAGTAACTACACATCACATCATGCCTCTTCCTCAAGGCGTCTACCGGGCAGACCAGGTCGGGTCCTTCCTGCGCCCCAAGGCTGTTCTGACCGCGCGCAACGAGGCCTCGGCCGGAAAGATCACCACCGAGGAGCTCCGCAAGATCGAGGACGAGCACGTTGCGACCGTCGTGAAGAGCCAGGTTGAAAATGGGCTGCGCGCAGTGACGGATGGCGAGTTCCGCCGCGCCTACTTCCACATCGACTTCTGCATCCACCTTGACGGCGTCGAGGCGCAGGGCTACATCTCGTCGACCAACGTCACGCCCCATGGCCTGCCCACTCCCCCCCGGCTGATCGTCACCGGCAAGCTGGGCCACCCCAAGCCGATCCAGGTCGACGACTTCAAGTTCCTGGACTCGCAACTGCAGAAGCTTGGCGTCAAGGACTCGGTCTCCGCCAAGGTCTGCATCCCCTCGCCGACCATGGTGCACTTCCGCGCCGGGAGGGAGGCCATCGACAAGACCGCGTACCCGACCCTGGAGCCCTTCTTCGACGACCTCGTCCGCGTGTACCAGGAGGAGATCGCGGACCTGTACGCGGCGGGGTGCCGCTTCGTCCAGCTCGACGACACCAACCTCGCCTACCTGTGCGACGAGGGCATGCGCAAGGAGGCCGCGGCGCGGCACGGCGTCGAGCCCGAGGAGCTGGCCGAGAACTACGCCAAGCTGATCAACGCCGCCATCTCGAAGCGGCCCAGGGACATGACCATCGGCATCCACCTGTGCCGGGGCAACTACCGGTCGCAGTGGTTCGCGCAGGGCGGGTACGAGCCCGTCGCCGAGACGCTCTTCAAGAAGCTCGACGTCGACGTCTACTTCCTCGAGTACGACGACGCCCGCTCGGGAGACTTCTCCCCGCTGCGCCACCTGCCCGAGAACAAGGTCGTCGTCCTCGGCGTTCTGAGCTCCAAGAAGCCCGAGCTGGACGACAAGGCGGCCATCGTCGCCAGGCTGCACGAGGCCGCCAAGTACTGCCCCAAGGGGCTGGATCAGCTGTGCCTCTCGCACCAGTGCGGCTTCAGCTCCACCATGGAGGGCAACGACCTGAGCCAGGAGGAGCAGTGGGCCAAGATCAGGCTCGAGGCCGAGATCGCCAAGGAGGTCTGGGGTGAGGACCTGTCGAAATAGATGGGTTGGGTTGGGGAGATGATGTCTGCACGAAGCGATGAGTTGAGGAGCATTTAGCATGGTTGCTTCAACAGCGACCCTTAATTTGGACTGTACCAAAAAGATATGTTTTGCCAACGAGAACGTGCCGTGTGCGTGCGTTTTCGATGAAGTTTCTTCTACTTGGGGCTTTATGTGCAGCTTTGTCGTGCTCAGTACTTGTTCCAACGAATACCGGTGTGAGGTAGATGATCGTGTTCTGTTCACTCTCATCTGCTTGATGTACCGAGGCATTTCGACAAACTTCAGACCCTCACGCAAAGCTTCCTCAGTGCCACCATGGGTGTGAAATCAAGTAGAAGTATGCTTCATATTCTAGACGGGTGTACAGAACTCACTTCTGGGTCTCCATGCCTCAGCACCGACCCTGTCCTTGTCCATTCATCCACACGATACGAGGCGTACTCTTGTGTCAACCGCAGAATCAAGTCTGGTCATGGGAGCCATCTAGGTTGAATCAAGTCGAGATATTGCATTGTCTGACTAATTCCATGTCCTCACACCCTGCCGTGTCTCCGAACCTGCGACGACTACCCAGTGGTCATCATTCCAGGCAGTTCTCAAGTGCTGTTGACTTGCTATTAGTTTAATTTTGTCTGTACTCAATTCATCTAATAAATCAAAGGCTAAAGCCATGACTTCCATTTGCACCTTCTGATCTGCCGTATAACTTGAAATTCTCAACCGCGGGCTGCTTTGATGCTTCGCGAATGCAGAACTTCGGCTTTGCAATTTCAAAGCCACCATTACGCCCGAGCAATCAATTTCTTTTTTTTTTGAAAAAAAGAAAAAAACAAGAAAAATGCGAATCTGACTGGATATTCGCGACCTGTAATCACACTGGATCGACCCTTTCTCGTGCATCAAGGTTGAAGCTCCTATGGATGTGTTCTAGTCCGAATACCATATTGAGACATTGTTGTCCATGACCCTAATGAATGTTGGATTGGTGAAAGAACCTAACCCGGGGCATATGGAAAGATGCACGGGGTTTTCTGCACACTTCACTGGATATGCCCATGACCAAATCATCATTGTTCAGATAGGACTCTATCACGGCGGCCCATATTTTCTACATCGAAAGCTTGCAATTGCCACGCATACGCTCATGTATATGCAGCAGCTCTGGGTCACAAGGCCTAGCATCGATTGATATTGCAAGCGCTTGGACCAAGAATTTCAGGCGCCTCATGAAGAATGCTAAATATGTACGACTCTGCAGATTACACTATCTTATGGACTTACTGAAGGCTCCAGAAGCCTCCAAGGTGGATAGTGCTAATGACACATCTGAGCCCCTACCTTGGTAGATCAAATGAAATGGAAACTCAAGAACAAGATGAAACTGGAAAAGAAAGCTGAACGTCGGCCAGCTAGGCCCATTCAGTCTCCGCTGTGTGCCGTGCATAAACCCCTCGCTTGTCAACCAGGTCTTCAAGACGACGTAATAGCCAACCACTCGGGATAGCTACAGTTGCTCGGTGGAATAGTTCAATAGACGGGCTAAGGTTGTAATCTGATTGCAAGAGTAGCCTTCGCATTTAGAAAGCTGCAAAGGCCGTGCTAGAGCCAACTCTTTGGCCATGAATTCCTGGAAAGACAGGAACACAGATGACTACCATCCAATCTAAAAACACCTCACATTGTATTTATTTGCACAGGAAGATCTTATCAACGTAGATCATAGAGAATGTGTTAAGGATATATATGCCGGCTTTCACATCGAGACGGCCATCGTAATGCCTCTCGGTCTTGCAGACCATCACGCTGGCCATGGCAATGACTACTAATACTCTTAAATTTACGACGTGGATGGAGGATCATCGAAGATGCATACTTAAGAACCAAAGAAAATCGTCCGGGCCATTCTCCAGGCAAAGGCATTGACGATTCTCAACATTGTTCTGGTGATCACCAGAGTTTGAAGCCGTGGGACGCATGTCTTCAACTTGGAAGAAAACTTGAGATGCCTTGATAATGAAGCAAGGCACGTGGACGAACCTCTGGACAACAGCAAAGAAATCAGATACTCGCACCTGCAAGAACAAAGAGTACATGGGTAACTACCTTTGCTGATAACAATCTGCATATGTACCACATACCCATAGCCAATTCGTTTACCCATGTGGGTATGTTGGGTCTGGGTGTGTTATGTCTGGGTGTGTATATGTGTGTGTAGTGGGTATGTGAATTGGCTGTGGCCAAGCGTATTATGTATTGATGTAGCATCCATTTTTGCGGGTTCGAATATCTGATTTCACTCCAGAGAGTGGAACTGTTCGTCCCACGCCCTACGACGGCGAGGGCCCACGCCTTAGAAGCGAGACTTATATTGAACAGGTTTTTCGTAAATATAGAAGGGACGAAGTGCGCGAAGAGTGTCTACGGGTCGTAATATATATGCTCTGCTACTGACCTCATTGCAGACTCGGAGACAACCAGAAATGTCGGCATGGCTGCTGCTGCCTAAGCTGTGACCATACGTTGGCACACTGGGTAATCTACGTGTACTCGCAACAAGGCCTAAAACCCGCCAATCCGGTCGTTCAGGGAATTCGACGCGAATGTCGCCCGGACAGCGTGCTGAATAGGATATGCGCTCTACCATGCACGCGAACACATATTGGGATGAGTGCCCCATAAGGGCCCCTGTTGGCAGTAGGTTCATAATACACTGTACCGTTCTAGACCGCTTCGACGAGTCGTAGGAACGGGACCCACAAGGTAGAGGAGGTGTAGAGCCGGTCTGGAGACCACGAATTGTCACGCCGCCTGAAAAGGCAATTCCGGCAGCAGCAGGCCGAGTAGCTGTGGTGAGGATGGGCCATGAACACATCATGTCGGTCGAAATTCGGCGCCGACGAGGTGATCCAGACCAAGACGAGCGACCGTTGTGGTGCCTCGCGGATGCTCGAGAGAAAGCGGTCGCTCCCCGAGATATAAGCCCATCCCTCGATCATATCATGTGGCTTCGATCCACGTTGAAATATTCGCCTCACAGAAGAATGTCGGACTGTCCTATTGTGGAAACATATAAGAGACCGCAAAATAAAGCAGGTTTGCCTCGTGAGAACGAAAAGCGTGATGCTCTGCAGATGAAGCCGACGTTCTGCCGCTCCCCCGCCCTCCAGGTTCCATCGAACAGCCGACAAGATGGGGGATGTGGGGAGCGTCGGTGGAGCCCCTATCCCCATAAAGACAAAGTTCGATGGTCGGGCCGAATGCTTGCACTTTGCAAATGGATCATCTCCCCACAGAGGATGGGGGTGGGTCTCATTTTGTCCATGAGTGGTATGACGTCGTGCACTTCACGATCGTCAGGAACAGCAAACTGCTGGATGGGATGAACGTGTGGCCCAGAGATGCCAAGCTGCGGGAGGCGGCTGGATCTCATGGCAGGAAACGGCACAAGGCTTGTGTCTCAGTGAGGCTCACATGTCCCCTTGTGTCTGGGAGATCCTCGGCTCGGCAGCCACGAATGCAAGGACGATCAACGGCAAAAGCGAGAACGTCGGCCACGGAGACATTCGAGAACGATTGTGCCTTCCACCTGACCACAAAACCAACATTCAAGTGGACCAGCCCCAGTCGACAGTCGCCCGTTCCCCACGAGTCTCCAGAGTCTCCATAACCATAGCAAAGCTAGCATCCGGCTCGGAAGAGCATTGCAGGATGCCCGAAATGCACCCCGCGAAAACGGGGGCCGACCGAGTCGTTTACGAGCGAAGACGCGAATCAAGCCAGCCCAGGACGTCCAATGACATGCGTCCCAGCGCGAGGGCCGGCGAGGGATCAGGGATCGTCACCGGATGACATGCTGGAAACATCCTCCGGTGTTCCGATCAACGGCTGAGGAAGTGAGCACTCGAGGGCTCGCCGTGGTACAACAGCTTACATGGTTCCGTCATAGCACATGGTGTACCGTAGTAATTTTATCCCCAGGCACCGAGGGAAGGGCCGTCCAACAATGATGCCGGAGCAACGCAGGTACACGGACTGCTCCCAGCCGGGCATGGGCGTGGATATAAGATGGCGATCATCCCTCACACCGACCACACGAGTTGAGCCTCCTTCTCTCCCCACGCATTGCTGCCTTGTAGACAACCATCCAGCATCATGCAGACTGTTTCAACCCTGCTGCTCGCAGCAGCCGGCGTGGCTTCCGCCTACGATTACTCGCAGGACGGCAACTATGGATCACCATTCCCTGAGACGGTGCACCCCGGCTTCGAGTCGGAGAACCCTGTGACCATCAAGGGATCTCAGGAGTTCCAGGCCTCACCTGCCAAATACCCCTCGCCATGTAAGTGACAATGTTACCTCACGGCTTCTTCACATCTAGGTATAAACCAGAAGGCTGACACTCGATCCGCAGGGGGTGAAGGACTCGGCGACTGGGCTGACGCCTACACCAAGGCTCGCGCCTTCGTCAGCCAGCTCACACTGGAGGAGAAGGTCAACCTAACTACCGGCACAGGATGGGAAAATGACAAGTGCGTCGGCCAGACAGGCGCCATCCCTCGTCTCGGCTTCCGCGCCATGTGTCTCCAGGACAGCCCCACAGGCGTCCGCGACACCGACTTCGTCAGCGTGTTCCCGGCCGGCGTCAACGTCGCCGCCACCTGGGACCGCAACCTCGCGTTCCTCCGTGGCCAGGGCATGGGCGAGGAGCACCACGACAAAGGCGTTGATGTGCAGCTCGGCCCCGTCGCTGGGCCTCTTGGTCGGTCCCCTGAGGGCGGCCGTAACTGGGAGGGCTTCTCTCCGGACCCTGTGCTTACCGGTCAAATGTTTGCTGAGAGCATCAAGGGTATCCAGTCTGCTGGTGTGATGACGAGTGCTAAGCATTACATCGCCAACGAGCAGGAGCACTTCCGCCAGCAGCCCGAATCCCAAGACTTCGGTTGGAACATCACTGAGCCCAACTCTGCGAACCTGGATGATGTGACGATGCACGAGCTGTACCTGTGGCCATTCGCTGGTATGTATTGCCTGCCCAGGCTCCCCTTTCCGAGCCTTCAACAGAGTCGCCTCGCGTAACCTAATTATTGAGCTTGTTTACTGACTTGAACCGATAGATGGCGTCAAGGCCGGTGCTACTTCGATCATGTGCAGTTATAACCAGGTCAATAACAGCCAGTCATGTCAGAACTCGTACGTTCTTAACTACCTGCTCAAGGGAGAGCTCGGATTCCAGGGCTTTGTCGTCTCCGACTGGCAAGGCACCCACTCTGGTGTTTCTTCCGTCCTCGCAGGCCTGGACATGACCATGCCCGGAGATACCTTGTTCTCGACCGGCAACAGCTACTTCGGCTCCAACCTGACCATCGCTGTGCTCAACGGTACCGTCCCGCAGTGGCGTCTCGATGACATGGCTGTCCGTATCATGGCCGGCTTCTTCTTTGTCGATCTGCCTGTCGAGCGTGATCCCATCAACTTCTCCTCCTGGACTAAAGACACTTACGGCTTCGAGCACTACTACTCAAGCCAGGGCCCTATCGTCCAGATCAACGAGCACGTCGACGTCACGGCGAACCACTCTGCTATCATCCGCGAGATCGGCGCCGCCAGCACTGTACTGCTCAAGAACACCGGTGTGCTCCCCCTGAAGGGCACTGAGAAGCTGACCACCGTCTTTGGTGAGGACGCTGGTCCCAACCTGCTGGGCCCTAATGGCTGCTCGGACCGCGGATGCGATAACGGGACGCTTGGTATGGCTTGGGGTTCAGGCTCCACGGACTTCCCCTACCTGATTACTCCCGACACTGCCATCCAGAACTACGTGCTGGCCAATGGCGGCAACTATGAATCTATCCTGGACAACTGGGACCTCGACACTGTCTCAGCCCTGGCCCGCCGTGCCAATGATGTCAACGCACCAGCTATTGTCTTTGTCAATGCCGACTCTGGAGAGGGATACATTGCTGTTGACGGCAACGTGGGTGACAGAAAGAACCTGACCCTGTGGCAGAATGGAGACGCTGTCATCTCCGCCGTGGCTGCCGAGAGCAACAACACCATCGTGGTGGTCCACTCCGTCGGCCCCGTCATCCTCGATAGCTATGCCAACAACGCCAACGTCACTGCTATCCTTTGGGCCGGAGTTCCGGGCCAGGAGAGCGGCAACGCCATCGTCGACGTCCTCTACGGCAAGGTCAACCCCAGCGCCAAGCTGCCCTTCACCATTGGCGCCAACCGAACCGACTACGGCACGGACATTCTGTACACGCCCAACTACGACGTGCCGCAGATCCAATACGTCGAGGGCGCCTTCATCGACTACCGCGCCTTTGACAAGTACAACGTGACCCCGACGTATGAGTTCGGCTTCGGTCTGAGCTACACGACGTTCGAGTACAGCGACCTCAAGATCACGGCCCACACCAACGTGTCCGAGTACACCCCATCCACGAGCTACTCCTCCCCGGCCAAGACCTACGGCAACTACAGCGCCGACCCGGCCGACCACCAGTTCCCCGAGGCCATCAGTGAGGCCCGTGTCAGAACTTACTGCTACCCGTGGCTCAACAGCACCGACCTGAGCGCCGCGTCGGCCGACCCGCACTACGGCATCGAGTACGACTTCCCCGCCAACTCCCAGAACGGCTCAGCGCAGCCCATCCCCGCTGCTGGCGGCGCCCCCGGCGGCAACCCGCGCCTCTACGACGTGCTCTACACGGTGGAGGCGACGGTGACCAACACGGGCGACGTGGCCGGCGACGAGGTGGCGCAGCTGTACGTCTCGCGCGGCGGCGAGTACGAGCCCGTGCGGGAGCTGCGCGGCTTCGAGAGGCTGGCGGACATCCAGCCCGGCGAGGCGCGCACCTTCAGTGTCGGCATCACCCGCAGGGATGTCAGCTCGTGGGACACGGACGCGCAGGACTGGGTTGTCCGTGACGCGGCCAAGACGGTCTGGGTTGGAAGGTCTTCGAGGGACTTGCCCCTGAGCCAGGCGCTTGCGTAATGATTAATGTGTAGTATGAGTATTCCAGTATGAGCATGAATGAGGTGGTTGTGGGTGTTCTTTCTATTGTATATAGTTTTGGTGTGAATCATATTCGTTGAAGAAGACTCAGAGGTTCTTGTCCGTGAGTTGCTCTTATGTGCGATGCTGCTAGTCTGGTCAGTGGGCGCCAAGTTTGAGCCCCAGTTGACCTCTTGATACCAGGTTGAGAGGCGGGGGGAATGAGATATGCGATATTCTCATGGTGTCCGTTTCTCTCTGGTAGAAGTTGGATATTCGCACCCGCAACAATGGACGGTAACAACACGCTTGCCACAGCCAATTCACATACCCACCGCACGCACTCACACACACTGAGCCGAGCACATCTAGACCTGACACACCCAGACTTGACACCCAGACCTAATACCGGGTATTGGGTCTGGGAGTGTTAGGTCTGGGTGTATTGGTGAATTGGGTCTGGGTGTGTTGGGTCTGGGTGTGTTGGGTCTGGGTGTGTTGGGTCTGGGTATTGGGTCTGGGTTCGTGAAGTGACTATGGTTGTGTGTGTGTGTGTGGCGTGGTGGTGGTCAAATTGGCATGAGCGAGCGAGTGATGTACCGGTGTACCCTCCATTTTTGCAGGTGCGAATCTCTGACTTCTATTATTATGTGCGGTGTTGCTGGTCGGATGGATCTCAAGAATCGCCCAGACTGAGGCTCTTTTCACCTCACAGTGCCGGCTTAAGTCGCGGGTAAAATGATTTGCGCCGTGCTCATTTTTTCAGTGGTTCCCTTTCAATAATAGCTGAATAGATATCTATTGGCATGTGAGCATTGGTGTATTTTCTCCTCAGGAATGAGCGAACAGGACACAATGCTCAATATGTACACCACTCAATCTCCGCCCACACCACTCACCCACATCTCGCTATCAGTGACAGCTGCCGTTATCATGATATCATAAACTTGGCAGATCCAGTAGTGCAGGGCCAAGCCAGATAGATCGCCTGTCACCACCCACCGGATGGAACACTTGATCTCGCTGATGTGCATTCCCGCGCCCCCTGGGGCCGTGGTGCTTGATTCCTCTTGGCGATTTCTGGGCGTGCAGGTGGTGGGTAGCAAGGCGCAGAGCCGCAATTGTGGAAGACATCATGTACATTCAAATCCGAGACGACAGGCAGCCGTGTTGTGTTCCTGTCGCCGTGACAAGAGGATGACGAGTTGCATTGCGCTTCTGATGGAAAAGATTAAGGCGGCAGACTTGCGAGTTGCATTGATTTTACAAAACAATACTTAGTCGACGAGTCTACACTATTTCGGGGCACAACACGAGGACATGCTTTGATCATTCTGGTTGCATCTGTCGTGATCCGGCCTCGACTGTTGTCATACTAGAGAGTAATGGTATCTTGGCCCGTATCGCCGTCCTGACCCACCATTGCCCCGGGAAGTGGGCCAATTCGGGCCCGCGGCGTGTGACAATGGCACAGGAAGTCAGGAGAGTCGGGCCACGCGAACGAAGCTGTACTCAAACGAGCGAAAATGACCACGGAGAATGGCAAGAATGACAGCTGAGCCAAGGACAGAAAAGGAAAGTAAATAGACTGTGGCATCGGATGAACCTGCCGATCATTGACTGGCCCCGGTCGTAGGCTGCCGGAATAGGCAGCTCTCGCACGAGTCACTGGTTGTGTGGCTGATGGCGCAAGAATAGAATCGCTGTGGGAATTCCTTGATTGCGGACACGGCATTGGCCGACGGAGAACTTCCATTTCCAGCAGTCGGTCGGAAAAGGGACTGGCACTGTCTGATCGTTGACGAGAATACTTTTCAGAGTTGCTTTCTTTGTCCATGCTTTAGATGATGTGTGCCCTTGGGACGAACGTCATTTCTCAGATGAAGCAACGGTGCCAATTGGAGTGCATCGGATTGATGAATTATAAGTGGCTGGTGACACCTTGGAACCTTGGAAGATTTCAGGGCGGCAAGGACCAGCACGCGAACAAAGAATGGGCCAGTCAACGGCCGGCATTTCTCACACAAACAGATAATTTCCCCCCTATCCTGGCCATCTGCGCGGTCTCGTCCAAACATGATGGGGTGAACCGTCGTGCTGCGGGTGCTAAAGCATGATTAGGCAGGTCGAGTGGCGGAAACATCCCGCAATTGGCCGGGAGGTTAAATTAGGTTTTATGCTTATCTGGGGGCGAACTTGTGTAAGCTCGACAACTCCTCGGTTCACCTTACTGCTTGCTCCCTACATACAGTTCTACTGTACTACAGTAATGTACTGACATTTCTCTGCCGTCCAACAAACAGCTGGCATCCATGATCCAACCCGTGCCAAATCCACATTCACCACAGCCGCATTAAACCCCCTAACTCCACCGCGAACAAGCTATCACACGCCCCATATTCCTCTTCTGGAAGGTGACCTCTGGACGGGTCTCCTTCTGGCCGTCCTGTCTGTGCCCTCGGCCAGCCTGTTTTGGCCTCCCACACACAGACAATGTCTAATGGCCCGCAGCTCGTCACTGGTCACCGGCAACCTGGGAAGCCGTTGACTGGCCAGCCGTTGGAAATGAACGGCCTTGGCGAACATGCCGCCTTCGCACCTCGCTCCCCAATGAGAGGCTCTCGAGGTTAACAAAGAACAAAAAACACACCACTAGACTTTATCCAGAAGGTCTGGAAAATGCAAATCAAGTGGTCAGCGGCCGCTCTGTCGCTCTCAAACCACAATTTGAGGCTCGCACTCGAGCCCCTCCTCTTCGCTTCCCCCTCCAAATGCAGAACAACGTCGATCCCAGATCTGCAAACGCCGGCTCGAGCTCTGCTTGGTTGATGGGTCTAGGTCCGCACATGACAACCTTGGTTCACCGGCATTTACCGGCAGGCCTGGTCTGTTATTCATCTATTTGGATTCCGCCCCAACTACCGGACAGGAAGCTCCAGCTTTCTTTGTGGGGGCCACCCCTTGACGTCTGTCATCTGATTTTTGAATTGGTGATGATGCCTGCATGATGCCCACTTCGTCTGCAATATCCCATCCCAGGCGCCGCCCGGGTCAGACTCCACTGGTACATGCGGTACATGAGGCACACAGCCAACTATACACTTAAATATCTCAACAACCAGCCATTCAAACACAGAAAAGAAGCCATTTCTAAGTCTGAATTTAAAAGAGGTATCTAAATCTTTTTTCTATTCTTTTTTTGGACCAAAATTGACTAGATAACAGCATTTTTTAGAAAAGCAAATCTCTACTTACTCATCCTTCAGAGCACCTCGCTTAACACAACTCGAGTCAACTAGCGCTACCCTCAGATCACATACTGAACAGTTACCCCTTGTTCCTCTCAAGCAGCTTCCACACCACCTATTCAAATAGGAAGAAAACTCCACTCCAGCCCTATAAAGACCCAGAATTTAGATCCATAAGAGTGAAGAAGAGCCTCTCAGAAGGGCTGCTTAGACTTGTACTGCTGCCAGTGTACTAGTCACTCAAACCTTATTAACTAGAGAAGCCCGGGGTCTGACCCGGGCGGCGCCTGGGAAGGGATATTTCTGCTCGGCCAGCAGTATCTACATCAACAACGCTGAGCATCTCCGCACATACCAAGGTATTCCATACGGAGCCACACAGGACCCGATGGCGAGCTTGTCCTGCTCATGGATCGTCGTCCACAGATCGGTCCATCATTGGCGGGTGTCCCATTACTCGGTCGACCTCGGCCGTCCGATCCAAGTGGATCATCCTCTTGGCAGCTGCGCCTGAAGGCCTGGGGGCCCTGCCTGCAGGGTGCTGGACGGACGAGGCCCTATCACGGCAGGTAGGCAGCCCGGCGCGGTTCAGTCCTTGCCCTTGTGTTTGGTTACACTGCCGACGACTAGGCGAATTACGAGATATGGCAGCATCACCCACACACAGACATGCCCTCCCTTATCGTCCCTGGCTCGTGAGATGAGAGGTTGCAACGCACCTTGGGGAATTCCCGACTTGGCATAGCAGGCAGCCTATGCCCCAGTTCCGACATGGCAACCAGCCCGTTGCGTGCTGTAGTGGTTCCGGGGTGGTGTTGAAGGAGGGGAAGATCGCCGTCCATGACCAGACGTACACCACCTCCAAAAGATATAAAGATGCAGGCCAAGCCGGTTGATCTCTTGGTATTGCAGTCTTGGTCTCCAGCCCTCTGCATCTGCTCCTTGGCCCTCACCATCGTTGGTCTTAGTCTCTTGGCCTCAGTGCTTGTCTTGTCTTGTCCCGTCTTGGTTGTCACCCTTCCTCACACACCTTCTTCTCCCGGAATATCACAATGGCACCTCTCGTCAAGACCGCCTTGGTGGCAGCAGCCCTCGCCAGCTCTGCCGTGAGCGCCCCGTCCGGCATCCACGTCGGCACCCCGGCCAACACCCCCGACAACCTGGGCCCCGGCAGGGCCTCCTTCAAGCAGGTCCGCAACCCGAACTACAAGTTCAACGGTGCCCTGTCGGTCAAGAAGACCTACCTCAAGTACGGCAAGCCCGTGCCTGACTGGCTCGAGGCGGCCGTCGCCAACATCACCGCCGAGCTCGGTCTCGAGGGCCGTGCCACCGGCTCCGCCAGCGCCACGCCCATCGACTCGTTCGACGATGCCTACATCACCCCCGTGCAGATCGGCACTCCGGCGCAGACGCTCAACCTGGACTTCGACACTGGTTCCTCCGACCTGTGGGTCTTCTCCAGCTCCACGCCGTCCAGCGAGGTCAACGGCCAGACCGTCTACAACCCCTCCAAGAGCAGCACCTCCAAGCTCCTGAGCGGCGCCTCGTGGAGCATCACCTATGGTGACGGCTCCTCCTCCAGCGGCAAGGTCTACACCGACAAGGTTGCCGTCGGCGGCCTGTCCGTGGCCAGCCAGGCCGTCGAGGTCGCCACCACCGTGTCGGACTCCTTCTCCTCGGAGTCCGAGACCGATGGCCTGCTCGGCCTGGCGTTCAGCAGCCTGAACACCGTCTCGCCCACCCAGCAGAAGACCTTCTTCGACAACGCTAAGGCGAGCCTGGACTCCCCAGTCTTCACCGCCGATCTCAAGTACCATGCTGGTAAGTAGCTTACAGCCTGATACCACCTTGAAAATAACTGAGAATATGAGCTAATACATATTCATAGCCGGTACTTACAACTTCGGCTTCATCGATGACAGCGCCCACACGGGCTCTATCACCTACACCTCGGTGTCCACCCGCCAGGGCTTCTGGGAGTTTGTCTCGACCGGCTACTCGGTCGGCTCCGGCTCCTTCGTGTCGACCTCGATCGACGGCATCGCCGACACCGGCACCACCCTGCTGTACCTGCCCACCTCCATCGTGAGCGCCTACTACAAGCAGATCAGCGGCTCGCAGAACAGCAACACGTACGGCGGCTACGTCTTCCCCTGCTCCGCCACCCCTCCCAACTTCACCTTCGGCGTTGGTTCTGCCCGCATCACCATCCCCGGCAAGGTCATCAACTACGGCGCCGTCTCCACCGGCTCCTCCACCTGCTTCGGTGGTATCCAGAGCAGCTCCGGCATTGGCATCAACATCTTCGGTGACGTTGCGCTCAAGGCTGCCCTGGTTGTCTTCGACGGCTCATCCACCCCCCGTCTGGGCTTTGCTCCCAAGACCGTTTAAATACGTACAAAGAGCATTGGGTCATTTCGGTAGTAGTACACCTCGCTTGAGAGTGAGGAGGCGATAAAACATGGAGATAACGTTTGAGACCACAGTGGTGGGACTTAACGGATTTATGAGTTACAGCCAAGCGTAATATTCATGTAGATATCCACAATAAATATTTCATTGGTACTTATGAGCATAACCTCCAGATATGGAGATTTGGCAACAGTTCAATCTCGTGGAACCGAATATTTCTTGTCCTTAAACTTGCACCTGCCTACTTAAGTACATGGTAAAACCCAGCCAACATGTGTGCTAGACTCTGGTCAACATGATGGATGAGGCCTGTCATCAGGTGAACATAGACTGAACTGACTTGTGAGTGAGAATTTGATTGACTTCTGAGACCGCATCGTTCTAGCCAATGATGGGAAAGTGACAGTGTCAGATATGACACAGATGTAGAACGTCAAATCGCAGGCACGTGATTGAAGCCACGAACTAAGCACACGTAGGTAAGTAGGTACCGAAATCCCGCTAAGCATAACAATACGAAACCTTAATTGTAGGTAAGACAGTGACCGTACCACGAGATGACGCCTCAATCCATGCAAGGACCTCGCCGTACAACCAAAGTGGTCAGTCGGAGCAGCTTGCCAAATGCATAGCGAACTCGAGCCAGCCGAAATGTCTGGGACCGGTCCTAGAGTATTTCACTTTGGAATTATTGAACCGGCAATGCTATTTCTTGTGAACATAGTATTGAGATCCAGTAAGACATGTGATTCTAACCAAGGCATATGGAGCAAGCCTCTGCAAAAACTCAAGTCACCAGCACCGGGCTTCGGTAACGCCACTGTCTTGATCCACAATATACTCTGCTGCCTGTACGCTATGCAAACCGGTGACACTGGGTAGACTGGCCGATGCCATTATTTAGGCACGAAAAGTTCACGCTCATGCAGAGCTGTGAGGCTTCTTGGCGGTAAAGAGTTTCCTATGGCCAGGTATTGTCAGAGGCAACGATAAGCTGCAGTCGATATTTATTCCTCGGATTGAGAGTGAGAATGGGCAGAGAGGAGTGTCAATGCACGTACATGATGATGTAGAAGTGTTTCTTTTCGGTTTGGAGCAGATCAGCCCGACCAGCCTGAATTGCATCGTCTGCTTCCTCATCCCCCATGAAATTCTTGTGTGTTAGGATGAACTTGGCTGCCGAATCGACCAAACGCAATGTGTTCTTCAAGCTCAGCACGCCAATCTTACGTTCGTGTTCACTCTGCGGCCAGCTGCCCAGCGGCCACTTGAGGGTGGTCTCTTCGACCTCCTCGAAACCAGCATCAGTTAGACCTTGCTGGTGTTTGCTTGACACGTCGTAGTCAAGACCGCCCCCCTTTGCAGCAAGAATGACCAGATTCATGAGATGAAGAAAGGGGGAAGCTTCTGGAGTGTCGAATTCCGGAAGCTCTGAGTGCATGGGGTGTGTGACGTGGCCTAGTTCAAGATGTCCACCTGGCACCAGGTGGCGGAAGCACGTCGCTCGAAATGCCGGCCAGTCGTGGATGACCGCATCGACCATACGGGCGTGGATGAAGTGGAACTTCTCGAACGGCCACTCTGAATCATTCGCGTTGTGTCGGATGAAGCTGATGTTTGAGGGCGTATCGTCTCGTTCCGGCGGGAGGGTCAGGTCAGTTGCGATGACATTTGCATTGGGCCACCTTTTGGCAACGGCTGCAGCCCAAACACCGGTTCCAGTTCCGATATCGATGATGTTTATCGTGTCAGGCGTATCCGGGAGCATGGTCCTGTGGAGATTTCCATTAAGACTGAGATACCACAGTTGATGCTAGATGTCTGATGTTTTCATGAGTCAAGGTTGTAATGACTAGACCAGAAGCTCAAAATACCAAGACGATCCTGTTCATTCTATGATATGAAATATTAGCAGAGGGACGCTAGCATCACCATAAGACGTAGAACTCGGCACACACCGTGCTCTTCACATCTGCCATCACATAGTCGGAGGAGCTGAGATTCCCGGCCATCTTGACAAATTGTCAATGATCGTGAAAATTCTCACTAAAGGCAAGAAAAAAGCTAAGTTCCAGCGCCTAGAAACCCCAAGCTTGGAGTGCTGTCTCTGTGGCTTACACCACCGCTAATGCGTAGACAGAGTCCCTGGTACATAAGGCCTTCCTGTGCGGGAAGAGAAGAGTCGGTGCCGATGCAAAACGGTCAGGCCAAAGGCGACAAGTATCACAGTTTCCACAAAAGTTACGGAAGATCACCGTTTACGAACCAACAGCGATGCTGATCATTGATGTGTTGGTGATACACTTCCAGATCCTCACACGTAATTCGTCCATCCGCTCCCACGTTCTCGATGTGCCGCATTTGCAGCACTTTGTTGATCGGCCCGATAATTCCCACATCGAATCAA
>JACBFG010000011.1:4542101-4559479 GCA_013435955.1 Diaporthe sp. HANT25 | reverse complement strand
CCCCCCCCCCCCCCATTGGAGATTGATCATTGCCTCGCCGCTCGCTTGCAGCCTCTTGGTAGCTTAGCTTGTTGGTTTGCATCTCAAGTGGATGGACCTTTCCAACAAAAAACCCAACTTGATTGGCTTGAGAAAACAGCGCCACTTTCCGCTGTGATAGGATCCTACGAAGCCCACCGGATCGAATTGACGTGTCAGCGGCAACTCGAATTATTCTACTAGCGTAAAGCATTAGACCCCACTTTTGAGTCCTGCGTCTCCATTGTACAAGGCTGTGGCTGCATGTGCTGCTGATGTGCCGCAGGCTCCATAACAACGCAGCCTGTAGCCTTCAAATGTTGTGTTGCTTCTGGCTTTTGATTTGGAAAGCTGAGCCGCAACTTGAAAGACTGTGATACGTGAGAGAAGGGTGATTGGCCACATTGCGTCAGAAACGGCCTTTGATTCTTTGTTTGATGTCATCTAACTAGTAATAGCCCCAACTGCTCAAACTACGTAGCACCAACAACCCTCATTTGCATTCTGCAAGCTACCTAGATAGGAATTCAAATGGCTCATCATCTGGAATTCGCAGCACAGTTAACAACACGATTATACATGCAGTTGGTGCTTGTGGGCATTAGCGGAGCTACACAAAGCAGGCCTCAGGATAAGTGGCCCGGGGTGCACCTGCTCAAGTGATTTTGACCACAATTGGATCCTTTTATTTATAACGAAAACGAATTTGTAAAATACAGCGCAAAACACATTTCATAAAGTATCAAAATTGTTTTCATTATCAAATATATAGTTGATAGTTGCTGATTTAGAGGTAAGTAATGAAACCTTACTGTGTCATCAATCCAAAGAGGTGGGCGTGTCCCAGCCCCAGCCCTAGCAGACCCGGAATTACTTATTCTATCTATAACTAACACAACGTTAAACTATAGACTATTTATATTCTTTAAGTTCCTCTACTAAGCCAGAACAATAATAGTAGTCCTAAAGGANAGAGACAATATATACTATAGGCAGTTATAGTTAAATTTACTATATAAGGCTTTAAATAGTAACTATTTAATTTACTTCTATAAACTAGCATTATATAAGAAGCCACTATTCTATACTAAAATTACTAATATTAATCTATACCTATTTATACTAGTACTATTAATAATCTATTAAGCTTAATACTAAACTAATTTATTAGGAATAAAGCTAATAAAGCTAAAGCTATCTAGGCTAATATAATCTTAACCTAGCTTAATACCATTAAAATACCTTTGCTATATAACTTAGGCCTTTAAATTGCTTAAAATAAACAAATATAAAGATACCATTGCTTAAAAAGATCTGTCTCTACTCCTATAAATAAATAATTAATTTATTACTTATTAAGACCATTTAAAGATAATTATTTAGCCTACCTACTAAGATTATACAAAAATAATTAATCAGCCTATTACTATTACTACTAAGACTAAAACTATAAGACAATATAACTAGTATATATATTTATTACCCTAGTAAGATAACTATACTTTAGTATCTTAAGAAGTATAGATCTAATAAGCTAATAGTATTATAGCTATAAAAATAGATCTTAATTTTAATAAGTAAGTTTATTTTAAGATAAGGAATATACTTATAAAGGAGTACCTAAACTCTAGCAATCTAATACTTTTAGAAAAAATTAGAGTACTTATAATTATACTTAAAAGCCATAAGATCTATTCTAAGTAGATTAATAACCTTATTAAAGCTAGATTAAAGCTTAAGAGTAAGTAAATAGGAAAGAAAGAGAGAAAATAGCTAGAAAAGTTCTTTATTAAGAATAATATTAAGTAACTTAACTTAGTAAAAAGCTAAGAGCCTCTTATAATTAGCTAGCAGAATAGCTATAGTTAAATAAAATATAGTTAAAGTATATAATGATAGGTCTTTGGTAACCCTTATACCTAGGAGGGGCAATGTTGAACTATATCTATAGAATGTCCTTCTAATGACTTACTTAAAACTCTCCTGTCTAATTATTGCTTCGTTCATTATTTCTGTGCATCCCATCCTCTCTTCTTCAACCCTAACCTTTTGTTCTAAGACAAGGCCCCGCCTTTTCTTTCCTGGAAAAAAAAAAGAGAAAAGAAAAGAAAAGAAACAAAGTCCATAGCGTTACTGCTATGGCATCAACCGAAGTCAAAATCAACACGCGGAAGCTGAGGTATACGGGAGAGGCAATTGTATGAAATCTTGGACTGCTTTCTCCGAGGACAGCTTTCTTCTCGAGCCTGATCTGTTGCTGACAGTCCGTATAGGCTGCTCTTCGAGGTAGCAAATTGAATGTCAATTTGCAAGCCTAGGAGAAATTCAGAGGAAGCCCCTCGCCTCACTGTGATGGAAGCACCGACTTGTCTTGCCCCTTGCTCCCACGAGTCTGGCTCGAGAAAAAACAGCAGCACATTGGTCCGCTGGATGCGTTACTACTCGAACCGCTTCCTTCACCCCCACCCCCCTTTTCTTTTTCCCAACCCGCTTTCTCAAAGTTGAATTTGGCGGATACCTCGCACCAGACGACTTGAGTCGCCTTTCCAGTGCTGTGCAGTGCAATCACTATAACTGTACTAGTATATGAGCTGTTTTACTACATGTGTAATTATTTGCATATGGTAGGCCAAGGGATCTAACAAATTCAACGACCGGTTGAACGCTTTCCAAGCTCTAGCATTGGCCTCACTGCCTAAGATTGATGAAGTCGACTACGATACCCGTTCTGGTGACCGTTGCTTCTGGCGACACGCTCTTGGGTACTTGCTTGCCATGAACAAATGCGAGAACGCCAGACCCTTCAAGGCTCTCAAGCAGGCAAGCATTGACCATGGACTTGACCAAGACGTGGTCATCTTGGCACGAGCCATAGATACTATTGGATCCGAGTATGTATATCTGACATCAAATTCATTGCAGGCCCGGGTCGTCGGACGTAATCGTCCGCGGTCGAGTCCTGGACGTTGCGGGCTATCACTCGGGCCACACAATTGCATCTTTCATGAGAACTACAACTGATCCCAGGCGGATAGGTATATGAGCCGAGATGGTGCCGCGTGGTTGGACAACGAGGGCATCGACTCGCTCATTGGCAGCGGCTTAGCCAACGATGTTATGGATCTTCACACTGATATCTTCACCGGCGAGACGCGTAATCTTCTGCGTCTCCTCTACCCCCCTCTAACTCTTGCCGAGGCTATCTCCACCACCTCCATCCTGCTCTCATCAATGCTTGGCGAGGTTTTCAGGGGCCACTACCGAGCACGCTTCAACGACCGTGGAGATGGACGCGTGTCCTCTACCTCTCCTCCTTACAGCTTTTGTCGAGCCCGCCATCGTCGTATTTTTGAGACTCTGGAACTATACATCGCAAAGTACCCAGACTTCTGGAAATGGTGAGACTGCCTGAATATTATTAAGGGTTCGGAGCTCTGCAAAGACATAATCAGATATACTAACAATGCAATCCCAGGACGTGGGAGATCTACAACCTAGCCAAGTCACAAGTCACAGAGGCTGCAATGGCTGAGCCGCTTGTCTGTGGGATTAAAAGAGCCGTGACGCGCAGCTCGCTTCCTGAATCACCACCTCACAAGTTTTTCCACCTCTGGTATGACATGGTGGAGGATGGTTCTGCGCAGCTGGCCAAGAAGCAGCCTCTCGGCGTCAGAGACGACCTCGCACCCGTGGTTCGCAGCCTTCACAACCTCTGGCACCAGCAACTGCTCAATGATACGAAGCAGCCTGGATGGGGTCGTGAATTCGATGAGAGGTCGGATATGCTATTTGGTAAAGCGGGCCAGATTCTAGCAAAAGATGGCGGCATTTCGGAGGATGCGTACAAGATTGCCATTGCCTATGGAAGACTTAGCATGAGCCTGCCGTACATTGCTTATCACACTGTGGACGCCATAATCATGGCCTTTGGAGCTATACCATCGAACTAATTGGTTTGGTAGGGTTAATGGGGATGATAAGGAAATGGCGGTTTTACATGTGAAATCAAAACTCTGGAAAACCACGTACACTGGCAGGGGGCAGCACCGGCCACTTGCTGCTCCCATCTCGCAGTTGTGGGCGAAATTCGATTCATCGTAGTCTTGTCAATTGCATAAGATTCATTCATCTCGTAACTCACCTAGAGCAGTCTCAAGTTCTCAAATCACAAACATTCAATAAAGAGGAGCACTGTTAAAAATATAAGAAGAATAGTATACTTCAGAACTTAACAACACTGGCCCCGGAAGGCTCAAGGGGGCAGACGGCAACTCAGATGGAAGTTGGTGTTGCCCGTCACTGCAGCATGACACCAGCCGCAATATCAAGTGCATACCGCGAGGTTGCACATGTGAGGGGTTAGGCCAATGGCAGCCAGTGATAGTCTGAATCAAGATAATGAGAGGATTGCTGCTGCCTGCGGTATCTTTGATGTACTCTCCTGATTTGTTGACCAAGGACGAGCTTATCGTATGTGTACCACAACGGGAACATTGAAGGGCTGAGGTGGTGAGATTCGCAAATATAAAAATAGGGCCGTATTTGAAATCACCCAGCATCTAGATTTGTTGGCTCTATTGTCCATACTTGCTTCACGGAGCCTCCATGAACCGCAGCACGAGCACGCCAAAGTGGCCAACGAGGCTAACTTTTGCCACCGCCTAAAAGAGATCGTGCCGCTCAGATCTATCCACTTCATTGGTCCAATTTGATTCCACACGCAACCCAGCTTCTGCCGCTCTGGGCTTGAGAGTCCAGAGGGCACCGGGTTGCCCGATATGCCGGGCACAACCGTCACCAAGCTCAAGCATCTTGACTCACCTCTGCTCGAGAGACAGAGGAGGGAAGCCCTGTACACCTCACACGCCGTGGGTGGTGCTAAAATCCGGGTTTTCATCGTGGAATCAGCGGAAGAGTCCACAATCCGAGGCAAGCTCCAAGTTGTCGACCTGGACGACGCGGATCCTATCCCAGGCGGTTTCGACGCCCTGTCCTATTGCTGGAATGTTAAAGAGGACATCGAAAAGCACTATATTCTCTGCTCTCACAGCAATGTAAAAATTCCGGTCACCCGAAACTGCATCTCGGCCATATACCACATCAGTCGTCTTCGCTCCCGGCGGCACGGTCGTGGAAACGTTCGCCCTCTCGCAATCTGGATTGATGCCATTTGCATCAACCAAGACGATGATGCATCGGAGAAGCCGCAGCAATTGTCTCTCATGGGCCGCATCTACGCGAATGCAAAAGAGACATATTTCTGGCTTGGGCGGGGAAATAATTCCACTGACAAAGCCATGAAGTACCTCCGCAACGGATTTATGCCTTCCCTGGACTCTACCCCTTGGTCTAATGCGTTCAGAATTTGGTGGTATTTGTTCAGCTTTCACTGGAGCCAGCTTCAGCCGGGCCTGGAGAAGGTATTCAGTCAGGATTGGATCAATCGTGTCTGGACTCTTCAAGAATGTCTCCTTTCGCGCAACGGGACACTCGTCTGTGGCAACCAGGAAGCTCCTTGGCCCCAAGCCGCCATGACTATTCAATTTGCCGTGGGTACAAACCAGAAAATTATGCCCAGGTCCCCTCCCAAAAACCTGCAGTTTTGGGTGAGCCTATCCGGGTTTTGGTTTGACACAGCTGCGCCGAATAAAAGTGGCACACTTCAAGCAGTGAAGCGAGAGCAGTGTCTCCATGGAGAATATGCTCGTTACGTAACCAAAACCCGGGACACATGGCGTTACTACCAGCTTCTTCGCCCGGCCTCTATGCTCCCTTTTCTCGGTCTTTTTGGATTTTTTGCATTGCAGTCCGATGCCATGCCTTGGTTAATGATTCCCGTTGTTTTGATACCTCTTATCTTGTGGGCAGTGAGGCTAGTCCGTGTCAACAGCTCTTGGAAAATGGTATCCAGAACATGGATTCAAGTCCCGTTTCAAGAATCACTTTGGCATGAATTGAAACGCCGAAAATGCACAAATCCTGGAGATAAATATTGGGGTATATTATCTTTACTCGGTGTGGAAAATTCTCAGGGTACGAATGGTAAAAATGGCTCAATTGAATCGCAGCCAGAAGTCCAGGGACAACTTGACTTGGGCCGTCTATACACCCACCTGTCGACAGAATTGCTTCTCAAGACGGACAGCCTCGACCAGCTTCTGATAGGCGAGTACTATGGGCCTAAGTACGCCAGCTGGGTCATTAACTGGGGATCCTCTCCTGAGGCAACTGGCAATACGCAACTGGATGCTCCCCTCCCCGAGTGGAGCATCGGTTGGATGGGGAGACGGAATTGGACGGGGAGGCGGAATTGGATCGATTCAGTCCTTCAAAATCTCGACCAAAGGAATGGAGCTCCGCGATGGCTCAAATGGCTCAACTTTCGATATTACAATACATACTACGGATTCACGAAATTCACGGGCGCGACACCAAACTCCAAGCATCGGTGGGATGAAGCGAACAAGACAAGGCTACGACACAGACGCATCCAAGACGGGGCCGAGAGTGTGGATCTCGTCGTACAGGGTCGCATTATGTCTGAAATCTCGTTTGTGAAATCTAGGGGGGAGGTATTCAACCAATATACCGACCACCCCAAATGCGACCTGGAATATGAGTCCCTCATGGCCTTTCAGGAGTCCATCTTGGGATTGAAGAAGGACGAGGTTCGTATCTGCGTTAAGTACATGCTTCTCCTCGTGGGTTTGAACAGCCAGGTCGAGAATGAATACACTGCTACTTTTGAAGAAGGCATTGATGCATGGCGCGAAATTCTTCTGGAAGAGGACAGGGACATGAGAAAGACGCGAGACCAATTCAGGAGAAAACATGCTGCGAAGAATATACAGCTCGGGTTGTCCCTTCTTGTCCACCATATAGACATCAGCCTTGCCCGTTGCTCTGGTAGCGACTATAAGGGCTTCGGCATATCCACCAGGGATGCTAGGGAGGGAGACTTGGTGGCCCTGATTTCTGGTGTATCTTTGCCCATGTTGGTGCGCATGAATAGTCACGGAGATGGCAAGTTTCGAGTGGTAGGCCCGGCGTTGTTTGGGGGTTTGATGGATGGCGAAGTATGGAGATGGAGCGTCGAAAAGGGCCTGGAGGAGATTATTCTTTGCTGAAACGCTGATTGTAGGGCATAAGTTTTTGATTTCATTTCATAAATTATTATCACCAAATTCATTTATAACCCAATAATATTAACAGGTTGGGGATAAATACTAACTAAATGCCTGGCCCAGTGAGACTGATACTGGTTGCGTGTTTCGAAGGCGGACTGGGGGTATCCAAACTACTAGGTTTACAATTGATTCCATAACTAAGTACCTAGGTCCCTAGGTACTTTCCTTAGGACCTAGGGGATCAAAAAGCATAAAAAATGGGTCGAGGGCAATGAAGGCAACGTAAAGGCAATATTGCCCATCTGAGATTGTGTTGCGTTGCGTTGTCTTAATAATCGCGAGTCCCCCATTGCGTTGCGTTGCCGCAATATATTGCTAAACAGTTGCCCACATTGCGTTGCTCGGAGCCCTGTTTGTATAATGTCTCTGGTATCAGTAGGCCGCCTGGTTCGAAGCTACAGGGTAAAATTCTGCCAAAGACCAAGAGCAATCAGCGTTGACACCTTTAACTTCGTATCATGGCTAGCTGCCTTTACGTCTACCTTCCGCTCTGCCGCCGACTTGGTCTTCTCTCCCACGGGCCCGCAAATGTGGTGAATAAGAAAACGTGTTCCATGGCATTCTGAATACCGACTGATTTGATGGAAGCTGGCTGGGGCGATTCTGCTTGATATAAGCCCGGCAGACCCATCGTCGTTCAGTCACGTTCTGCATATCGTAGCCAAAGCTCCAAATCCATGATCGCGTTTCTTTGGTACGCTCAGACAAGGCATAGCCTTTAAAACGACTAAAGAGTCGGTCTTCACAGGGGTTACCTTATCAGCCCAAATGCCTTCAACATACCTGGGTAGTAGCAATACAGCTTCACAGCCCCTTCCTTTCTTTTAGTTAGGCAACCATAGCTGTAAATGAGCAGTTCTTCATGAACCCATTGTGCCTTCGTTGCCATGGGATTGTGAGGAACCATCTCAACAGCCGCCCGTCAGGACCGGTCACCCTCTTAACCAGATATTACTCATCTCGTTGGGACTGGGTACACCCTCCTGACCAGTCATCACTCTTCCTGTAGGGACTGGTTACGCCCCTCCTGAGGTCAGCCTTTGCAGGCGATGACTGGTCAGGAGGTGGCTAGTGCGGCCTATCGTGACCAGTCCCAACCTAAGTACGGTGTGTCTAATCAGGAGGCTACGCCGTATTGCGCCTCCTAACCAGTCACATAAATACTGGTCAGCGTCCCTTATCCCTTTTGGTTTGCAGCCAGGAATCAGTCACTCAGCCCCCACATAATACTAGTCACTATAGTGCAGCGATATTTAAATACCACATACTAGTATCCGTTCAAGTTTTATAGCTACCATAGGTATAACTCTAATGGCAAAGAAACCATATATTCTAGAAATATATGCTAGCCTTAAGTATAGTAGTAACACGGGTCTGGTAACCGCTAGCCATGCTTGGCCGGAGAGATACTGCAGGGTAAGATGATCCCAGCATACATAAAGCTACCCAGCTTACTGTAATAGCACTGCCCTGTCAGCCAGGGCAATAGTATATATAACTACCTAGTCACTATCTGTCAGTCAGGAAAGGTACTAAAGGGCTTGCCTACCAGTTACCTCTCAGGACCTACAAAGCTGCCAGTACGGCGCGGCAGATGTGGCCAATCACGAAAGCGGCAGTGCGGACCGCATCACAGATATTACAAATGTAAAAGGTCAGATGCCAACCGGCTTAAGCGGCTCATGAGCTCGAAATCCCCATTGGATGGTGAAGCTGTCCTGATGCACACGACTGCATTCAGCAACTTCAACAATTCTGTTGACACATTCTGCGCTTCAATATCACATGCGCGAGTTCATTGGTGATCTCTGATCTTGTTAGATAGGCTAGCTATATACTCTATAGAATTGTTCGTCGTCGAATGGAACCCGCTGTGTGTACATATTAATAGATCATGCTTAGGCACAATAGACCAGACGAAGGCGGCCAAAGGTTAGAAAGAAGAATCGAATGGTGAGCAAAAAATCATAGAGCCCAAGTAAAGGTGCTTCTTCGAAGACGATGCCACGTACTTCTACTGCGGTCCTTCGTCACATCACCACGGACCGGTCCCTATGCGGTCTTAGCAGCAACTAGCTCCCTGACAACATCATACAACTCTTCAGGCTCCGAAAAGACGCGCCATATTGTCGTTGGCACATCCTTGAACGCGGCCTGGAACCTCTCATCCTTGTTCTTCTCCTCGATGCCGACGGCAGCAATGTCCGTCACCTTCCGGATGAAGATGGCCTTGACCCACTCGGGATGTGTGCGGTACATCTCTCCGTAGGACTCGGGATCGCTCTGGGTGCTGTCGCCGATGCAGATCATCTTCTTCTGGGGAAGCCAGCTATGGAGCTTCTTCATCCGATCCACCTTGTAGCCCTCGGTGCCGAGAGTAAGGTTGGAAAGCAGACCAGGTATGCTCATCCAGGAGGCATCTCGAAGCAGCAGCTGACCATGAGGATAGTGCGAATCACGGAAGTCGCGCAAGAACGGATAGAGATTGTAAGGGGAGGCGGACAGATAGAACCATGGTGAGGCGGAGGTGATCTCGGATTGGATGAACTTGTAGAGCTCGGGCATACCAGCAACAGGCTCCGGCTTGTTGACAAAGGTGCTTCTGAGGATGCCGATTGGGTCACTTGTCTGTGTAATCTTGATGGTGTCATCGACGTCTGCACCACAAAGTCAGTGGCTGGCCCTTGAAAAACAAACTCCCGAATGTACATACCTGATATCACAGCCCAACCCTCTGGATCAGCAAAGAATGTCTTGCTTTGCAATAGTCCCGTCACGCCTTGTGGCACCTGGGCTGTTGTTGGAACGACCATGCCTGCTGGGGCCGCCGGTATGGCCTTGACGTCCGTGCTTATCCCGCTTCTGCTCCCAGAGCTGAATTTCAGGTGTGTTTCTCCCCCATATAGAGCCAACACCTGTTTCCCAGGCTGTATGTCCATGAGGAACGGACGTAGCCTCTGCTCGATGGTCTCCTTGGCCTCATCGTCGTCCGCCAAGCCGATCTTATCCGCAATTTGTACGACGACATCGCTGACGGTGCACGATGGATGCTGGGAGAAGACAGCAGCAATGAATTCTGCGTTCCATGTTTGCGTCTCCTTCCCGTCCTTCTCTTTCTTTGTAGTGACGAAGGCGGTATTGTCGAACAACCACAACTCGTCGTCCTTCGTAACGGGCTGTGGCCACGGGTTGCGCGACCCCAGATATGACAGGATATTTGCGACGGGGTCCGAGACAAGCCTCTTCGGCTGGACAGGGCGGAAAGTCTTGAAGTTGGAAGGGGTCGAGGCGAGAAGGCTCGCCTCAACGTCTGGGAACTTGCTCTGGCGACGTGTTTTCTGCTGCATTTCGTCGGCGCTGCAGGTTGAGACGGAATACCGTAGGAAGTCCATGATGGGCAGGGGGGCAGCCCGCGAAGGCAGTCTACTGATATATGGAGATCGAGGCAGGTGGCAAGTGTGTACGACGGTATGACTCTGTCGGGAGGCTGAAGCTGATGTTGTTCACGTGCGAATGGTAGGTCAGTAGAGCAGTGAATAAGTACAGCCGTAGGTACCTAGGAAGTAGTAGTAGTGCCAGTCAAGAGCTGATCGTGGCTTTCAGATCAGGTGCGCGAGTTGGGGGTTCAGGGGCACAGGAAGGCTGGAGATGAATTGCTATTGATGGGTGGAGAGGTGTCATTTGCTCAGGTACGGAGGTGCGACCAGGCAATAGTAGACAGCCGCAGTCACGCTCGGGGGATGGATGAGGGAACCTGACACTTGATATCTTGGAGTCTGCCTTCCAGCCTTGTGACCATGACGAGCCATGGCTGCAGGAGCACTGCCATGAGCCAGCAGCAGCCAGGAGGAAGTAGTCCGTGCCATTCTAGCCGTCGCCCCCAAAGGCCCAAGCTTAGGTCAGGTCTAGCGGGGGAGCTATTGGCGGTTCAGCAATGACGGAAACATCTGAAGAGTAGCGAGAGTAGCTCGCTCGTCGGAGGATGCAAGATCAGCCGAAAGGGACCATCGTCTATAGTCGAGATGATGGGTGGCAGAGGGTTGGCACTGCGTCAGGTGTGCCTCCACCTAAGCCGTTTTGGTTTCATGGTGTGTCACACACGACGGCCGACTATGGCTCTCGTCTAGCAGCCATGCCCCACATGGTCCTGCTACTGGTTCTTGAGTAGATTTCAGCTGAGGCGAAGCAGGTGATGAACGGTCTCCTGTGCCGATCCGAGAAGGAGAGCGAAGGAGATGGACGAAGGATGATGATGTGAAAGTTTAGTCCAACTGAGGTCGAAGTGTGGTAACCAAAGAAGGAAACGGTGCTGACTGGCTGATGAGGCGAGACGGGCAGACGGGCAGGCACTTGGCCCAACAGACGTCTGCCGTCATCGAACAGGTAGGTACGGTACGGAGAGCGTAGGTGCCTTGCAGGTTGACTGCAGCTGCAGCTGCCGTTGCGCCAAGAGCCCCTGCTCACGTCACCGGATCTTATCAGCCCCCGCCCGCGTCCGGCACGGGCCACCTTCCTCGATCCCCACCTGCCTGATGAACAAAAGGTACTTGGGTACTTTCCCACCTCAGTGGCCAGCTCTCTACCCTAACCCAGCAGTGGTGGATTCAGGGACCAATACAGTCGGTCGAAGGTCGAGCAAACATTGATGCTATCTGATGGCAGCTCCAGGTTGTTGAGAAAACACCAAGGTTCCAGGCGAGTCGTGCCCGTAACAGTCTTTGTGGAGTGTCCAATGCAGCCTGCATGCAGTAAGCAGCAGTACCACACCGTACATAGTCAATCGAATGCCCTGACAATCGTCTGACGTAACGAGCCCCCCGCACCGTAATGATGCTTCTCGGTCTGGCATGTCGGCCCATCAGTAGAACCTCGTCCTCAACGCTGCTTCATGCAAGAAAGACTACTCGTGTGACACCTCTCGCATTCTTTCAGGCCCAAGTAACACAGTTCCTACCTCCCTCAAAACCCATCATGTCCACTCCCGCCGCCAAGCGCCAAAAGTCCTCAAAGGACGTCCCCTACCACCTCGTCTACTGGCCCGGACTTCCCGGACGAGGCGAGCACATTCGTCTCGCCTTCGAGGAAGCAGGTGCCGAGTACACAGACACTGCACACATCAAGGACGGTATGAACGAGGTGCTGGCCCAGATAGGCGCCAAGAACACCGGCGACGACACCAACCCTCCGCCATTGGCCCCACCCATCCTGAAGCACGGCGACCTCACCATCAGCCAGACCCCCAACATCCTGCTGTACCTCGGTCCCAAGCTCGGCCTCGCGCCGAAGCCCGGTGACGACGACGAGGACGGCTTGTTCATCGTCAACGGGCTGGCTCTCACCGCATTGGACGGCCTGAGTAACGAGCCGCACGACTGCCACCACCCTATCGCTAGTGGGCTTTATTACGAGGACCAGAAGGAGGAGTCCCTGAGGAAGAGCAAGGACTACGTCGCCAATCGCCTCCCAAAGTTTGCCGGCTACTTCGAGCGGGTCCTCAAGGGCAAGGCGAGCGGTGACGGGCCCTGGCTGTACGGTGGGAAGCTGACATACGCCGATCTGGTGCTGTTCCAGGTAAGTCATGTTTACACCTGGTCTGAATCCAATGATGGGATACGTACTTATCTGACATGTGTCTAGTGTCTGGATGGTATCAAGTTCATGTTCCCCAAGGCCGTGAAGAAGATGGAAGACTCGGGCGACTACAAAGGTGTCCTCGCCCTGTACGACGCGGTCAAGGAGAGGCCCAATATCAAGGAGTACCTGGCTAGTGACAGGCGGCAAAAGTACAGCCAGGGCATTTATAGATACTATGAGGAGCTGGATGTCACTGAGTGAACCGGGACGACAGCTGGGTAGTGTCGGACCCCCTTACGGCTGAGCGGCCTGCATTCCTCGAACAGTCGAGAAGCTGTTGTCAGGACAGCCAAAAATGAGATAAAAGATTTTATGAAGACATATTGGAATGTCGGACTTCCTTTTGAGGAGTCTCGAGTTTGAAAACTGCCTTGAGAGACCAACACGACCGAGAATTGGAAGCATAGAGGTTTGTGGTTGAATGCTACTGGCAGTGCCAGAAGATGCTCCCGCGCCTGTGTCTGCTTATGTTGTAGGCACGTCGCAAGCAAAATGGGCATCGTGAGGACTGATATTCATGAAGTGACAGATTTTAAGAAGAGCAATTCTGGTGTGAGGATCGCCGTGTCTGATCAGCAAACGGCCGATCTCGATGTCGATCTGGATGATTTGCTCGAGATGGCAACCACGCGTGTTTCGAAGATCCCACACCTGAGAAACGAGAACATGAATTCCTGACAGCTGATCACCAAACCACCTGGCCAGATTCATGACCAGAGCAATATGTGATACATGTCGGCGCACGTGAATATTTCAGACACGAATGAATTGATTGATAATCCTACTATTGTTTCTTTGTTAGCCAGTGTGAAGCTCGATGTGACGAATATGTCTTTCTCCCCCGGCTCTCATCGGCGAGAGAAGCCACGGAAAAGCAAGCTTGAGTCGTAGTCACGAATCACAGACAAGAGGCATGTAAATTCAATCCTGAATTACGCTTAAAATTTGCTTGTGCTTAATCCTGAGGTCCTTTCCAAGAAATTGCGATGGATTAGATGTTACGAGGACATGAATATCTATTCATAAAACGCCAATACGTCTTCCCTCGCTCTGGATAGGACTTAGGCACCACGAGTCCCATCGATGCAGTTGAAGCCACTCGCGGCAACGACAGCCTCATCGATGCCAGTACAGTCAACCGGCTGGGCTCCCTGAAGAACCAAATCGAAGAGATTCAACCCGCCGCCATTTCCCCCAGTGGCGTCGGCGCCTGTCGCATCTCCCGCGGCCGCCTCATCCTGAGCGCCCGTGGCGTCGGCTGCTTCATCTTTCTGGGCGTCTCCCGCATTTCCCTGGGCATCTTCAGCGTCTTCCTGAGCGTTGTTATTGTTGTCTCCAGCCTGAGCGTCGGCCGCATCTTCTTGAGCATTGTCCTCGTTTTGTGCATCGCCTGCGTTTTGAGCAGCACAACCCGCATTCTGAGCATCATCCGCATTCTGAGCATTTTCGGCATCTTGCGCATCTCCTGCTTGGTCTTGCTGGGCGTCATCATTGTTCCCAGCCTCGGCATCAGCTTCATTTTCTGCGTCCTGCTGAGCGGCATCCCCTGTAGCATCTTCGGCTTCATTATTATTGTTTTCTGCCTCCTGAGCATCGGAAGCATTGCCTGCACCCTGCTCCTCCTCCTCGTTGTTATTGCCAGCTGCCTCGGCATCAGCGGCCTCGCCTGCATTATTCTGTGCATCAGCGCCCGCGTCTGCCTCTGCTCCACGTGTGCCTTCCTCGCAGATGAAACCGCTGGCAGCTATAGTGCCTTCGTCGATACCGGTGCAGTCTGTCTCTGCGAGGTTTCCAGCAATAAGGTCTGCGAGGCTGCCGCCCCCTGGTGTGGGTGCTGCGGCAGACATGCTTGCCAGGAAAGCTGTGACGACGATGAGGTAATGCATCTTGACGGAATATTATTCGTGAACGCTTCAAAAGAGAACGATAAAATGGTCTAATTGAAACAAGAGATTCGAGTCACTACTGCCGGAGCGAGACTCGAGACGAAAAGAAGGGTCGATCAATAACGAGACGAAAGATGGGTTGACAGGTTTAGCTGATGCATGACAGGTGCCAGAGATTTTGCCGTGGTTCTTTTGCCTCCTTTTATATCGCTCCTGACAAGTGAGGGCTACATGCCTTCGGCCAAAGTTACGAATTGAATCGATGCTGGTAATTTTTACCCCAGGTATGATCACCCTACCATTCAGCGGGAGGTTTTGGCCAAGGCGAATTGATCGGCCTCAGCGCGTTTCGGAGAATTGCCATACCTAATTCCCTTGGTACGCTGTGTGCCAACAAAGATTAGAGAAGCTGCTTACACCCTTTTATGGGGCGACCATGAATCAGCTGTGGCAGTCTCAAACGCCATAAGCGCCTGACACCTTCGGCAAGAGCCTTATTTTGATGTCTTGGCCCGGAACGCATGGTTCTTGCTTCAATTTTGAAGCTCATGGGGCACTCGCACAATTCGATGTGGTTCACATACAGCCGCGTAACACTTGGTGGAAATTGGTGTTGAATATTAGTAATTGCAAAGCTGTTCACACGCATATAATTGGTCTGGCACCTTGCATCCTAGGTACTGGTCTTGGTGGCTGAGTTGTCAACAACGGCGCGCGCTTCTTCGAATCCAAGCCAAACAGGCTCTGAAACTCTAAGTAATTTTTGAACAATGATCTGAGAACAGCATGATGTACGCCCGATCGATCTTATTTTGAGATTTATAGATTACGTTGGGTATAAAGAAATAGGGACCTGCCTTGCAACTGATGCTCGAGAATCCATGGCTGCAATCAAGGAAATAGCGGGCAGTTTTCTAAAATTTCGAGAACCTTCTCATTCCATTACTTGGTAATTGAAGACGCTATCTAAAGTATGCTCTAAGTTTAACATGGAATGGCTCTCAACCAATCATGCTTTCTTCGTTTCACTCATGCAAACACATTGCCTCTACCAGATCATCTCGGTCACACATGATCAACGGTCTCACAGGGCCATCATCCCAGAAAGAGCCAACGCCACCGCACCCAGCGCCCATCCCTCCCTTGCCATGAGGCCACTGCCAACCGCTCCACTCCTCGCCCCACACTCGCCCGTGGCCGCTGCGGTCTTCTCCGCGCCGCCCGTAATGGCGACGTCAAAGCGGTGATAGTCGGTGCCGCTCAACGTACCCGTCGTCGTCGTCGCCGTCGAAGTGCCTTGTAACGACACGCTGATGGTCGCTGCGCAGACTGCTGCCGTGGTACCCTGCAGCTCGCAGTTCTCCGCCACGGACCCCGTCACGCTGTACCCCTCGATTACGCCTGAGGTCGCCGTGGCCACGACGTAGGTTGATGGGCCGGCTGTTAGGGTGAAGACCTGGTGGTGTTGTCAGCATCAGGAAAGAGGTAGGTAGGTGGGTAGTGGAGAAGAAGCTGGAGGACGCACCTCGGCGTCGGGCCCGCAGGTTGCGGAACCCACGCCCATCGATCCCTCATCCGTGCACTGCATAGCATATATGGTCTCTGAGGGACCGGCGCACACGATGGAGGCGGCGTAGGATTCGTCGCCGTCTAGCCCGTCGTCGATGAACATATTGATCGTTGGAATAGACGAGTTGTCCTGTGCGGCCACGAGGCGCGCAAGGACCGCTGCGAGGGAGATGGTCAAGGAACGCATGGTGGGTTCTACTTGAAGCTGCTCTGATACTCCAGATAGTGAGGATTGGTGATAGTCTAGAGCCACAGGGATGTAAATAATAAGTGAAGGAAAAAGAAAGGTACTGTCTAGTCGGGCGAACAACGTCGAACAAAAACCTCGTGGCACGAGGGATCCTTATAGCTGGAAGGCTTTGCACCTAGGACAGGCAAGCGTCGCTGAGTAAGTCATTCCTAGACCGCATGTGTATATATCTTATGATTTTCGGGATAGGAAGGTAAGGCTGAGGTGAAGGATTTCAGCCAAGACTTCCAAGCCGCTCCATTCCGAGAAATGTGAGCTCGGACTGGGAGTAATTGCTTGTGGTAATTTCCGGCCCCTCTTGCCCAATATGGGGGCTGGATCGTCCAAATGGCATGTGTGGTGAGAAGCCATTGGTGTATCTGAGTCCTTGGCAACGCCCAGTGGGTCAAAGGCGCATGGGAGTCTGCGGCTGTGTAAGTATTCTGGTCACTGGACACAAATTGACAGACGCCAAGGCGTACTTTGGCGCGTTTTGTGCTACTTGGAATCGATTCCGTTCTGACGTGAGATGGAATTGACCAGGCAACAACGCACTCCCGGTACGCTGACATTCTGGAGTCGGCTGCGACGGCACAACTACGTAGATAGCGAAGTCAACATCCTATCAACAGTGAAATACCCGATGAAATGAAATTTTGTTGGTACACTGCTTGAGTAGGTTTGCCAAATCAATATGGAAGCCGTCCCCAAGCCTGTCAACACATCGACGCCGAAGGCCAATCGCCGTGTGCAAGATGGTGGATTGTTGATCTGACCGAAGTACGTCAGATTTCTACAGACTGAAGGAACCGATGCAGATCCCTCCGACAATAGGCCAGCGCTCAGAAGACATGA
>JACBFG010000011.1:4497787-4542082 GCA_013435955.1 Diaporthe sp. HANT25 | reverse complement strand
GGGGGGGGGGGGGGGGGGGCTCCGAAAGAGGTTCCTGGCTGATGTTCTAGCATTTTGAAAGCTGCGAGATATCTAAACTCAAATAATGTCCCCACGTTCAACAGGTTCAATCACTTGTTAGTAACGATACAAATCTCGTCGCGACGTCAATTGCCCCTGCTATCCCGCTTAAAATTCAACTGTGCTGCTCATTTGCATTGGCGCCAGCTGAATCTGGCACGAGGTTTCATGTTAGGTCTCACGCAATCTAACCGTTCGACAAATTTGTTCTCCGCGTGACCCAGGTCAACGAAATGAACTTTGATGTACATCAAAGTTGGTAGGCCTCGCGTAGGGTATCGTGTGTTCTAGCCGGGAGGTCTTGCGCCTAGATAACTTTTCCAATCCACCACAAGTGCTTCCCGTACCCTCTTGATGCAGGAAAATACTTTGAAGAACGCTTTAACTTCGCCGTGGATCGTGAAACTTTTTGAAAAAGCAGTTAGCATTATCTAGATTGCCAGCATTGTGAATCTGCAATCTTTTGGGCAGGGAGGGGGGAGGGGGGCGAAGTCACGGGTCGGTCTCACGAGAAGCCCATTTGGTGGGATGGATCAGAGCCAAGTGGCAGTGTATGAGTTACCATCTCACCATCAATTCGCTCCCTTTCGGGAACCGTGCCTGCATACACGTACTTAAGTACTCCTGGAGCCTGAGCGTCTCAGCTGGCTTAGATTCCTGGAGGGGACCACCTGCACCTACCAGAGAAGTCGCAAGTTCCTCATTCTTCGAGAAATGAAATATATCATCATAATCATCATGATCGTCGTCAAACAAAGAAGTCGTCTTCCATAAGAAATGAGCCATTTTCCTTGGCAGAACGATTTGGCGAGACACCTCGCAAGGCTAGGATACGCCAAAGTACAACATGAGCGATGTTGTTGCACTAAGAGCGGGATCCTCATATTCTTGTCGCATAATGGAAACGGAAAATCTCTGATTTAGAGACACTGTGCAAAGAGCTTCAAGAGCAATTTAAGCTCAATGGAGGACACCCAGTCTAATGGTGTTTGGGCAGGGGATCCTTCAAGCACAGACCTAACGCCGCGTCAAGCCTTGGCGGACCAACACCTCGATAGACTGCGCGATGTTACCCTTTTTACGCTCTATTTACCAGCTACCCGATCTTATCGCTCTCCTCTCTTCTTTCTGCCGAACAAATATCTTGTCAAGAACGTCGAACCTGCATACCCGGCAACACCTGACTGCCATCAGGCTCATCCCTCTGGTGGGCGACAATGCTTCTCACATGGGCCACGGCGGTTGCGGCGTTGCTTCTCGCATATCTCTACAGCCGACTCCACTACAAGAGATTTCAACAATATGCCAAACTTCCCCAGATGCCAACTTCCCTTCTTCTAGGGCATCTGAAATATGTTGATCAGTTTATTCGCTCAGGTAAACCAAGCGGTCATCCTGGTAAGCATCCCATCTCACCATCACGCAATGTGCAGGAATTACTCCGCAGCCCTAGAATTGAGTCAAAACCTCTACCTGACACCAAATTGAACAGACCTGGCGTTCAATGCCATAAACGAAGCACTTGGTCGGCCACCCTTGATGTTTCTTGATCTTCGACCTTTCGGGCCTCCTATGGTCATTGTCAGAAACCACGAGATTGCCGAACAGATCGTAAAGCCGTTCAGGTCGTACCCATACAGTCTTCCAAAGATGCCTTCGGTCTACGGTCATATGGTACATGTCACTGGTCCGAGCTCGATATTGCCTTCTCAAGTCAGTGATCTAAACGCGTGCGTTAGACTGTGGGCGTAACTAAACCCAACTGACCCGTTTGCAGGGCGAGCATTGGAAGCAGCTCCGCAAGAGATTCAACCCAGGTTTTGCTCCGCAACACTTGATTACCATGTTGCCTGTCATCTTGGAGAAGTCTTCCACCTTTGTCGAGCGTCTGGAGGACTTCGCGTCCTCTAGCCAAACATTTTCCCTAACCCATGTGGCCGGAAATCTGATATTTGACATCATTAGCAGCGTTGTCATGGACAAGGATTTCGGAGCTCAGACAAAGAGCCAACCGACAGAATTCATGCGTACATACCGCGAGCTCTTCCACACCTACACAAGCGAGCAGATGGATCTACCGTGGTTTTTTACGCCCCGAACAGAATGGAAACGTCGGCAACTCGCAAACCGCATCCGGACCACTCTCAGACGTGTGGTCCACGAGGCGTTTGAGAATCGAAATGTTGACACGAACAAGTCGCGCAGTATCCTTTCGCTGACTCTGAGAGACGTCGAGTCACTGACTCCGCAGGCCGTAGACGAGGCATGTGACCAGTTGAACACCTTTTTGTTTGCAGGTCACGATACGACCGCTATCCTGATTTCTTGGATGTTCTACGAACTTTCGCGGACACCCAAGGCATTGAAGGCTGTTCGTATTGAATTGGACGGCTTGTTCGGACCAAGTGAGTGACACGTTGCCTCAATGAGTTCTCAAGTCACAGTATCGCAGTTTGAAGAGTGCTAATTGTCAATAGATCCACACCCCTCTGCCGTAAGAAATAGACTACTGTCGCCCGGTGGCCAAGAACTCCTCTCTCGTATGCCGTACGCCTCCGCCGTGATCAGGGAGACCCTGCGTCTCTGGCCGCCGGCGGGTACCGCGCGCCTGACAAAGGCGGGAACAGGAGTCACAGTTAAGACTCAAACGGGCGAGGAGTACCCTCTGGAGGGGGTCCATGTTTATAACTGCGCCATCATGATACAACGTGATCCAGCGGTGTATGGGGACTCGGCCGACGAGTTCGTGCCTGAGCGATGGCTGGATGGCTCTGCGGACCAGATTCCTGCCGGAGCATGGCGGGGTGAGTATGAGAGCAAAAAGTCCCGCCTTTTCACGAGTGTGCTGCACTTTTTAGGGAAATGGAACAAATTCCCGAGACATTCGCTCATACCGTTAATGAAGTGAACAGCATTCGAACGAGGTCCGAGAAACTGCATAGGCCAAGAGCTGGCCATGCTGGAAGCAAAAGTAGTGATCGCGCTGGTTGCAAGATACATCGATTTTGTCAAGGTGAGCTGGAAATCATTGTAATCCCCGAGATAGGGAGATGATTAATCAACTCATTTTCCACAGGTTGGCATTGGTGAGTCGATTGTTGATGAAGACGGCAAGCCAGTGCTCGATGGAAAAGGCCATTACAAAGTGGCGGAGGAGATGTATCCGGTGAGTTGATCCAGATCTCCAGCATCCATCGTTCACTTGATGTAACTGCTAATGAAGTTCACTGAAGACTCGACAGGTGACACCCAAACCGATAGATGGAATGATGATGAAGGTCCATTTTCGACGTGGAGACAGGGAATAATGATAGTGTTGGTAACCCTCTTCGAGTCGAGATGTGGTTGCCATTGAAGATGCGTAAGGGTTGATTCTGCTGAAAATAGAGCTTTACGGTCTGATTTGAGTGAGAGAATGATTGCGTTTATTGTTACCACGAAGAGGACACTGTCTTGTGACTTGCATAGTACCCCAGATACATTCCCTTATGAAGATATTGCAAGAAGCATTCTATGACAGCAAGAAGGTTCTAATTCTATTGGATGTGGAAACTAACTCATTATCAAAGACTTGCTTCATCAGTGGCCTAACACAACTCAGGCTCCCGTCACAAAGGCGAGCCCACCTGACAGACAGTTTATTTGTGCCATACAACCAACGAGTCATACCTGACCTATCTTTCAACATTGATCATACAATATTGAATGTAGCACAGATATTTTGCGCAGTCACCGGTTTTACTCAGTCAAGAACGTTGGATGTTGGACTAAGAGGCAGATGATTGAGACCGACTGTGATATGCATTGATTTTCTCGTCTTTGGCCGCCACTGACTTTGAACCCAACACAGTTCAGTAGTATAAATATCCACCTTGGAGCCAGGCTAGGAGTGCTCTTCTTTCAATCTTCCCATGCCTGCAGCCAGAAAAGCAAGTAAAGAGTCAACACAGACGTCAAAGTCTACACCTGCACACATCACAGTACGACACCATTCCTTCAGTATAGACGAGCCAAAGAGTCAATCAGCTACTGAGATAACTCTAAACTTCCATTCAGCAAGACGAGGCACCCTCCCAGTACTACATACACAAAAGCCAACCGCCATGTCTGGTGTTCCACCATCCCTGGGAGGGCACAGCGAGAGCAAGTCTGGACAGGGAAAGGGGAAGGGTTCAGGGCAGGGCCAAGGGCAGGGAAGCGAGGTCTCAATGGTGACTCTGAGTGCCGATCCGAATGCCAGTACAACCGCCATCAGAGGTCCATCCCAGCCGGCGAGTATCAAGGGCGGATCTACGGGCTCGGGCGGGAACCCGGGAAAGTCCAAGTGAGCACCCGTTGGACGTTGACATGCAAAGGCATCTGGTGGTGATTGAATTGCGATTTTTTGGAGGTGGGATATCTTTTGGGAGTGGGAATTGATCAGGCTAGGAGCAAAAGGTATGGTGCAGGTGGCCTGCCCATCACTAGCCATCAGAATTCAGACAAACAATGAAGTGAATCGCACTTTCTTGTGACCATATTTCCGTAATTTCATCACAAAATGCTGCTCATATACCTCGGTGGGCCAATAATTGCCTTGCTTTCCCCGTAGGCAGCCAGGTGTCCGTGAACGGGGTTTCCTTGACGTTTTTGAAGTTAATTTACTGTATGCTAACGGAGACCTGGATGGTATAGCCAAGTGGCAAGTGATCGGCAGCGTATGCCATGCCCAGAATTCATTGAGAAGATGGGCAAATGATTCCATAAATCAATTCAATCCTCGGAACGTACCACCATGTGATCTACCGATGGTCGAGTGAATTAAAGCGACGTACATGTCGTCAAAGGTACCTAGGTATGTTGACAATGCAGTCTTTGGGACAAAGGAATTTGGAACGATAAAATTCAAGAAATTTTTGATCAATGTCATTGTTTGATAAAAGAACAAAGGGACCCGAGAAGTGTAATCAGAGCTGCTTCGAAGGCTTTGTGTAAATCGATCATATTCACTGTTTGACTTTCAAGCGTCGTTGTTCCTACGATGCGTTACTGCCTATCTTCACATTGCATTGCAATTCACTCCGGCTGGGAACATCTCAACTCTATTTAAGCAAGTCGATTTATCCTGCCAGTTGACGAAATTTCCTTCTCATCACCATCCACCGCAATCACACCTGGATTCCAAAACATTACCTACGTCACTACCAACACATTTCTGCAACTCTACTACTTGACATTCATACAACAATGTCTGCCACCAACTCTTCTACCGTCTCTGAGGCTCAGAAGCCTGCCACTCCTCCCACTACTTACACTTTCGACTTCTGTAACAACACGGAACTCAAGGGGGTGAAGACGGTTGCCGTTCGGGGCCAAATGCGTGCGCTGTCCCCTTTTCAGCGGGCCAAACTTCTTTCAAACGACGGCAGAGTTTGCATTGCCTACCGTGACGACAATCAGTTCATGGTGCTCAAGAAAGACGTCAACTCTGCCATTCTGTATCACTACTGCCCCCAGCTTCGCGCCTTCTACACTTGCTCCAAGGAGGCTGGCCCCACAGTCGTTCTCCCGAACACAGACAAGTTCAAGCTTGTTGGGGTCATCGGTGTTGAGTGGGTGATCGGCAGCTTTGTGCACGAGGTGGCTGAAGGCACTCGGTCTTTCGTCAAGAACTACATCCCCTCACACTCGGACCCAAGGCAGCTGTTCCACGCTGCCGCGGCCTTCCGTGCCCTTGATCTGCCTCAATTTGCGGCGGATCTTGTCGCTCCCGACAACGGTGTGATTGCACGCGCGTTGAGGAACACCGCTTGGAACATCAAGACGCCCAGGGCTCTGGGTAGGTTCATTCGCTCGCTCAAGAAGGATACTCTCATCTGTCAGGCCGACGAGGCCCTTCTGGTCGAGGCTTACAAGATCTTTGCCAGGCGAACTGAGGGCTACAACAGGAAGAAGGCGGAGAACAGGGATTAAGTTCCCAAAGATCTGGCGTTTTGGAGTGGAGGAAATCATCGGTGGTCATAAAATACTAACTCAATACATTCATTTCATTCCCTTGATCATATAATTAATTCGTCCCACGTGTGAGTTATCAAATTTCAATGAAGAAATGTGCTAATGCAATGGTAGAGAGTCTGCACATCCTTTTCCGTGATTAGCATGCCCAGGCAGCAATCTAGGACTCCGAAGGGGCATCTGATCCTTCGGGGCTGAGCTTTGCAGGGGCAGACTGGATCTCGAACCATAAAGGTTGACCAGGAACTCACATCGAATCCCAGAAATTCAGTTCATACTCATCAAAATCATACAACTTCTACGCATAAAGATGAGTGCATCATCACCTAGCTCCAACTTCGTCCCCAAATCGAAGAAATGGTTGAAGAAGTCCTCCAAACTGACCGTCTCGTTCGCTTTCACCAGCGCCCTGGTTGTTTTCGTCATAGGACCTTACTGGGCCATCAGACAATGTAAAAGACGGATTCCACGCTTCATCGATAAGAAGAAGCGAAGCTTTCAATTCCGGCATGGCCGTTTGCCAAAGTCCAAACCCATCAGCGATGGGTTGGTCTCAGCTGCAAATCAGCGCAGCAACAGTTCGTCAGCCTGTTTACTGAGCTTGCCTATCGAAATAAGACAACAAATTTATGAGCTGGTACTACCGACCAGGAAAATCTACCAGCCGTGCCCCGGTCACCCGAAGTATCCCCTCTACGAATACCACGGGCCCTCTCCACCTCACTGGCCATCCCATCAGCGAATCCGCAGCGACGAGGACCCGTCAAGCCGGGCCCTCGGTGCGATTCTGCGTCTTGGAGGAAATTACGGTGATCCTATTCCCGCCCCTAAGTCACAGGGCTGTGTCATGTACAGCTGTTTGACACAGTTGATATGCGGAGATATGAGCATGGAACTCGATTTCATTAGAAACAATGGGCCCAGCTCCCTCATCAGCCTCATGAGGTCGAGTCGGATGATCTATAGGGACATTCTGCATCACTTCTACTCGAGCAACACGTTCTCATTCTTTGGAGCAGAGTCGCTCCTGTATTTTGTCCGGAACGCGAGCCCGGAAGGTTTACGACTCATACAGTACGCGCATTTGGCAATACCACTCCAGAGCCAGGGATGGACGTCAAAAATCAGCAAGGCCTTAGTGACCAAGGCCTTTGGAGTGCTTCAGGAACAGTTCGAGAGTCTGAAACAATTGGACGTCGAAGTGGTGATCTTGTGGTCACAGCCGGCACAGCCCGAGCTCCTGGCGGCTTGGCTCAGAGACAAAGTCTTTGGTCAACTGCATGGGCTGGAAAAATTGGTGATCAAAGTCTGCGTTTACAAGAGCGCCACTACGAGGCCTGCCAATGCTTACGACCCTCCAGAGATGGAGCCGCTGAGCAGTTGGAACGAGGAATTGTATACAGCGGTGAAGAAAGCCGCCGTCTCGGAACCAGACTCTGATGTTTGACCAATATGCTGCAGAACCGTCGAGATCGGACGCTGATCCTCGAATGTTGCTAACACCGGAGGGCTAAAGTCTGGGCCTTCGGCGATGATGGTTTCACCATGTGCATGTGCCATGACTGGCGCCCCCCCTGGACGAACACCTGCAGCTGTCAGATTCGCAGCTGATTTGACAACAACAGATGCATCGGCGACGCATCGGAGAGCCAAGAGTATTGTAAGCCTCTCTGTCCCATGGGGAAAATCCAGAAATGGATTCAGATGGTGGGCTTCTGACATCAGACAAAGGAAACCCCGGAGCTTATTGTTGAATGCCGATGACGGACCGACAAAACTCTTCTGGCGGAAGAGTCTGCTCCGCAAATGACAAGAGCCAGGGCGGGCCTTTTTTCCCACGGACTCCGAACAGGGAAGACCCCACTAGACATTCGCGGCCATTCAAATTCTGCGAGCGACTCATGCCACCAAGCCGAGCCGTGCCGTACCATTTTTGGATTCGACCGACAGCGACGTTAATAACAGGGACTCAAGAGCCGCATATACTTGTCATAGAGCAGACATATACGCACACACACATACACACATTTCACTACAGTCTTGTTTCCGTTGGAGACAGTATCAGTCTACCGAGGCCATCGACGTCTGAGCCGGATTCAACATCACCCGGGCTCTGCTGTCACAACCAGGTTGACTCACCAATCTACACACCACCATCACCAAGTCGACATCACTCAACATGGCTTCCTCACAAGGCGATGACTACATCCTCACGCTGTCCTGTCCGGACAAGCCGGGTATCGTCCACTCAGTCACCGGCGTCTTCGCCTCCAACAACGTCAACATCATCGACCTGCAGCAGTTCTCCGACCCCGTCTCCAACAAGTTCTTCATGCGCGTCCACTTCGGGCCCACGGCGTCGGTAGACACCCTTACCGCGCCCTTCGACGCTCTGGCCGCCGAGATCAAGATGGACTACGAGATCCGGCCCGTGTCGCAGAAGACGCGCGTGCTCATCATGGTGTCCAAGATCGGCCACTGCCTCAACGACCTGCTGTTCCGCGCCAAGACGGGCCAGCTGCGCATCGAGGTGCCCGTCATCGTGTCGAACCACCCGGAGTTCGAGGCCCTGGCCCGGAGCTACGGCATCGAGTTCCACCACCTGCCCGTCACCAAGGACACCAAGGCCCAGCAGGAGGGCCGGATCCTCGAGCTGGTCAAGAAGCACAACATCGAGCTCGTCGTCCTCGCCCGCTACATGCAGGTCCTCTCGCCCATGCTGTGCGAGGCCATGAGCGGCAAGATCATCAACATTCACCACAGCTTCCTGCCATCCTTCAAGGGCGCCAAGCCCTACCACCAGGCCTACGAGCGCGGCGTCAAGATCATCGGCGCGACGGCGCATTTCGTCACTGCTGACCTGGACGAGGGCCCCATCATCGAGCAGCGTGTTGCCCGGGTCGATCACGGCATGAGCCCCAAGGACCTGGTTGATGAGGGCTCCAATGTCGAGAGCCAGGTCCTGGCTGCTGCGGTCAAGTGGGTTGCCGAGAGGAGGGTGTTCCTTAACGTTACGAAAACGGTGGTCTTCAACTAGACGGATCGGGTGTCATTTATTTGAATTTACCGTACATAACTATTTCATAGAGGGTCGGGGGATAGAGGTACAGAAAAGTCTGGATTAGTAATATTCACAATTATTGTACATCCTCATACATCCTCGACCATATGTGACAGTCTCCCTTCACTACGCTGAAGTCCCTGTCACCGATACAACCAGACACCTGTTAGGATTGGTGTTGGACTCAATTAGGCCTATATGACGACGCTGGCAACTCGGCAACGCCTTGATGTCCCGCCAACTCGCTCGGATTTCGAAATTCGGACAATTCAGGCCGACGGTGGCTGGATTGTAGCTCGGAAGCACTCGTTATGTCGCCATTCTGGTTTCCATATTGTGGTGGTTTCATCATGTCCTCCCTCGTCATTTCTGCGCTGATGTTGCCACCAGCCTTCCGCCGCCTCATGAGGGTAAAGATTGCTGCTGCAATAGCAAAAACAACCACAACCCCGGTAACGACAGCACCAGCTATGGCTCCGGGTGAAATGGAACTGCTTGTAGTTGAACCTGAACCTGTTCCTGCAGGCGTGGGAGGAGTAGAGCTGGGCTGGGTAGAAGCTGTTTCAGTGGCAGTCACCAAGTCCTCGCTCTTCCAATTAATCTGAATCATGGGTGCGGCAATGGGGAGCCTCGATATGGTACCCGTAGACGAGTTCGCAGTGTTGGTGTAGACGATTGGAAACGTGGCGAAGTCCGACGAGACAAAGTTACCCTCAGAACAGCTGGCTGTCTGAACCACCTCTGAGGCAGTTGAGACGCAAGTCTGACCATTTGGGAACCTCGTACAAGAATAGCCACTGTGGAGATACGCAGATATACATTAGAACTCAGTTCATGGTCCCCAGGAAGAAGAGCTCCGGGCTACCACTTACGTCGGACAACAGCCAACCGCCGTTTCTCCCTCCTCCATCGTAAACTGCATTTGCCAGCCAGTGCGATAACCTTGTGTAGCATCGCAAGCGGTAGTGTAACCAGCCGGACACGAAATTCCAGGAGAGTAGAAGCCCCACCCGTTCAACGGCGTCGATGCGGACGGTGCGGCAGCGGTTGCGGCCGGCCAGCAGACCGACTCATCTGCCAAGGTGTCCCCAACGCATGTCTGTCCCCTGAAACCGATGCTGAGGGGTGTTCCGGCGACACCTGCGAGGGCGCATTCTGGGGGCGCGTTGAATACTGTTGTAAGCGGGCCCAGAATGGATCGTGTCCTGTACACTGTAGTGACACCCTGCACGGGTGTTGAGGACGTCATGACGACGACGTGGCAGCGGGAGTGGATAATTCGGGGGGCCGAAATTCTTGACTGATGTGGAAACCCCAGGAAAGAAAAGATCGGAAGAAGAGTGGGAATCACATGTGCTGGGCAAGACATGAGGCACAGAAACTCAGAGGTAATACAAAGGATTCACCCCCTTTCCTGGTCATTGGCTGAGATTGCACACATGTGCATAAGCATATCTGCACTTTGGCGGTCATCTTTGGCCTTCCGTTTCAGCTCAAGCCCCTGCCTGGCTGAAATGCTCTCACCAGTGACTGAGATGACATTGGGGGCGACAAATTTTGGGGAATAGGCGCCTACCAATTATGCAGCAACAGTACAACTAAAAGGTCTCTCGCCCTAATAAAGCTGGTTTTCTTTTGAACTAGCTGCTTACGTAGAGAAAGGGGTTACGCATGAGTGCTAGCCATACTGAACTCCAATAAGGGGACATCAAAATGGATATCAATATGGGCACAGACATCATGATCAGCATGAAGTGCAGGTGGAAGCTGGCCAGAGATTCTATTATGGGCAACCGCCTCTTTATGGCAATGGGTTTCCCCAGGCAAACTTGCCCGAAGGCGGTATTCTACGGACTGATACAGTTCAGCTCGTGAGCACACAACAACCAGGACACGACTACGGCTCCCACTACCATGGTCAAAGTTCAAATTATGCGGTCCTTGGACGTCGGGAAGATAGATGATGTTATCAGCGACACCTGACTGCTTCAAGCGGGTGTGAAACAATTACAAGAGTCCAACCTTTTCAATGCCGATCAATTTTATCGCTGTATGACTACCTAAGTAGGCGAAAGACCCAAGGTCCTGTATGTTGTTACACGCCAGGGTCCCTTATTAAAGGAAAACATGGTGTACCGTACGTACTGTGTCTGGGGAAATGGAACAACCAGTGTAGTACAAGAAATCTGCAAGCCCGTACCAGTAATCTCTGCTATTGGAGATGGTGAAAGGTGTCAAGGAAATGGGGAACTGCGCTGCCTGATAGCACGATTTCTGTGTGCAAGCTACGAGAGGTTGCATCTGCCACACATGTGACAGATGCTGCAGGAGCATGTGTTCTTCTTCATGCAGCAGGGGAGCTGAATTTTCACCAACCATCTTTTTTCAAATGTCAGTCACTACTCAACACAACTGAACTTTTGACTGCACCAACTGCAAGTATCGGTGGATGACGTAGCATTGGACGACGCCCCATAAGGCTGCGCCGCACACATGCATAAGTATTCCTTTGTTCGCGTCTTGCCGAACTCCGCGGCGGTTGATGTGTTGGAGGTAGAAAGCGATGTAACCAACATACCACTGCACCTACGGGTTGAGGAAAGCAGGGCCCCAGCCTTCGTGAACACTCCTCATTCCATGCCGTCTTTATGAACATGGCTCTTCTTCCCATTGCCCTCCGATCCATTAGGAATCAGTCGCACACCTGAAGACACGCCTTTCTACACTGATTTTGAATTGGATATACATTCGGTGCAAAATGGCCATGTTGGATATCCTCCGCGCGTTGGTGAAATACTCCGTTCTGTTTGTTGCACCATGGGTAAGTGTACCGTCGGGCCCCGATCACACAGGTGGAGACTGATCCCTCAAACAGCTGCTCTTGCTGTTCACTTATCGTGCCGTATTCCACCCACTCCGGCGATACCCAGGCCCGTTGTTGGCCAAGTTTTCCGACGGGTATGCCGGCTTCTATGCACTGTCGATGCGTCTTCACCTAGCAACGACAAGAGATCACAAGAAGTATGGTGAGTTTTTGAGGCCTATTGTGCTGCGAGGGAGGGTTTGGCAAGCTGACAATCGTCCATCACAGGCCCCGTCGTACGACAGGGTCCAGACAAACTTGTCTTCAACTCCAGCACCGCTCTCCAAGGTGCGTACCGTGGCGACTCGAAGATTTACTCGCCCTTTGTCTGATCCAGGCTGATTTCAAAACAGAAATATACCACAAGGATCGTGTCACCAAGTCTTATGTCTACACACTTGTTTTGCGGGCCAAGTCAAATCCACATGTCTTCAACTGTATCGACAAGACATTGCACCGCGCGAAGCGCAAGGTCGTCAGCAAAGCTATCACCGACCGAGCCATTCGCATGTTTGAGCCGACAATGACGGCGCAGATTGACATATTCATCCAGAACCTGCTTTCTTCCGTCTCCGGAGCTGAGCCAGTGAACATGTCTCAGCGATGCAAATGGCTGGGCTTTGACATTGTTGGCCTGTTGGCTTTTGGGTTCCAGCTGCACGTGCAAACAGAGACCCAGTATCGATTCATTCTGAATGGCCTCGTTGCTGGTAACAACAAGAGTAACTCGTTCATGCAGTTTCCACTGTTGAAGCAGACGGGGCTGGACACTCTGCTGCACGGGCTGAGCAACTCCAGCCGGAACAGGTTCCTCGCTGTCCTGGACCATATGGCCAGCACGCGACTTTCGCAGGGGAGAGACGCACGAACGGATCTTGTCTCATTCGTTGCGGAAGGGGTCGAGGGCAATGCACTTGACGACGCCCAGCTTCGAGAGCTCTTGTACTCAGAGGGACTCTGTAAGTGACTGACTGACTGAGGCCTGTTTCACCAAGACCAGCGACTACCACTTTCCCTTGAAGTACACTACCAAGAGCTTGTTTACGGCTTGAAAACTGTACTTGGCTGACTCTAAGTGCTGTAGTCTTCTTCCCAGCGGGCGGTGATACAACAGCCACGGCTTTGAGTGCGCTCTTTTTCTACCTGAGCCGCAACCCCGAAGCCTATCGGAAACTTGCCGATGAGATACGTACAACATTTTCAAGTCATTCTGAAATCCAGGGCGGTCCAAAACTCGCAGGCTGTCGCTACCTCCGCGCCTCTATCGAGGAGGCTCTTCGAATGTCTCCACCGGTAAGCAGTGTCTAGATCTCAAACTCACTGTGCAAACAGCTGTGGGCGATACTCAGGCAATTCTGAACGCTAGTCTCACTTGTATTACTCGTCCATATTGCTGATTCGGATCCTCAGGTCTCCGGCATACCGTGGAGGGAACTCGCAAAAGGCGCAGACGACCCGCGCAGTGGCGAGCCGTTCATCGTCGACGGGCACGTCATCCCACCCGGGACTCAGGTAGGTGTCTGCACCTACGCACTCCACCACAACGAGGAGTATTTCCCCAAGCCGTTCGTCTTCCGGCCGGAGCGGTGGCTGGTCGAAGAGTCGGGCGAAGCTGGTCTCGCAAAGATGCACTCGGCATTTGCCCCATTCTCGGTAGGGCCACGCGCTTGTGCGGGAAAGACCATGGCCTACCTGGAGGCCAGCTTGGTGGTGGCCAAGACGCTTTGGTTCTTGGACTTCGAGCCGGCTCCGGGCAAGTCGGGGGAGCTCGGTGCAGGCGCGCCGGGGAAGGCGGCGGGTAGAGAGAGAACGGACGAGTTTCAGTTGTATGATATCTTCTCAGCGACCCATGATGGTCCGAACTTGGTCTTTCGGCACCGTGGCGAGTTTTGGAAAGCTTTAAGTGGGAAGAACGTTTAGGTAGATTCGACTTTTGTCCAATCGAATTTGTTACCTTTGGGCAGCATACCTTGACTACTGTCCTTCTCCTTTTTTTTCTTTGAGGATGGTGACAAAGCCCCCAAAGGAGACGAGAGAGTTTGGGTATTCTGTGGGCAGGCCTCTTTTGGTATCAAGCCCGAAGCTATCTAGGTACTTATATACAATATGCAATCTAGAGACATTAAGCTTGATACTTGAGAGTGAACGGCACCGTCCTATGCACTTCGTGGTCATCGGGTACTTCACGATCCCCAAATATCCTGAGCGCCCGGACAACAAATACGTATGCACCCTCTGGGACTATTGTCCCGTCTGTCAGCATGCCAGTAAATGCATTGATGAAATACGCCCTTGGCACATATTCCATGGGAAAGATGCCAAACGTGCCCAGGGCCTGTGCTTCGTTTCCTGCCGCCGTTATGTTGCTGCCAGTTGTGGCAGGCACAAGGTCACACCGCAACAGGGCCGTGCCGACATTGAGTTGAATGATGGTAGCCGGATAGCCGATCGCGGAGCCGGAGTTGGTATCGGGTGTTGTGGCTGTAGGCCTGGGTACCAAGAATGTCTCATTGCCGACAGAGGGCGCGAGGCTGCTGTCGTCCCAGTGTGTGAGGTAAACGTAGTCGTCGTCAAGCACCTTGGCTGCGTGCAGGCTGCCAACAGCGCCAATATAGGGAATCGACAATGTCTCATTCGAGCCATTGAGTGTGACGTAGCCGCTGTACACGGCTAGCCGGGCCTCGTCCACCGCGGGAGGCTCACACGAGACGGTCAGCTCGACCGAGCCACCAGCAGGGATTGTAACTTCGGACGCCGAAAAGCCTAACTTGGCTGTGCTATTTGCTGTAGGATTTGGAAAATAGGCCGTGGGTTGAAAGTGAACATCGTCTCAGCCTCGACCGTCCCGAGACTGTACGTCACCTGTTCAGCGCCTTGGTTATGAATAGTGAAGCTGACACTGGGAACAAAGTTGGCAGTGTCATTGAAAGAGATGCTCGAGACGCTGACCAACGTCGTCGCGTGGGCGGCCCGGTGTGCCTGTGCCAAGCCACCTCCTTGCTGCGTCGGCGGAGCGAGCACATCGCCGTATATCGTGTTTCCATCGTACCAGTCAACTGACGCTGCTGTTGTCGTGACCAGATTGTTCAGCGTCTGGGGGTCAAAGCCTTGTCGAGCTTGCCCGATAAGAGCAAAGATAGCAGCGACCAAAGGCGTAGACATGGACGTTCCGGACTGGATCGCATAGCCCCCGAGGGCAAGCGGCCAAGTGGACAGGATATAGCCTCCGGGCGCGGAAAAGGTCGGCTTCAGGTCCATCTCCCACGTTGGACCCCATGATGAGAACAAGCTCATGGCTCCTCCGCTCTTGTTGTTCGGAGTCGAGTCGACGACGTTGCCCGCTTGGGCTGGGGTTACGATATCAATAGTCACGACGCTGCCCTGGTTGAGATAGTCAACCCACTCTGCCGCTTGAGCTTTGGTAACAGCTCCAGTTCCAACGACCCGAGGCTCCTCTTCCCCTACCCATGGTCCACTGAGAGAGGTCCTACATATGCAAGTTCAGCCAAAAAGGTCCGGGACCCAGAAGTTCCAACTTGGGTATTTTACTTACGAGTCCTCATAGTACGAATATGCCAGCATGTACCGTGCTCCCTTGGCAGCGATGTTCTGTGCCTTGATGTAGTCGCTGCAATATCCCTGGCGGACAAGCGTGACATACCCAGAAAGATCGGGAGTACTGTCGGGAAGCGGGTTGCAAGCGTCGTCCTCAACACTCGTGTTGTTGCTAACGGCGTACAATGGCAACGACACATTTCCAAACGCTGGCGTGCCGGCTTCCCATCCAAATAGCTCGGTACGCGTGGACGAATTGCTGGAGTCCCGAATGGCAAACGAACCCCGTGTCAAGACAAGACTAAGCTCAGTCGAGTCGACCGACCCTACCGATGTGACGCCTTTTCCAGTCGCCCCGGTCCCGGCCAGGAAGAGCCCGCCCGAGCCACTGTTCCCGGCCGCTAGAACACAAGGCACACCGGCCTCCACAATTCTCTGGGCGGCCACAGCAACGGGATCCTCGCTCCAGCCGGATGTGCGGCTGATGCTCATCGAGATGACATCACTACCGTCTTCGAACGCCCGGTTTAGCGCGGCCACCGCGATATCTGTGTCGCTGCTGCCCGTGCAACCAAACACCTTGTACATACCCAGCGTGACGTCGGGCGCTGCGCCAGTGAACCCCATGTCGTTGACCTGCGCTGCGATGATGCCTGAAACGTGTGTGCCATGTCCGTTACAAGAATCCATGGGATCATCATCTGGTTGAGGCGTATCGGCAGCACCCGAATACTTATCGCCAACAAAGTCGTAGCCATAGGAGATCAGACACCCTTCGCCAAAGCAGCCGCCGAGCGCCGGGTGGGTGTAATCGACGCCGACATCAATGACGCCGATCCGGACGCCCTTGCCAGTGTAACCTTCGGCACGCAGCTGGTCTACTTCGGTCATGACATGAGGGATGTACTCATCGGCCGCAGGTGACGACTGACGCCGTTTCAAAACGGGCGGCATGGCACTGCGGTTGTTGCCAGTCCAGAGCACCTCGTCGTCGGGTGGTGGTATTGTCCGGATTGGCCACAAGGTTTTAACCCCGGGTATGTCCATGATGCGGCCTTGTGCCAACTCATCGGGCACGTCTTTGAGGTGGAATGAAGCGCCCCGGAACAGGGAAAAGGAAATATTCATCCGCCCCGTGATGGACATCTCACGCTCGGCCAGGCCAGCATAGAAACTTTCCGCATCCTGTATTCGGGCCAGTCAGCATAGGGAGTCCCTCCGCCTTGTCTCGAAGCCGCTCAGCCATGCCTGGTTTCTGCGGACGGGGCGGGTAAACTTGCATGGTCGTCCGTAAACTCAATCATGTAGGCGCCAGGGACCACCGCGTCCTCGGTCTTGGGAACCGGCTTGGCGGTGGATGCTCCGATGAGCAGCGCACCAAAGATGCATCCGGCTCGGAGTGGTAGCATTTTGTCTGCCGGGTCTTTGCAGAGCCTGCGAGAATGACATCCATCTTCAATGGCTTTCTCTTCTGTCTGCTGCTGCTTGTTTATATTCCCGTCATGCGTGTGTGAAGTGTCCAAGTGGATATTTTTCCGGCAGTCCCACTTTCCAGGGTCAATACGAGCTTCTCCGTACGATCGAGCTTCCGTATTCAGCGTCGCCAAGAATGTCACCCTCTTAAAGCCGGGTCCCGACCGGCATATCAGGCGCTCGGCAACATTTGAGAAGATCTTGCTTTCTCTGTCCCTATCGTATGTTGATCCTTGACGCTGGATGAAGATCTGGAAAAGACCTGGCCGTGAAAATGTACTTTCGTATCCCAGCACGATGGAGGATTGTGCCTTTCAGAGAAGGTATGGCTATGAAGCATATGTTTGAGGTAGCCTACATGCCGATATTCTTTGACTTCAATGAATTCTATTATAACTCATTCAGTAATACAATTCTTTTCGTACAATTTTGACAGCTATTCAAAGGTAGAAGGGTTAAAGGAAGGGAGCAATGGTGATGTATTTGGTTACTGGGTGTATTTGGCTGTACGGCGATGTACTTTAACCCGTTTTAGTGTGCCTGAATGATGGTTAGCGCACAAAACAGCGGGTACATGGGCACTCCAGGCCTGTTAACGCAACTGAGTCCAGGTGCATTTTTCTTCAGGGGCTTACCCATCGGAAAACGTACCGGAAATCCGCTCAAGGCTCAGACACAGGCATAAGCATGGAATTGCGACTGCAAGAAAAGTGTGAAGGCTTTATTCATAAGATACATATTCCACCGCGGGACGAGCGTTCCTGCGCTTCAACAAATTTGAAGGCCACTTGTTTTACGACCCCAGTTACGACATGACAGAATCATATCCAAGGTAAAATGAATGGAATATAAGGGAATGTCATTGAAAAAATGATTACTCTTCCTTAGAACTATCCAGGAGCTTCTGGTAAACGGTCAAAGCCTTCTAGGCCAGGTCGTCAGCGTGATTATCCATGCCGAGACCTCGAAGCTATGATAATGCAAGTATCAGTTTAGACCCGAGTCGACTCCGCGCTTTCAGACATGAACGAGGAGGGAACGGTAGCACAACAGAGAATCATGCTCGAATTGTGTCAACCTGTAAATCCTGACCCGATATCTGCTTACCGGCTTTCCTCATCAAGCCACGTCTCGGTGAATTTATTCGTAGTCGCACAACCTTGTGGCACCGAATCTGCGACCAGAACTCGCCTCAACCAATCATTGGTTTCGAACAAAGCAATCACTGTAGTCACTGAGCGCCAGCCTATAATAATTGTGAGACAAGAGCAGTACCACAAGACGGTTGATTCAGATATACTGACCATCGACCGTCAATGGGGTAGACAGATAAATGATGTGACTGGCTCAAGTACGTCCTTGCCACAAAGCTGACAAAGTCCGGGCTTGAAATTTGATACAAACCAGAGTGTAGGAAAATCAATTTATTGTGCAATTGAGATCCAAAGTACACCGGTGAGATATCCAGAGAGCCCAGGCGATGCGCACACATATCCATTCTCAGGGCGGACTCGCCCGGTCGTTTCTATCCTCGCACTTTCCTCAATTTTCATCAGCTGTTCATTGTGTCTGATTACAGTGGTGGGAAGAAAAAGAAAAAGAGCTTACAATACCATTATCTTCTCTCCTAATACTTAGACTAACTTCGGGTCACGTAGGTATATCAGCAGAATCTGGGATAATGTTGAATGCCGTTATTCACCGTATGACAATGTCGACCGTGACATTTTCATACGATACGAAGATGTCACAGAATTGAAACATTATTCCAAACCATTCAGCCTCCTGCTTAGACCGAAAATTGACTGTGGCTTATGCCACTGAAAACCAGCCTCCCGGTGTCATGCATCAGGTCCGACGTACCGCAGCAATACTCCGGGATCGTCCTGCATAATCCTGCACCTATCCAGAGCTTTTCCTCTTGTGTCAATATGTGTACCATGTCTCATACCTAGCTCCTCATCACCCAAGAACGACTCTGTCGGGGCCGAAATTGCTGTTGTTTCTGACCGAGCTCGGTACCGGAGCCTGTTACTGCAAAATTGAAGTGTTGAATTTGCTCACGAGGCATGCTCATGCTGTTCAATGAAGATTTTATTCCTTGGTGGGTCTCAACGAACGCCTTCCAATACTGCGCACCCAAAAAACAACAACGTTTGCATTACATGCAGACATCTATCCTAGCTAAGAAACATTACAGTGCTTCCCGTGATGCTTCCGTAAACCTGAGGCCGAAATTTCCGAAGGCCTCTGCTTCCTGAAGAATATCTCTAGCCAGTACATCTTCACACTGGCGGGGGTGTTATATCATTGCCTTGGAGGGGGTCTTCGTCTTCGATGACCACGGGCTTTCCACTAGCGTCTATAGGGTAGGATTTCCCTTCAAATTTGGGAGAGAATGATTAGCTGCCTGACACGATCATTTGGTGCGTATTGTCTGGAAAGCTGCCGTGCTTACCAAGAAAAGGATGGACCAGCGTCATATTGTCGTACATGTTCACACTATACTGGCGGGCCCAGTCATCGATAGCTGCGAAGTCATAGCAGCTGTGCTCTGTATGGAAATGGGGCAGAGGCCTCCGATTATTATCAACCCAGTCAAACGTCACGAGGGAGATATCGGCCTTGCACATGAGAGCCATTCGAATGTCTAAAGCCTGTCAGTATCGACACGGACCATGGGATGATTGAAACAATCACAAATTAAACTGATGGGGTATGGAGAGAAGCAAAAAAAGAGAAGGTCATTACTGTCAACGCAATGATCAATATGATCTTCCATATGACGAGGAGCGTCTTTGTCCTTGAGATAGTACTCCGGGTAAATCGCCTGCCGTATCATCTTCAGGCAATGCAATTGATGGTGAACATTCAATCCGCTGAGATACATCCCCGAGCCATCAGAGAGCCGCACCGAGGTGCGGTTAACTTTTCGCAGGTCGTCAGCGGCGACTCTGATACTGGTATACTGAGTCAGCTCGTCCCAAGCATCATCCAACTCAGGCCGTGGCGGTCCGCGAAAGGGATTCAGTCCTATGAACTCGTTCTCGAAGAGCCACTTGGTGGGCTTGAGTATTGATCTGGCCGGTGCTGAGAAGCCTCTATTAACTTTAATCCATCGACGTATAGCTGCTCACTGAGAATATCATGACTTACACCACACTTGGGTCTGATCGTCGGCGCATTTTCTCGGCACAGAGACACTCAAGACGAAGAACAAAGTAGTGTAGAATGTGAAGCAAGCAAGATGGAATGTCGTTGCGACACCCAGGAATGGAGGTCTTTTTTGGCCTCTCTTGAATGTCGGACGACGAGCTTTCTCGTCCAAGAGGTGCTCTTCTGAGCCAATGTCGGATGATGCCTCGTCGCCTATCTCTCGGTAAGGCTGCGTTCCAAAGATGAGTGTACCAGGCCATTTGAGACTATTCATTTTGAAAGATGTTGAGATTGAAATTTTCTGCCGTGTTCAAACCTATCGCGTGAGTTGAAGTTGAATGGATGAGGAGGACAAGCGGTCTTACAGCAACGACTTGAGAGTTATCGGATGATGCCAGTTCAGTTTGAGACGTAAATCTATAGAGGCAATCTGAATCAGATCCTAGGAGTCACTGAAAATGCAAGAAGCGTTTGACGAGTTGTGTTTTCCCCCCAAAAGAACCAGCCAAGATCAAGCCCGAAAACAAGCTCATGTTACCATCGCCGCTATTGGAGCACAAGGTTACAAATGCAGGTCTCACCCAATTAGTGCTTACTGCTCCTCCAATATATTTGCTGCAGTATCTCGGAGGTGCTTGTGAACTTCAGCCCGGAAGACTGTTGTCTGACATTCTGACAATTGGATAGGGCTGGATGCAAACGGTCGGACATGTGTCTTGTTTGAGCCACAATCGAGAGGCATTTTCCAACGAAGTTCATGAAAGAGTTCCGTTACGAAAATCGAAAATCCGGAGATTGCAACTGAGGAGGCTTCCGCACGGATGACTGGCTTAGCCTTGTTTAAGCAGAAAGGATCACTGATTAAGGCCTGACAACGTTACGTGAGCGTGCGCGCCTCGGAATATAAAAAGGGCATGGTTCTAATGAGAAATTAGCTTGTCCTAATATCCACCAGCATCAACCGTCAGCCGTTCTTGTTCCTAAAGTAAGCTCGCAGACCAACGACGACTTGAACCTCTCAGATCCTTACTCACCAACCATCACCATGAAGCCCACCACCTTCCTCCTGATCACGCCGTTCCTGTCTGCCCTCGCAGCTCCCATAGTTCGTAAGTTTGCATACTTTGTTATTGATACGAGAGCATCTACAGTTGTCAGGACAACAAAACCAATATTGACATTCTCATGATGTCTAGCCATCGACAATGTTGCGCACCACTCCCAAGACGACATCTTGAACTACCGCAGCGAGGTGGGTGATGCGCAGGTCTCCAAGCGGGAGTCTCAAGATGACATCCTGAACTACCGCCGTAAATCTCAGGATGACATCTTGAACTACCGCCGTGACACGGACGATTCCGATGTGGCCAAAAGGGAATCCCAAGATGATATCTTGAACTATCGCCGACATTCCCAGGATGATATCCTCAACTACCGCCGCGACGCGGATGACTCGAAGGTTGCCAAGCGGGTGTCTCAAGATGATATCTTGAACTACCGTCGTTAGTCCCAGGATGACATCTTGACTTACTGAGCGGTGGTCGAGCCTGTCATGCTCAGCCGGTCAAGCTGTCTTGGTCTGAGGGAGGGCGTCAGCAGGGCATAATGGATTCGAAATGGTTGCTTGAAACTTGGTGTTAGATTCACCGTCACTCTCTTGGTTTTGTGGCTTTTGTCTATTTGCGATATCGGTGAATTTGAGGTGTTCCAGGAGAAGTGGAATCGCATACCGTATGCAGTTTCTTTCCCTCTTGCATATCAAAGATCTGCCGTCCTCATGAGGCCCTTAGGGCTCACAGAAATGAGTTCAGTTCAACGGAAATGGGCTCTGATCTCAGTGAAAACTAGAGGCCAATGAAGATCCAAGGAAAAGACGTGTCATGCTAACAATGTGCGGCCGACATTAATGTGAACCCCTGAGATAGATCGCTCAACAGATCAATATTGATACTTGCCGAACTTTGAGAGAGAAAGAAAAATAGCACCAAAGATCACTCGTAGAGCTCTACGAGTCTAGTCATTTTGGCTCCTTATTGCATACAGGTGCTCAATGGGGCTACTCGAATTTCATATTTCTTTCGTAGTTTTCTTTCGGCAACGTCCTGTACCTATGCATCAGCGTACATACCTACCGGTACGGTATGTGCTGGGGAATTTTCGTAGCCTCATTCAGAGAAAATTAGAAAATCGTGTTAGTAGCTCAGCCTTGGTCAAGATTCTCCTTGTGATTGATTGTTCTTCCGAGGCCTTAGTGGCCGCAGTGGGTGGGAATGGGAAAAGAAAGTTATGAATGAAAGAATTAGTGGGTACATGTAGTACCATACGGAGTTCGTTGCATACGTAAGCTTCCGCGACTGAGTTGCACGTACAGCTGAAACATCAACTTGGCGCCTGGCAGGCATCAGCCATCCGACTACCGACTTCGACATTTCAGTACTGCTAGACGCGGCGAGAAAACATCGTTTCCTAAACACCACATGCCTTACAAAACGGATTGTCTTTCCTCGTGTTACAATGTGGAGCACATTAATCAATTGGGCATATCGTCAGATCTGGCAAGAGAGCGATGAACCCATCGAGGTACCCCCTCTGCCATTTCTGCCACCACCGTCCTCATGCAGCAGTGACAACGCTGCCGCGCAAGACGTGGCAGCGACACACTCAGCTCCACTCAATGGCACCTTCTTTGAACGCCTGTCCACGGATCTGCGCCGCATGATTCTCATCGAGGCGTTCGGCGACCGCACTGTCCACATACACCTGCAGTTCGACCGCCCACTCCGAGCAAGGCCTCCCAGAAAGAGGCTGCACGCGGGCGGCGTCGACGTCCTCGACCAGCGATACTCAGCCTCTCGCGAGATGAAGAAGCCTCGCGCCTGGCAGTGGTACAGCTGCGTGTGTCACCGGGATCCGGTCTGGTTTGTGGAGCGTTCGCAAGGCGTCGGGAAAGGGGAGATGGCGAGTATGCCCATGATAGACTCGTGTCTTCGAGGACAACCCCAGTTCTGTGATGGACCGCCTGGTGATAGAGGCGATATGTCTCGATGCTACCTGGGAGTCATGGGCTGGCTCATGACATGTCGACAGGCGTGAGTCCCCTTCTTTCCTGAAGCCCAGAGTGTCTCAATAGTGCATCGTTCAGAGCACAGGGCTTGCCCACAGTTTGATCGCTTTGCTAATTGTTTCGATAGATGCATTGAGGGCCTTGACATTCTCTACTCCACCAACCGATTCAATATCTCTGGCCTACAGCTTATCACGCACCTTCCGCGCCTCATGCCCGCAAAGGCCGTCTCGGATATCCAGTCAGTCGAGATGTGTTGGGACCTGGACCAGGTGGCACGGCCACCTGAAACGGACCAAGATATCTCAGCCGATCCTCGATTCCACGGCTGGCGTATGTTCTTGTCACTAATTGATCAACTGCCCAAATCTCTGCCAAACCTCAGGTATCTCCACCTGACCCTACGAGGTATCTGGTTCCTGCCGCAGATGGCCGCCAACGATCTTGTGAGGCACTCTGAGCCGGCCATGCTACAGCCCATTGATGGGATGGTGCGAGAGCTCTACCGTAGCTCCGGATGGAGCTCGCCGCGATACATTGTAGCCATACCAGCAAATGTGTTCCGAACACGGGAGATACTTGATTCACCGGCGCTGGATGACGAAGTGGATTATAATGGTTATGAAGTGGATGACGAAGAGGAGAGCGTATCTGAGTTAATGCCGAAGCGCAGGCTAGTGTGGCGATCGCTAGAGCCCGAGAAGTCCGGTCAATCTGGATTGAAGAATGAGCTGGGATACTGGCTTGACAATGCCTTCGATGACATCGACAGATCACAAGACTGCGTAGTCCGCTTAGACGATGTTTATTTGCCAAGTATGGCACTTGCTAGGGATTGGTAAGAGGCAGGTAGTGTAGTCCATAAGTAGAGAAAGGATTCGGATGTCAGTATAACTTTCTAGGAACTGAAATCGTGTGGCAGATGCCTATTATGAGCAAGGTGCGATTCGAAAGCCCAAGATGAGTAGAAATAAATGCTTACTGCGAAATAGTTCAGTTATAATTTCCGATGACTTAATAACTCATCAACTATGGGGGAAAAATACACACAAGATTATATAATAATTGATAAAATTGGAGTGTTTGCCCCTCGCTCGTCATGGAAACTTTGCGCAGTGGTGTACCAAGATTCCTTTATGGTGAGGGTCTTCACGACGACTGTTATATTGCCAAGTTGTTAGGTCTGTACCGCATCCTCGGTAGCCTCCACGTCCTTGGCGCTGCTGAGTTATCCACTAACCGCGAGGGGCTTGAGACTTGGGCCGTCCCGATTGATCTTGCGGGAAGTGACGCAGTTCTAGCGGGTGACGCGGCTATTGCGGATGAACTTCATTCGCAAAGGTTTATACAAAATGAGCCGTAATGCTCCGCAGTTCAATTGTAAATACATGGCTCAGCTTCCAGAGAGGGACCTTCATTAGCATCAACCAAGATTATTCTGTGATTTCCGTACTTACGAATTATTCCCTTTCTCTCCGCTTTCCACGTGCTCTCTGAACATGGCATGCCCGATACGACATTACCCCCTACGCAAACCCCTCAATCACCGGCTCCCAATCCCAAGATGGCACCTCACTTTACCGGACGGGGTTGAAGCTGTACACACTGCCTACGTCGGAATCCAGCAGCATGGCCATGGCAACACCATCGATGTTGAGAGAGCTTGCACTCAAGCCGCCGAGAAGATTCAGTCCTGGCTGGCATGTGAAACCAGCCCCTCAGCATTTGAACTTTTTCGCGTCATTGACGGGAATGACACACAAGACGCTGTGGTCTGGGTTTGTTACTGGACTGATACCGAACTCTTCCACAAGGCTCTAGAAGGATTGTGTCTTGCCGCATGGTACAGGAGTCTTGAAATTCCAGGCCGCAATCACATCGGCCTATGGCTGGAGGCATTTACAACAGATGCTCAGCGATTAGAGACCAACTATTCGGGCCTGGATTATCTCCCAGGTTTAGCAAAGTTGCCCCAAACAAGCACTTCCGAACATTCATTGTCAGCTTATTGGGGAGCAGCAAGGGACCGAATCCCAGACTCGGCGCACGATCTTTTCGAATCAGACCCCGCCTCCTCCCCAATCACTCCTGAAATCACAACGACAGGGCTAGGCCAGCGACTGAGCGGCTCGAATCCAAGAAACATTGTCCACATCCGTTCGGGCCAATTTTGGGAGAACTGCGACGTGGAGGAAAGCGATTCGTACGAGCAAAAGCTTGAGCCTACACTGCGGACAGGCCTGGAGTACCTGTGGACACATCCCCAGGAGTCCGGAGCCTTGAGCCTGCGATATCTCAGGAATGCTGACGACGAGCCTATTTACCGGCCTGGCCTCTCACACCGCAAGGAAACGTGCGGGGCGGGGTTCTTCACCAGCTTGGAACACCTTGAAAAGTGGGCAAAGAGTCATCGATCGCACCTTGCGATTTACAAAGGCGCGATGTCACACTTCAAGACGTTTGGAGACAACAGGAAGTTTAGGACATGGCATGAGGTTTCGGTTCTACGGGAGGGGGGTGCGCGGTTTGAATATGTTAATTGTGTGCCACAGACTGGAGTCGCGGCGAATTTGCCCCTGAGGGTCGAGGATTTAAACGTTTAAGGCAAGTCTACCAGGCAAAACATACAAGGTTTGATAGGCACCTATTTGAGCAAGGTTCAAATATTCACGTGGACAGTAAGCCGTCATCAGGGGCCAGAACCACAGTTTCAATCTATCATGAACAATTGATATCTAAAGATAGACAAACGATGGTGTTCATGACTGGCCCGGTGAGATGATGCACGCGTGAATCCTTTTCAATTGTCCCAATGACCTACTACCTCCCCGACGCCGGCCCCACAACCTTCCAACATCTCGCCACCCGCTTCCTCGAGGCTGTGTTTTGTGGGAGCTCCCGAGTTTCAAACTCATCTCTTGCCCTTCGCGTCGTGGTGGGCCTTGCATACCTGACAAAGATTGGGCATCCGGACGCCACAGAGGCTGCTGCCATGTCCCTTGGGGCAGGTTATATCCCTGCAGGGACAGGAATCAAGTTTCGAGTCGTTCTTAGCCGTGCTGGCATTCATGTCTTCGGTGGCCAGCTTCTCGCCGCTACTGACACAGCCGCCGTACGTCATTTTTGGCCTTTTGTTGGTATTTCAAGGAATGGCCGATGTCCGAGTTTGGAGATTACTGATGGGCTGAGTAATCTCTTGTTATTTTCGTATGTGTTGATGAGGTCGTAAAGGGATGTGCTGTGCAATGAGGTTTGGGTTGATTGTTGATAGACTGGAAGAAGTGGCAAGTCGAGGATTGAACTGCAGCAATTTATAGAAATTCCGGGGTGGTATATGGCTGGCTTCATCTCATTGTGACTGGCGTATTCACTTGAAGTGGTTTAAATCTGTTTGGTAACAGAGTTGAAATTGTGTGTCCAAGCATCGTTATTTCGGCAAAGGTGTCAGTCAGGGACCAAGTATCTCTTGAATTCGGACGGTGTCTAACGTGGTCTTGCAAGCTTTTCTGATTTTACCATGTTGTGTCACTGCCGTATGTATTTCACAGCATAACACCTTCCTGTATCACTGAGAGTGTAACGTAGCGACACCCGCGGCCCTCATTCTCTTGTTGGCGGTGCGCTCTGGTTTTTACAGAACGTACTGACTTGACTGAAGTCGAAATTCGAGGACGTCAATATGTGTGATACCCTACTATCTCAAGCAAATTTGTCCTGAAGTTTCCATTTCCACGGCTTCATTGATATGAGAAATCTTGCGAAACACATCAGGCATGTCAAATGAGGTGTATGGAATTTCAGAGATATCTGGAGCCCGGAGGGTGGCATCTAGGAGACGACTAGGCGTTTAAGGGTTTTGCTTCAGCAAATATCTGGTCTCACGTCTTGAGTTGTCCAAAGCAGTAGATCTAAGATAATACCAGGCTATAGACTGTGATGCAGGTGGAGAATGAGAGTCCTGTGGGTGACCGTAGCTCTGTTTTAGATCCGGTTCCCTTAGAGATGGGCATCTGAAAGAATTTGTGACACTTGCAGCAAATCCATGCCCGCGCAGCATCATCCTACCACGAACTAGCCAGCAGCAGAAGAAGTCGCGACAGCCCATTCGCATTTACTAAATATTAGCAAGAACCCTAGATTTCGGAGTGTACCTGAACTTGGCTTGTATGGCAAAGGACCGATGTTTGTGTGTCTGTATTTATCATGTGCCCGGGCTAGTCCAATTCCAGAGTAAAGCAGTGTAGACCCCAACTAAGATCATCCAGCTGGTCATCTCGGCTCCAGCCCGGAAGGGGAAAGTTGGGGGGCGGAGAAGCTTAGCCCGGACCCCTCAACGTCAAACTGCACAGGGGCCAGACACGTTTGTCCGTCCTCGTGACATTTCATCAGTATTTAGCAGCTAATCTCTGAGATGCAGGCTGCGGACTTATGGCCTTCCTGCTTAGATGGAGAGTCCGTCTCAAGAACCATCATCCAGCCGCCAGAGCTGCCCGATATGTGCGCGACGGTTTGAGCGGGCCGAGCATCTGAAGCGGCACGTGGCGACGCATACCAAGGAGAGGAACCGCGTGTGCGATGTCTGCGGCAGGAAATTCAGTCGAAAGTCCGCCACTCTCACATTACCTTAAAGTGAATCGCTCGCGAGAGAACGTTCCGCTGATGAAAATAAACCGAGTATAGGGACGCGCTAGATCGCCATGCATCTGTCCATCGACATCATGTACCACTACGAAGGTTCCGAGCCTGCACCAGGTGCGCCGCCTCCCGCGTCAAATGCAGCGGTGTCCCCCCGTGCACGCGGTGCAGGCAAAAGTCGCTGGCCTGCACAATTCCCGAGGGCAGCGAGCCGCGTGATGGCTCCTCATCGAGGGCAGATGCAAGCCGTGAAGATGTGCAATACGCGAGCCCGCAGGCGGATGAGATGCAACCGATCGTGATGGCTCCATCGCAGCAACAAAATCCAGAGATGATCACTTCACAAGAGCATCGGACACAGCCGCACAACTTCATGCAACAGCAGGTCCAACCCGTCAATCTGGCACCGCATGAGACAAGCACTTACATGATTTCTTCACTGAACTGGATCTCACCATCCATGGATTTCGACCTGACCCAATTTAATTACAGCCCAATACCTCCAAGCGAGCAGTATTGGAGCTCACTCACCGACGCCAACGGGCTGCCTGATCAGACCCTTTCATCAGCCCAAGTGATGAGACCAGTTGACAATCAGTCGCTCTCGACCCCCGGGACTCTACCCGACTCAAATGATGCCGATACACCGGGAACATCTTATGTGGACAATAAAGGTGCCAGGCAGCCTCGAAATGGCCGGTATGCAAATATGATATTTGGCGAGGGGGCTGCCAGTGAACTCCCGCGCCTTCGCCCAGAATTTCCGGTGATGGCACCTGAGCCCGACGGCTTCAGCTTTATGTCGACCCCTTTACCAGAGCTTGAAGGAGACACATGGGTCAGACCGTTCGGCGCTGAGGAATATTACATGATGCGTCAAGCATTTCAGGATCACTGCTTGACACAAAATGGCATCATGACCGATGAGCCTTTCTTCTCAGCTGAGCTCCCGCCCAATTCCACCTTTACTGCGCTTATCTCACTTTATAGACTGCGCTTCGACCCCAAAGTACTACCAGTGATCCATCATGGTCTGGAAAGCGACATGACCTGCTCTTGGATCGCTAAGCTGGCCATATCAGCTGTGGGGAGTCAGTACCTGGATACAGGAGACATGGAGTTGGCGATAGCCCTTCATGAATTCCTCAGACGAGTCTTGCGACAAAGAGGAGCTGTATTCGCAAGCGAGATCCTGACAGTGGATTCGCTTAGCTTGGTCCAGTCCAAACTACTCAATTATATCGGCTTAGCTTACTGCGGCTCAAGGCGGCTAGAGAGACACAAGTCGTCGGCGCTCGAGGATCTTGTTCGCGAGTATACATCATTGTACAAAACTCAAGCCGCAGTCCTGCGCGACGACCTCGACTTCCAAGGTCAACGAGATTGGATGGTCTCTGAGAGTGCGCGGCGCCTTTGTCACGCGATCTGGCTCATTGAGAACATGTCTCGGTACCATTTCGACACACAGTCAAGCTTATTGCTCAACTATGCCAACATCGCATTACCTTGCAAAGAGGACACCTGGCAGGCCGAAATAGACCACATAGAGGCCCCCATAAAACAACCCACCCTTGAGAAGGCATTGAGGGTGCTATATGTGGAGAAGCGACTACTCAAAAATACGGGAGACTTTGCGCGAGTCCTTCTGATTCACGGATTGTATTGTCAGACATGGGACGTGGGAGCCTTACTCAGCAGGCCATTACTCCGCTGGACACCGTCCTCACGAAAAGGGGACGCTGAGTCACACGATCTCACAGGTCCAGCCTGGTTGCCGCAGATACCTTTGTACAACCAATGGAGGAATGCAGCTTGCGATTGCTTGGACGTACTCCACTGGATCGCAAACAGCGACATCGCCAAGGCCGGGACCGAGAACTCAACTGTCTTGCACCTGCACTTCGCAAGGATCGTGCTGCTCGCGCCGTACCAGGCCACACAGCGAATGGCCGAGCTGTTGATCTCGGAAGGTATCAGAGACGGCGACGCAGCAGAGAAATTTCGGAGAGAGTGCCAACAAGTGCAGAAGTGGATCACAGATGATCAGTTCAAGGCGCGCCTCGCGCTTGTGCACTGCGGTATCTTCTTCTGGCACGTCAGGCGGTACTCCCTGGACGCCTTCTACGAACCGACAAAGGTGTTTCTAGTAACACTTGTCGTCTGGGCATACGGCAGCCTCTGCCCGCCACAGCAGCCGAGCACGTCGTTACGAGAATCTAGCAGCAACAATAACCGCCCACGTGAGGACGAGGACTGGTCTTGCGATCTCGATGACATATCGTCCATCCGGCTTGATCGTCCCTGTGACGACGAGCTCGTCCAGCTGTTCATCAAACGGGGCAGGTCTATGCAGGCCACTATAATGGGAGTGGGAAATATCACTGCCGACAACGGGCCACTCCGGATGCTGAAGGAGGGGCGCAAGCTGCTCAGCACCCTGGACAAGTGGCCTATCCGAAATCGATACGTGCAGGTTCTCACGCGGCTCATCGAATTCTGCAGTCAGAACACACAGTGGGCACAGATGGGTCTGAGTCTGGAACAGACAAATCGGTCAGCACCTTCATGATGAATCACTCTGCGCAAGGGTACATCACACCCATGGAGAGGGCGGCAAGGCGATTGTGATGAGTGAATGAATCGAGAATGTGACGCTGGGCAACCGGCCAGGCTAGACATGCATTAGCATATGTAGAAACTCCGGTATTGGTCGCACTCGCTAAGCTATGTACCGCTACACTATTGTATCATCACCCAAGGGTAGAGGTTAGTGATGTGTCGACTTGCTTCTAAGCACACATGTCACTCGTAGTATAGAATGGCTAGACTTTACGGTTAAAGTCTCTTGAAATGCATGTTAAGAGCTGTTGGTATATTGACAAAGAGAACTAGTGTTATATACATTCTTTCCTATTTCCCAAAAGGCAGTGGCTTTCTCCCTGCCGCCAACGCTCGCCCACTCAGATAGAGAATTGGAACGCGTAAGCGGTCGTCGCGTCGGTCTGATACACCGGGAAGCTGACAGTGTTACCACTGTACGCATGGCCGTAGACACCGAGGTTTGTCGGACCGTCAACTTCGCCATAGTGCACATCAGAAGCAACCGGGAAGCCCCAGGTTTGGACATTCAGAGTTCCTGAAGTCGGCAGACCGAGAGAGGACAGGCTGTTGAGCTGCAGCGTCCATGTACCAGTGGAGATGCGCACTCCAACAAGAACAATGGCCGATGACGAGCCAACGGTGGCATAGGCGTCGAGCTTCAGGTCGGCAGAAGGGGTGGTGCCCACGCGATGGCCGGTCATATTCTGGTTATAGTACTTGTACACCTGGTAGTCACCGTTGGGATAGTACCCGGACGTCGATCCGGTCCTTCCCAGGAGCGAGGCGAGGTAGTCGTGCAGGTTGCTGCCGCTGAGCCAGTTCCCACGCAGACCGTGAGCGTTGATGCGCTCGAGCTGGGCGATCCACCACGCAGAGCCGGAGGGGACCTGCTCGTTGAAGACGGCGTACTCGTTGATGTTGATGGGCTTTGAGGGGAGACCGTACTGCTTCAGGGTAGCGACGAGCCCGCCGTTTGCAGAGATCAGGTCACCGCCGCCGCCCTCCATATGCCAGGCGTACTGGTCGGGGATGCTTTTGTTGGATGCTACGAACGAAGCCCACTTTTGCCACCAGGAGTTGGAAGTCAGGGGCTCACCAGCCGAGGCGGGCCCGGAGAGCTGGACGTTGGTTCCATATTGGGCACTGCAAACGAGAACCAGTCCGTCAGTATTTAATCATGGCAACTGGATGCATCGCCCAAACCGCAGACGAACTCTCTGCTCTGCTAGCACAACTTACCGCAATTTGTAGTAGGTGCGCCCCCACAGCTGCAAGTACTGGTCTTGGTTACGGTTCCAAAAAGCGGTCAAGTCGGGCTCATTCCAGATGTCGATAACGAGCTTGTTGGTCATGCCATTGGCGTTTATATCTGAGTTGAGCTGAGTAAGGAAACTGTCCCAGCTGGACCAGTCTCCATTGTCACCAGGATACGCTGCCGACGAGCCCTGAGTGCCATCCGCACCCCACAGGTCGTGGATGAGCAGGATGAAGGTGCCGCCATGGGCTATGGTGGTCTTGTAGTTGACAAGAGCGCTAGCGAACCGCGATCTGAAACATGTTAGGGCGCTGAAAAGCATCGTCGGGCACACCGCAGCCGTGGACTCACTTGTACGCGGCTAAGCCTCCGATCCAGCCCTTTCCGGATGTCTGTGCACCACCGGCTCGCTCATAGTTCCATCCAATGTCGGTGAAGAAATGGTCAGGAATCTGCGACTGAACATCAGGCAGGCCATACAGGGTGCCGGAGGCGAGGTGCTGTGGAGTCCCGGTGTTGTTTCCGAAATTCACCACCGCCGTTGTTGACTGGCGGCGCTCGAGCGGGTTCGCCGCGGCCGTGGCGGCCAAAAGGCCAAGACAACTACGTGTGACAGCGCGCATGGTCGATGAGGGAGATCTCGTGTCAAGCAGGATAGCACAGTCATCACATTTCACAATGTCATTCAAGACGAGGAGTGACGACGATTTTATATTTCACAATGGTCCCGGAGCATCGACCGCTTTGAGATGGCAAATACGACGTAACCCACTGAAATACACAACACGTCCAAGAGCTCGAATAAAAATCCCAGAGTAACATATCCAAGAAATTCCACGAAGGGCGGTCCACTTTACAGCTCGTCATTCAACAGCACAATGAGTCCGATGTCACCTGTACTCGCAGACCTGCAGTGGTTGTCACGGCCCAACTTCGTACCCTTTGTCTCCCGTTCTCAGCTAGCCCACCCCCATCTCCGAATATCATGACCCCCGCCACCTCCGCTTCCTCCGTGCTACTTCTAGTGCCATCTTAGAAACAGCCCATACAAGCTTCAATGCCAGGCTCTGGTTGGCCCGCTTCTGCTAATACCACCTCCGCCGCCGACACCTCCCACCCCCACACCCGAGCCCGAACCTTGCAGCTGTCATCTGATGTGACAGCGTTGCTGGATCTCACTTACCATAGTGGAGGGCACGGTCTCATCTATACCGTGATGGCTCCGGAGTCATTTGTGGGGTGACTTAGTTCACTCCTTATGCGACGGCATATTTTCAGGCACGCGAACGACCCTCCGTATATCACATGCAGCATGTCCACTCGAGCCCTGATCGACGGCAGGCTTCCTCCGGGCTACCTGTAGCATCCAAGGTAACGCTACCTTAATCAATATCAATCCACTTGCATCTGGCCCTTCTTCACATATTGGATAGTGAACGTCAACCCGTGGAAGACTTCCACCATGGCAGAAGAGAAGGTCGTTGTTCCAACCCGGGACGAGATCAGAGTCCTGGGCCTCGACTCGGAAAACACTCATGGCCTGATTCGTCAGGCCCAGGAGGCCGATGCTGCCGACAGGAAGCTCACCATCAAAGAGGCCATCAAGAAGTACAAGAAGGCTTGCTTCTGGGCCATGATCTTGTCGACCAGCCTGATCATGGAAGGGTATGATCTGGTCATTGTAAGTAAACCCCAAGAGCGTAGGACGAATTGTTGAAAAAAGACCCAGTGTCTAATTCATTACTCTTTGTCTCTCCTTTAGATCACCTCCTTCTATGGGCAGACACAGTTCCAAAACCGATTCGGAACATACGATGCGAAGACCGACTCCAAAGTGATCACGGCACAGTGGCAGTCAGTGCTGTCCAACTCGGCTCTTATTGGACAACTTTGCGGATTGGCCATCAATACATATGCGCAGGATAAGTTCGGGTGCCGGCAGACGATGATGACATTCATGGTATGGATGTTGGCCGCCATCTTCATTCCCTTCTTCGCGCCATCCCTGTCTGTCCTCGCCTTTGGAGAGTTCATCTGCGGGATCCCCTGGGGAGTCTTCCAGACTCTCTCAACATCGTACGCGTCCGAGGTCGTGCCCACCGTCCTCCGTCCCTACGTTACCGCATATGTCTGCATGTGCTGGGGTGGCGGCATCCTGCTCTCCTCGGGCGTCGTCCGCGCCGTCGTCAACGTTCAGGGCGACCTGGGATGGAGGCTTCCCTTTGCCCTGCAGTGGGTCTGGCCGATCCCTCTGTTCATCGCCGCCTACCTCGCCCCCGAGTCGCCATGGAACTGTATCCGTCGCGGAAAGACCGACGAGGCCCGCGCGGCGCTCACCAAGCTGCGCCAGGACACACCCGAGCGTCATCAGCATGTTGAGTCCACGCTGGCCTACATCATGTACACGACTGAGCTGGAGAAGGCCGAGACAGAGAACGCCACTTTCGCCGACTGCTTCAAGGGGACCAACCTCCGCCGCACCGAGATCAACTGCGTCGTCTGGGCTGCCCAGATTCTCTGCGGTAACGCCATCCTCGGCTACTCGGTCGTCTTCCTCGAGGCCGCGGGCTTCAACGAGGTACAGGCCTTCGACCTCAATATTTCCCTGTCGGCGTGCTACATCATCGGCGGCATGATCTGCTGGCTGCTCATGCCTCGTCTCGGTAGGGCCACTCTGTACATGGGCGGTATGACCTTCATGTTCTTCTGTCTTGTCGCCATAGGCGGTCTTGGCTTCGACGGCAGCCAAAAGTCTCAGCTAGCTATCGGCATCCTGCTCGTGATTTCCACACTGGCAAACATGACCACCATCGGCCCGGTTTGCTACCCCATCGTCGCGGAGACACCGTCCGGCAGGCTGAGATACAAGACCATCACCATCGGGCGGTTCGTGTATAACGTAACCGGCATTTTTAGCAATTCAGTGACTCCCCGCATGATCTCGGCAACTGGTATGTCCCTCTATTCCTGCATGGCTTATCGAGTACTTCACTAACACATAAACTACAGCCTGGAACTGGGGAGCAAAGGCTGGTCTTTTCTATGCCGGCACCAACCTCCTGTGCAACATCTGGTGTTGGTTCCGCCTGCCCGAGACCAAGGGCCGCACCTTTGGAGAGATTGACCTGATGTTCGACAACCATGTCCCTGCACGCAAGTTCAAATACACCACTGTTGATCAGTTTGCGGTCAATACGTCGGAGAAGTCAGTCGCTGGTTCAATTTCAGAGAAACATGAACATAATGGTGCGCATATTGAGCAGGTCAACTGAGGAAATCTGAGAGGGTACAGACACTGTAGACAGATGCTGATACGAGACAATCAGTCCTATAGGTTGACTGGCAAGCAATGGATATGGGTACAATTTTGTCTGTGCTTTGTTTCAATCATTCTTCAGATATCTTAGCGTCAGAATGAGATTGTGGCTTTATATCAATCATTGCAATTGTGATGGCATAGGTACATGAGCCGCACTGTATTGTCCGGAGCGTTGCAATCTTGGCTGGACTAAAAATAGCCGCTCGGTCGACCCAACTCGATGATGCAGTTGGTTATTGACCTCCAACCACCTTTTTCTTCAAGCCTCATTTTAAGCCGCCGCAGTGTGCATCTCTGAAGTGCGCTCACCATGCTCGATCGGATCGTGTGTTCCGTATGACAAACACGATTTGCGGGAGTGTGCATTCTAGGCACACCATATGATCGACAGAAACTGGGGGCATTTCGCCTACGGCGGCGCGATTACGCCTGGAGGACCGAGTCGTTGGGACATAATAGATTGGCATCAACGTCGAACCATCTCAGTCAACCTTCCCACGGAAGAGTATGATAGTGATATCGCGATAAGTTTGACTTCCCAGAATTTAACTCCATGCCTGAGTAAAACACCAGGCGCCAGTGATCTGCTCGAGCCACTGACGGACTTCTGCAGATCTTCTGAGGAAACATGTGGATAAGCTTGACCCTGATGTCTTCGCCATCAGCATCTCCGAACAGGATGAACTCACCGTTTCCAAAGATCCAGAAGATGACGAGACCCAGTGCCCTCACTACGCGGCTTTAGATAATGTCGAGCGTGCGGAATGGATACAAACAGTTTCCAGAGGGCAGCTCCGAGAGGTTGAGCGATTTGGTCCCAATGTCGATCTCATATCCTATGCTTCGTCAAATTCAGGAGGGGCCAAGCACTTCGTCTTCAAATACTACTTTCTGGATCGATTCTTGTTCAGGCGATGGGACGAGCTCAATATCTGGATGCGGTTGACCTCACACCCATTCATCGTTCCGTTCGACAGGCTTGTCGTGGATCAGCTTGAGGGCCGAGAAGTTGTCGTTGGTTTCACAAGTGTCTACATACCTGGAGGCACAGTTGAGGAAAACACAACTCGAATCTTCAAACTCAAGTGGTTGAAGCAGCTTCTCCAAGCCGTCGATGATCTCAATCTCAAATACGGCATCCAGCATCAGGATATAGCCCCAAGAAATTTATTGGTGGACGAAGAGGCCGACAAGTTGCTTCTTTTCGATTTCAACTTTGCCGCTCGTATTGGATACCCCTTCCAAGAAGAGGACCACGAACAGTACAGTGAAGATCGAGATGATGTCAAGGGAGTCCTTTTCACAATTTACGAAATTATCACGCGGGACATGCATTTCAGGGATGTACCTCACGATGAGCAAGACTATAGCAAAATCCTCAGCATGGAAAAGTGAGTAAACAGCCCTTCCTCCACACGAATCCCCAATTTACTGAGACAAACATCACCCGAAGGTGGCAACAACATCCACAAGCCCGACTCGATCATCCTGTAGCCGATTTCCGGTCAGTGCTAGACTCTTGGATCAATTCTAGACGACAAGCGCAGTATGTCAGTCACTATACGGAAGCCTCAGAATACATAGACTGGCCGGCATTGAAACCTCCACCTCAGGACGACCTGGATGGCTTTGTACCAGATTCTACTGGGCCTAACTGTGACACGTCTGTCCCAGACCCTACAAAATCTGATATCGATGCTATGGAGGATGACTTCGGCCTTGTGTGGTCAGCAAACCGCAGGGACCAGCGAGAGCAGGGGCTGCAATTCCTAGACTGGCAGCGTCCTCCTCAGAGCCAGATCCCACAAGGATGCTATGTATTGGCCTCCGGTGCGGTGATTTGCGAAGAGTCAAGTTAGATAGGGTAGCTGCAGAAATTGTGACTGGGCGTATCTATCATGCTTCAGCAAAATGGATTCAACGACTTTTATGCCATCATATTGTCTAAAACATACCAATCAATGTCCTCTTGCATCTAATACGTAGAAAAAAGCACATCCATCAATCCAAAGTCCTAATACCGACACGCATCTGGTGCTTTCCGCCTCGGTTTGCCCTCGCCCAGTACGGCACGAAGTGCAAGTCAACAGCCTCCCTGCCCTTGATAAGTTCCTCCAAGCCCTTCGACTCGAGCGAAGGCACCAGTTCTTCCTGTGGGATGACAAGCCCGCCCTTCTTCAGCGTGATGCCAACATAGGTCTCGCCCAATGGGAGGTCGCTCTTCTCCTCCTTAACAATATGTTCGCTCAGCTGCCCTCCCGTCTTCGTGATCTCCGGCGCCAACACGAGCGACTTGAAGTGGTCCTCGACCCACGGGTGGTCGGCGTCCTCGAGGCAGTAGACCAGTGGTCCACGGGCGAGGACGGCGATGCGCTGGAGGGTGAAGGGGTGCGGGCGGAGGAGACGAGGAGCGAGTGGCACCGTGAGCTTGAAGCTCGGGCTGCTCTTCAGATACGCGGCGTCCAGGTGCAGGTAGCCCTTGGTCAGGGACGTCGAGGGGGGCTTTGGAGTGACCTTTTGTGGATATGGTTAGCGAATAGTCTGCGTGCGGCGGAAAGAATTCGTGCTATTTACCTCCCACGCATCACCTGCCCATGCCGGTATCCTGATGTTGACGTCCACTTCGACGCCGGAGGCATTCCCCAACGCAAATTCGACGCTGCCCTCCCATGGGTAGTTGGTCGTCTGACTCAACTTAACCTTCTTGTCGGTGCCCTCCAATGTGTAGTCAAGCGATGCGGAAGCGTACAGGTGGACGTTCACTGTGGCTGACCCATCCGAGTTCGTCTTAGGGCTCCACAAGTAGCCTCCGATATGCCCGAGGACTCTCGCGACATTCGGAGGGCAACACGCGCATTCGAACCACTCCTCACGCCTGTTGGAAGCATCTTGCTCTGAGGTAGCCAGTTGGTTAACATAGGTGAAGGCCTTGCCGTCGACAGACATGCCGGTGAGCATGGCGTTGTACAGAGCACGCTCGAGGACGTCTGTGTACTGGCCATCAAGATCGATCTGGACTCTTTGTCAATATCATGCAGTTGCGACATGGATCTTGTACCGACCTGAAGCATCCTCTCTGCCAGCATCATGACGCCGATGGCAGCGCAAGTCTCAGCGTAACAGCCGCCCTCGTCAGTTGACTGGGGCAAGAAGTAGTCGATCCCGAAGCCCTCCCACTTGCTGATAGCACCGATTCCACCTGTGAGGTACATTCTCTTGTTGACCATGTTGTCCCATAGTCTCTTAAGCGCGGGCAGGTACTTTGAACCAAAGGTCTTGGGGTCAAGGACGGCCAAGTCGGCGACGGCGGTCAGGAGGTACATTGCCCTGACTGAGTGGCCCTCGATCGCCTCTTGTTCTAAGATGGGCTTGTGTGCCTGGTTATACCTGTGTTAAGTTAGCCAGCTAGCCTGCCGCCGTTACATTTTCAAATCGACGTACCAGTAGCTTCGTGCCGCCGGATAGTACGAGGGTGCAGTGTGTATGCTCTCGCCACGCGCTTGGGCTTCAACATCATAGTAATGTTTCCCATCCGAGCCAGTTGCGTTTCCTCGCTCCTCCACGAAGTACTGCGCAAGCTCCAAAGCATTTTTATCACCGGTTCTCTTGTAGAACCGGATGAGAGCCAACTCGATCTCTGGGTGGCCCGGGTAGCCATGTTTCTGCCCCTCGCCGGGTCCAAAGGTCTTGTGCAGCAGATCGATGTACTTCTTCATTGGCTTGATGAACTCGTCAGACTTGAACCGTAATTGATAGGCCAGAGCCCCCTCGATGAGATGGCCGGCATTGTACAGCTCGTGGAGGTCCCGCAGGTTGGAGAAGCGCTCCTTGGGAGCTACCACGGTGAAATGAATGTTCAAGTAGCCGTCTTCCTGCTGGGCCTTGTTGATCTTGTCGACAAGATCCTTGGCAGCTTGGTCGAGAGGGTTGTCGTCCCCCTTCTCGAGATCTCCAAAATAAGCAAGACCTTCAATCCATTTCCCGACGTCAGAGTCCCAGAACAGATGCTTGGGTACCGGCCAAGTAGCGGGCTCATCGTCGTAAATGGTATGCCATTTGAGGTCGAATGCGTCATACCTCCCGGTGGACTTCAGCATATCCAATTGGAAAGGAATGGTATTCTTGAGCACAACATTGCGCTTCCGTGCCCAGAAGGAGCTGGGCTGGAACGTTGTCCAAGCGAACGAATCTTGAGGGTTCATGGTGGTGGGTAATTGCTCACGGTGATCTGGGCAGGTCCCTTGGCAACTGTTCTTCCCAACTCAAGAGGTCAGCGACATATTAACGGCAATGCCTTGAGACAATCTGCTTATCTCCGCTGCATTATGAATTGCCGATGACGATCTTGACCCGGTGGCTCGGGTTAGTTTCGATCGAAACGTGTGCATGCGCGTGAACAGTCCCGAGGGACCGGGGGTTGGGGCGAATTCAAACCCCAAATCGGACAAGGGAGGTCGGGGACGATTGTGGGGTGAGCCCACAGCGCATCCCGAGGTTAGGCCAGCGGGGGTAACACGGCAAAGACTAGAGCAGCAACCCGATATCACAGCTGCATATACCAGTGGGTGGGCTGAAGGTTGGCGGAAATAAGGTCTTGGACGGCCAATATTCATCCGGAAGTGTTCTGTGCTGGGAGGCAAGTTCTCTCCATCCGAACCAATGGAAAGCCATGGATATCTTTGAACGCTGGATGGAAGTGCTTGTCTTGTTCGTAGTTTTACACAATTGTGCAATGCCGGGACTGCCCCAGGGTGTGTAGGGAGAGACTTGAGGGCAGTTGGGGATTTCACACTAATGGTAATTTCTTGGCTTCGCCCTTCGTAACGAATATCTCAACGACGCTGATACGATGGATCTGATCCCCGGTTCTTCCCTGCCGCCGGTCCTCCTGGCGGACAGGCGTCGTCTCCCAGAATACGTGCAAGTACCCTCCCGAGCCAGGAAGCGCGAAACGCGCTCTATACTCGTCGCCGTCGACATCTATTGACGGAATCTCTCCCACTCCTTCAGACGTGAGTGACATTCTCGCCACGAACTTCTGCACACTCTCGGCATCCTTATCTCTTGGGCAGGGGAATAGACGACATCTCATGGATTTGAGTGACGACCAGTAACCAAAAGAAAGGACCGCTCCTCCAGACTTCATTTGTCGCGGGCCGCCAATCTCGTAGTTCAGGAGTATGAGAAATGCACCGAATTCTGTGTCGATATGGAGTGACACCATTCCATCTTTAGGTGGAAGGGTGAACTTCGAATCTCTGGAGGGCTGTGTGGGAGTATGAGGCGTGGGAGCTGACAGTTGGACAAGGTGGACCTGCCGACTGCTCGCACGAGCAACATATGGGAACTCATAGAGGGACACGAGGCAACCACCCTGCTTGGTTGGTTGCGGAGGATATAGTCCAAGAAGCTTCCATTGCGACTTCTCGTCGGTCTCCTGTGGCGCCTTCAGGGAGATGGGGATGGGCCAGAGGTGGTCGTTTGCCGGGGACGATCTAACAATGAGCGCCCTGGCCGTTGTCGCCGCGTCGAGAAAGGTAGTCGACACAAGCTTGGGCGTGCACCAAATTGGGCGAATGAAATTTCCATCTGCGTCCCACTCGCGATGCGACTCTGCCGCGCGAGTAGAGACGATTGGAACAGCGACGAGGCCGACCTTTTGATCCGAATCCGACGCGATGCCGCAGTGGAGGATGAGATAAGAAACGTTGTCAAACATTCGGTCCTGCACTATTGGCAGGTCTACCACCAAGCCCTGTTGTGATAGGTGGAACGACGGGCGCTTGAAGTCGACCAGGTCCATGATCTCGATGTCAGAGCAGTGCTCAAAGTACTCGGGGGCCGGGGCCAAAATGCTGGACGCTTCTGACGAGTTCCAACTCCTTCCCAATCCCCAGGCAAACAGGGACGTGTCGTCCGTCACCTTCATGATCTCCTCTTGCAGCCTTTTAAAGGCATGAAGGCCCTCTCCGTAAAGCATGGGAATATGGATGTCAAAAATCCCCAGGAGGCAGTAGGCCAGGTCTTCGGGTCTTGTGGTACGCCTGCGCGCAGCCCAGGACATTCGTTCTGCTACACTGGCCCGAGACAGACACTGATAAACAGATAGGCCAGCCGACATTGGAACTCCAATGATGTACTGAGAGTTAATACCACTCACCTCCTGGATGACCGTAGAGAGCTCCGATTTGATGCCGATCTTACGCCATGACCTGTCGAAGAACTCCAAGCTGGACGGCGCGAGTAGCTCTTGCAACGTCCAGCCGCGAGTGAACCACTTCGAGTTACGGAACTCTGAGCCGGGCTTCTCAGCCCCGTCCGGCGACAGCACATCGGGAAGGTAAGCAAAGCATACGGCGGCTTTTTCGTACCATCGAAACATGGAGTTGATGGACTCTTGCAGCTCGGCGCTGCTGGACTTGTCGATGCAGAACGTGTCGATCCATACGTACTCGTAGCCGTACTCGAGGGCCTTGTCGCAGGTTCCGTCTATCTTTGCCCAGCCGGGGCGTTTTGAGTCGGGAAGTGTGTCCCTCGCGGTCTGGATCTCATTGTGTGAGGGAGGTGAGGACGAACATGATGGCCCTAGACGAAGACGAAATTCCTTGAAATCCTCGAAGGATATCTCTTGGTTCTCGCTGCCCCACGTGTGTGAAAGAATGGCGTATCCGCCGGGCACAGACTGCTCATCGTCGTAGCTTTCCAGCTTATGCGTTTTGGCATTCAGGAGCCGCATGATTCCCGCAACCCAATCTCACTGTAAGCAGACGTCCCCAGCAGCCCTGGCATCGGTGTGTGTGAGCGGCGCCCAGATCGTCTCCTCCAATCCAAAAGCGCGGGACCAAAAGACCAGGTTGCCGCTCGGATATGCATCCAATGTGGTGGGTATGCCAATGGAGCTCGCCTCGAAGAAAGATGGGGCCTGGGGTGCTGGGGTTTGCGCTTGATGCTTGGCTGTCAGCATCGACCACAAGTCTCCACTCGCTGTGTCTAAGCGACTGGTCCTCGTTAAAACACGTGACGCAGGCGCTTGACTTCAATCAACAGGTCCATACAGTAGTGCTCCGTATCCCATGTCAACACCAAGATCAGCCACCGGGGAAGGCATTAGCTTTTCAGCTGTTCTAGGGTCACCTTTAGCGCTTATATCAAGTCCAGATAGGGCAACAAGAGCAAGTCTACATTCAGAAACAAGACCATCAGTTTGAAATAGGCGCGTCAAGCTAAGAGAGTGCCAGTCCATATTCTTTTCTCTGTTGAAAATGTAAGCTGATTCTGTAAAGGGGTTTTCTCATTTACGTGTGTTGTGGAGTCTTCAAAGTTGGATTATGACCGAGTTCCAGACAATTTGGTCAAAGTCAGCCACTAAATCAACGTGTCTGGAAAACGCAGCGAGACTGTTTCAAGGATGAATGTCCTTTTGACTCGTTAGACAATCATTGAAGTCCGAGCTACGGCACGATCCGTTTGACATCCCTGTTGATGTGGCTGGCCAGAGCTCTTCTGGTTCGCCGACGGGTTCCTGACGATGTGCACTCCAGCTGCATGCAATCGTTCTAGATCTTGGCTAAATGTTTGAATGACGATGAGGCGTAAGATACAGGGGCATGGTGGACTGCTGGAAAGGCCTTGGAATGTACGCAGAGGCACCCAGAAAACTAGATGTATTATGTTTGACCAGGAACCCTGACTGTACAGGACGCAACATAGATATTCGCTCCCGCGAACTACTGCATCCATACTAAGACATTCTACGATATTCTTCAATTTCTTCATTTATTTCGCATTCGAAATGGGTTCTCTGAAACCCGGGCGCTTAGATAAGCCAAGAGTAGACACCTCCACAGCACCAGTGCCGGGCCTGTGGATTACTGGTCTTGGATCAGCATGCCCCCCATATTGCCTGCGTTCAGAGACTGTAGAAAGCTTTGCGAAGCAATTATACGATGTTGAAAAGCCTGGGTTAGTTCACACCCTCTGGGATCTCTTTCGTTCATTCTCATTTCACAGCCAGCAATCACAAAGATAATGTAGCTCAAGAGAGTTCTCTATGGAGCTAATCAATGGCAACTTGCTAGATTAAAGAAGCTTCTTCAAATCAACAAAACAACCGGTATTGACACCCGCGGATCAGCCATCAACTACAATGCCGACTTCACCGGTGTTGAGTACACCGGGCCCCCTTCAATCTCCGACCTGGACGCTCGATTCAGAGATGCCGGCGTTGAGATCGCAGTCGAGGCCTGCCGTCTGGCTGTGAAGGAATGGGGCGGCGAGCTCACGAAAATTACGCACACTGTCGCCGTGACGTGCACCAACCAGGGCAACCCGGGCTACGACCTGCTCGTGGCCCGCCGCCTCGGCATAGCCTCTACGGCACAGCGGACGCTTCTGCACGGTGTGGGCTGCGCGGGTGGGCTGGCCATACTCCGCACAGCGGCAGACATTGCCTGCAGCGCGACGGCGAGGGGCCAGCCCGCGCGTGTGCTGGCGTTCGCGTGTGAATTATGCACGCCAATCCTCAGCCGTGAGCTGGCTGAGGCGGAGGCTTGCGAGAATCTGAATCACCTGAGCATCGGTGCTGCGTTGTTCGGGGACGGTGCGAGTGCGTTTGTTCTCTGCAACGAATATGGAATGCCGGAGGCCGGTCGGCTCGGTGAGGGAGGCGTGTTGCGGTTGTGGGAATGGGGCAACGAGACGATCCCAGATACGCTGCAGTACATGAGTTTTCATGCGGATCCCCTCGGGTACCGGGCGGTTTTGACGCGAGATGTTCCATCGTTGACAACACGGGCGATTCGACCTCTGTTTGAACGGTTGTTGCCGACATTTCGACAGAAGACCGGCCTGGACGAGACCGACAGGCTTGATTTTGACTGGGCCCTACATCCTGGTGGTCAGGCCATTATCAGTGGGGCACAGGAGCTTCTGGGTCTGACAAACGATCAACTTCGGGCGACAAACAAGATCTATAAGATGCGAGGTAACTGTTCAAGCGCTGCTGTGTTGATGGTCTTAGATTCGCTTCTGAAGACGGGCCACGGCAAAGATTCTGTGGTGGCTACTTCATTCGGCCCCGGCCTGTGTATTGAGATGGCTCTGTTCACTCGCTGCTGAATTTAGAAGACGAAATAGCTGTAGAGTTACAAATACCGCAATAAAAAGCCACAAACTGTGGTTCAAATTCACACTCAATACAATTGGACAGAATTCCCGACCTGTAGTCTCTGGGGCCAAATTAATTCCGCCAAAATGGGTT
>JACBFG010000011.1:4473878-4497781 GCA_013435955.1 Diaporthe sp. HANT25 | reverse complement strand
CTGGGGGGGGGGGGGATAGAGAAATGGTCTCACGAAGGGAACATCAGTCTCAGGCCAGACGCCCAGCAATACGAACGAAATGAACTCGCCAATATCGTGGTCTTGAGGCGCAGAACACATGCCTTCAAGTTGAGGATTTGGGTAGTCGTCACTGATGTGAGGAAGTCGGTATCATTTGAAGTGCTCTTCTCAATGCGATGGTGGCCAAAACCGTAGCCCGGAATGAACACCGGACCTTCGCCAAGTCAAGTCATTGAAGAACCCGATGAAATTTCCATCAGACTCTCCTCAACCAAGACAGACCAAAACCTTCCATCCATGCGTGTTCCGCCCCTTCCCTCTCAGTACAGGTACTCAGACCAGACACACTCTGGCATGCCAGTCCGGCAGTAGGTTCCATTGAAGGGGATGGATTGCGGACCAATGTACCTGTGCCCTCTATCCGTTGGCTTGATATCGTACTCGGGTATCCAGTATAAGCCTTGAGCCCAGCAGGCGTTGTAGGGTGGGTTCGGACAGGCGTGGGCGCTTCCTGGCGAGTTCGACTTGAGAATCAGGAGGTCGCCCCTCTGTCCCAGGTTGTTGTGCAATTTGGACCGCCAGGCGAAGTGGAACGTGATTGGGATCGAAGTGTTGTCGGGGATGCTACGAGAGTGATGGGATTAGTCACTCCGCATCTAACGGGAAAAGACAGTGTTGTTCGATTGAACGGCCGCAAACGAGATAGACTCACATGATAGAAGCCACCTTGCATTCGGCGTTGTTGATTCCATCCAGGTTACCATGGGAGGCATATGCAGTCTCGTGGCACGTCGCCGAATCGAGGCTGCGCAGGAGGACGGCCTGGAACGCATAACTTCTTTCCGTCAGCGACACTTCCACTCATCCCACTCCATACAAACATGCCATCTGAGTACTTACTGCGCGGTTTGCATCTCCCTGTCAGCAAACGCCTTGAGGCTGTACAAGTGCCACTGGAGCGGTCCAATCGAGCAGTTGCCCGGGACGCTGTAGTTGGACGGAATGGTGTAGACGCTGGGCTCAGCGGAGGTAGTCTTCGAGGCGGTAGTCAGGCTTCCAGTGGAGCTTCCAGTGCCACATCCAGCGGAAGCGGTAGTGGTCATCGTTGTCGTGTTCGTCCAGTGAATGTCCCGAGTCAGGGGGACGTTGGCAAGGCCGCCCCAGACGAGGGTGGCCAGACCAAGGAACAAGGCCATGAGGAAGTTCATGATGGTCAGTATGGACGGCTGACAGACTAATGGAAGGTATCCGATAGTATTTCAAGAGTGAGGATGGTGGTGTTGAGGGATTGAGGTCTAAGGTTGAGTTGTGAGAGAAAGGGAGTTGCGACTTGGGGGGAGTTTGAAGGGTCAAGTGAATGCCGAGACCAAGGGTCCTCGTGGTGAGATGGGCAGTCAGACAAACAACAGCATGTATTGCAGGTAAAAAAAAAGGGAGAAAAAACGAAATTTAGATGGCCCACAATCTAGGCTATAAGAACTCGTTGGAGTGGCCTGTATCCCGATGGGCTGTGACTGCAAGACCAACACTGGCATTCACCAAGTTGCTGATAGGGAGAAAGCACAGCGGCATTGGAATCCTCAAATCACCCATTCAATAGATTAGTCCATGCTCACATCGATTGTGTGGACCAGCTGCCCTGCTTGCCTGTACCGTGGTGGCCAGCCTCCTCCTACTCCTTGGCTCGGATTTGACGGTGGCCACTCTGCCCTGATTCTTCCACAACGCTCATTTGTGATAATTTAGACAAATATTAGTACTCTAAGAGATCCAATGGCCACTTGAGATCAGATAGAAGCATCAATATCTCACCGTTGTTGTCCAGTTGCGGGATATCTCTGGCGGTTTTTGAACGGCGCCTCGGCATTGCCCCTGACAATCACTTGTCAGATGTCCAAAAACGTGCTCTTTTTTGTGCTCCACAAAGCCAACTGCTCGGTAATCTAATAGCAGACACTTTTTCGTCCTCATAGCCTACTTCAGATCGCAGGGGTCATTTCAGTGCGAGTTTCCCTTGACCTTGACAATGTCTCCAATCACCTGGCACAATCCATTTGCCAGATGCTACATCGTGCCGAATCTTTGCTCTTCATCCAGAAACCAGCCTTCATAAGATCTTTTCTTCAACTCTTAAGCACAAAGTCTGTTTAAATCTCATCCTCTGCCCTTTCACCATTTCTCTGACATATCCCGAAGACATTCTTCTCAAGGCCCATCTCCTACCAGCTGTCATCCCCATGGCCCTGTTCACCACGCCCCTATGTGAGCAAAACAACGGACCCGAGTTGGCTTCATCACCTTCTGTAATCCAGCTCTGGCAAAGCCATCCGTCCACTTATCGGCACCTTGGTACACTACATCGCTGCCTAGATACCATCAAAAACGCCAGTTGGAACTGAAGGCCCCCCAGACCTGTTCCAATGGCCTTGCTCGGCCCCTGAGTTACGTCTTTCAGAGCTTTTTTTTTTCCTGCGGAGCCTAGTTGACTGACGACTACTACTTCCCACAGGCACCTTCTTTTGTGTTCGCCACAGCTCCCCCTAATTCCGAGGAGTGTCAACACCTGCCTCCTTCCAACCCACACCTGTCCCAACAGCACACCACCATTCATGAACTTTCCTCATCACACAGTACACAAAGGTCAGTGCAGTTCCCTACCCATCCCTCCTTTTCTTTCTCTCCACTGCCGGTGATGACAAAAGACTTGCATGTCTGAGCGGAGCCACGCTTCGTGCTGACGACTGAATGAGTGTGTCCATCTGAGGCCTTCATCTACTTTGCCTTCGTCCTGCCCTTCTTCCAATCCTTGACCACCAGACTGACGAGAGCAGCACGCATCAAGGAAAAGAAACTCTGACTTGCTCCTACTTGGTGCCACTGCTTCTGCTCAAGGTACGTCTTCCATCCTCCTGTCCCTCCCAAAGCCGAGCACATACCCGTACCCATACCTGCTCCATCAGCCAACGATGAGAACATTCTTGATTTGAAGACGACTTTGTCCTCCATATTGAAAAGATTGTTTCTGAGGCCTTTCAAATCCCAACATACCTTGAACCTTCTTCCATCTTGAGAATTCAACTAACCTGAGCAGCTTGGGAGCGACAATCAACAGCTGACTGGATGACATCACGGTAAGTTTACTCCCCATCCGCACTGGCATCACGCTCGTCCACGTTTTCTTTTCCTACAAAATGATGAGAATCAATCCATTCCATTCATGCACTGAAAGGGCTTCCAAGCTCCATGTGTTGACAACACCACCACTCTGACGGTTTTCCACTTGTCTCTTGACGCGAACATCTTTCACCCCTGAGACTGGAGACTGACCAGAAACACAGGACCACGAACTACATCAGTGTGTGAAGTTCAACTGAAGTGTGGTAAGTACTCTCATTCATCTCACAACCACAACTCCAATTCCCTGCCAAAGATGATAAACACACAACCTGACAGATCAGTGCTTGCACGCTCCGTGTTGACAATTTGGATGTTCTAAGGCACCCTTCTACTTAACCCTTCGCAGAACGATAGCTTTTCCGTTGAGAAGTTCGACTGACACGCGAAGATAGGATGATTACGAAAAACACGGGCCTGCCCAGGCAGGACAAACATCCTGCACTTCCCCGACGACATTGGCAAGGAAAGAGTCAAGATTTCCTGAGCTCTTTTTCGATTTACCTAGGTATGAAGCACAACCCTCATCCATTCTTGAAGCCAACTGCACTACTACACTGTCCAAGTTCTCATCCGAATTCAGCCCACACCTGTCTGTTGCTCAGCTAACCTAATTGGCGAAGACAAGTAACATCGCGGTCTCAACTTCGAGGGAGTGTTTGGTTGCCATCACCTTCTTGGTACCTTAGTGAGTTATCTGTCCCTATTCCAATGCACAGTCCACCTACTCCCTTCAATCTGGCCCATGATGAGATACAGGTGGTGTATCTGAGCCGGTTTCCGAGCCGGTTTCCAGCCATGACGCACAAACCAAAACAAAGGACAAAACACTGAGGCCATCGATATCTTTTCCTTAATTCATGTTGATTGATTGAAAGGAAACCAGCTGACTCAAGAGAGCATAGACTTTGGGATCAAAGAAATGTTGGATTCAGTGCAAGTGCTCGGCAAATTGGTGAGTCCACACATGTGCCCTCTGATATCACCACTCTGCTCCAGCCCATGAGAACACATGCCAGAGGAATGTTCTTCTAAACAAAAAGCACAGCAATCCAAAGTACCACTGAACACTAAGGGCGGAGCTGGAGATCAGGCCCAACATGTGTCGCTCCACCGTTCCCTGACGCAAGTACCGCTGCAGCAGAACCACCACCACAAGCCCCCGAAGCTGGGCAGAATCTCGAGCTTCATCGGCCTGGGAAATCTCGCGAAAGCCCGATTTGCCCCTGTCCCCTTCTGCCCTGATCTCTTCATGGAGCGGAGTGAATCGATCAGGCCTGGTGCGGCTGGTCACCACATGGCTTCTGTCGGCGGCGGGGGCTCGGGGGCCCTGTCGGCGATTGGAAAGCCCACCGAAGGGGAGGAAGACAGAGTTTTCTGATTGTAAGCATCACAATGTACGCTAGATTCAAGAAAAGTATGAGAAAATAGGAACCTATTTGCCCACCGTATCAGCTTCCGATCCGTATAACGTTTATTGACCTCAACTATCACACAGACATCCCAGCCAACATCTAAGGCCCAATTCCCGATGGCAGACAGGCCTCCGATGGCCTACTTAGCCGGTCTGGGCGAGCAAGCGCTTTGCGCATGTTTCAACACAGGGTGCACGTAAGTCCTCACCGAATCTTGGCCGGGAATGGGTAAAGAGAACAATTCCATCCGAGTCTGGCTGCAGCATCTGGCAGCTGGCAACGGAACACAAATATTATGAACCATGCGGTGTTCAGACCCTGATCAAATGCTGACTTGACTTCCTTGATGTGCAGTTCTTTCTATCCACGGCCGGTCCCGGTCCCTGTGCGCAAACCTCGAGCGACACAGAAGAGGGCTTGTCATACCGTTCCCACGCGAAATACGTGGACACTCCAACAGGCAGAGGTACATGGAGCACGGCCTGGACCCCGATGTGTCTCTCCGGTCACGCTCCGGCGGCTGCTGACCAAACGCCACGGAGGCGGCCGGTCAATGGGTCACGCCGGACGCCAAGCTGCAAGGCGCGAAGGCCTCCGGCGCCTGCTGCCCTGTTCTGAGGCGAAGGAAGATGGAGGCTGGGGGAGGGAGGGCAAGGGAATGATCATGCGGATCAGAAACCAGAGGGTTCTTTGCCAAGCTCCGCGGCCTCATGGTCGCCGTGCTGGTGGAGCCTGGACATGTCCAGAGGGACACTCGCCGGCATGAGCTCACGCCGTCCCTGCCGGCTGATGCACAGCAGGCCATTGTTGACGAGATTATGCGTCAACACCGAGATCTCAAGCATGAGATCGAAGAAGGTGATCCAGAGCTCAGGGAGCGCCTCGGCGCCGCGGTCAGAGGACCGCTTTTTCCAGCTCAGTGCTCGCCCCAAGGCTAGGTAGTGGCAACGACGTGCGCGAACGTTTGATACGTCTGGTAGGGGGCGATGAATACCATCAGGGTTCCTGCTATTCCCAACATTTGTGCAAGGGTTGTGTCAAGGGTGATCAAGGGGAGAAGGGAGGAGGTAGATGCTAGCCAGCACACGACCAAGATCACGGAAGAGCCACGTACGACCCATTCCTTTGCACGCGGCAGGTTTCACCCTCGCTCTCGGGGACAGGTTCCGGTTCAACATGGCATATATCAGTTATCACTTCCGAGCAGGTTCAGAGAAGGGCAAATACGTGGTCATCCTAAGACATTGGCTTTCATTGAAAAACCCGCCAGACCCTTTAGCTTTCCAAAGTCGTAATAGACATATACCAGAAGTGTATTACAAGAGAAAAGAAATAGTGTATCCCGAATGGCCAACCCCGACCAGCAAGATCCCCTTTGTCGCACCATCGCGAGACACGTCAAGATACATGTCTCTCTTGCTCGCTCCCAAAACCCCCATGTCTCACAACATGGTTTGGGGAACAAGTGTAGCCTCGGCTGCACGGTAGGGTCGCCCGCGTGGCCTCCGGTGTTATCCGTGAAATGTGTAAAGAAGTTGATGACGCCGATTTCCCACGTGCCATGATGTTTAATGATCAATAATGACGATTTTGTGCTCCCTCCCCCAATGCGTTGGGCTGTTTAGCCACGTCTTTCTCCTGTTGCTGCGCATATGTGATACCGGGTCACGAGGACCAGCAATGCATACGGACTATGCCGATGAAAAAAAAATAAAAAATCAAATCTCCAATTTTTGTAAACGCTCAAAAGTTCTCGCCATGAGAGGTGTTCATGAGAATTCGCTCCGATTCTCAAAAACGGGTATTCGGCGATGGGCGGCGGCCGGGGGCGCAAGGCAGGTTCGTCGTTGCCGAGAACGACTCAGATGGGGTGGGACAGTCTCTTGGTTTCCCTCCGAGTTGACTTGCGACTCCACACAGCATCTGACCTGAAACCTTATCGCCACAAGCCTGGACCGTATGTACCACTCTAATTCGCCTGCGGATGTCATCATCCACTCCCTCCTCGGGCTCAGACACTGTTCACGGCAGTCGTCGCGTCGCTCTTGGCCTCGGTGCCGGCCTTGCTCTGGGGCTGGCGGTCCTCGTAGCCCAGCTCCGTCTTGGTGGTGATCGCCTCGCGCAGCTTGCTCTCGCCGCGGTTCATCCATACGTTCCAGCCGCTCTGGCTCAGCGGCCACAGCACCTTGTTGTCAAGGCTCTCGACCCACTGGCGCGGCTTGGGCTTGGGCTTGGACGCGATCACGTCCAGCTCCGCCGCGATCTGCGCGCAGTACAGCTCCATGGGGAGGTCGTTGACGTCCTGCCCGAACGGGTTCTCGATCTCGCGCCCGATGAAGAGCAGGCCCAGGATGATGTAGCCAGCCGCGACGGTCGCGGGGATTGTCACCCACGAGAGGTTGCCGACGAGCTGGAAGGGGAGGAGGAACACGTAAACCCATGTGATTTGCGAGATAGCGATGGCGTAGGCGATGGGCAGAGGGGTAGTGAGCACACGCTCGGTGCCCGTGAGGACGTCGTTGAGGACACTGAGATTGTTGTCTACAAGCGAGGTCAGCCACTGGAAAGAGAGTCGCACAAACGCATATAACACGAAACGGATATCGACTTACAAGCCAGAGTCTGTTGCATAGGAACAGTCAACTGCCCATTCTCAATGATATCATCGATGAAGGTGGCCAGATAGCTCAGGATCTCGAGAGGCAGGTTTCCCAGGGGCCTGACAGCTTTCTTGATGGCCTTCCGGGGGTTACTGGCCGCAAACGAGACTCCGAGGTACTCGCCAGTCGCCCTCAGCTTGTTGTGCTTGTGTGGCAGAGCGGTCTCGGGTGTCTCCTCGGTCGCTTGTTGAGCAAAAGTATCGAGATGGCTGACAAGGTTCTTGAGGTCTTCGTGGTCAGTGTAGGGCTCAAACCGCAGCTTGTGCTTCAGAGACACAGAGAATGCCACGAGAAGGTTCATTGCCGTCCTGGTTGTCGCGTAGAGTTAGCAAACGTCAGCCGCGCCAGGTACGAAATTGAGGACTCACAGCTTGGCTAGGATGTCCTTTTCCTTGCTCTCGGGACGTTCCTTGGTATGGATCCAGAAGACACGCCCCAGGGTTTGGGATGTCAAGATCAGCGAAGCCCAATACTTTCGGCCTTCCATGTATCGTTCGTAGGCGCTTGAGTTTCGGAAGCTCAAGCCGAGACTGACGACAAAACCGGTGACAGTGAGGAGGGTCGACGCCACGCTGACTTTATGGGAGCACCGGTGTTAGCAGCCTACGACAAGGTCGAGCGAGGTTTGTAGGTGTGAACGTACGCTTGACAGTAGTGAGTTCCGTGACGCACGTTATGAACGACGCCCAGCCACCCAGGATGAACAGCGGTATGATCATCTTTGGCAAGATGCTGCCGTGCATCTGCATGAACATTGGCCATTTTGAATGCTTCAGGATATCTCGGGGACCGGTCTGCAGGTTGTGTGGTTAGCAATGGCTCATCAAGCCGAGGGGCGCGCATCTAGAGGTGGTGCCGCCAGCAGGTGCCGTGATGCTGCTATCTCAGCATTAGCAGATCTGGTGAATGGAGCTTACAAAATAATCGTCGAGATCTAAGCTTGTGTGTTGACGACTGAAAGGGTTTGGTGTGTTTGCTCTCGACCGCAGTATGGACTCAACCTGCTCCAGAGGAGGTTGTTCGTCGGATGACCGTTGAGTCTTCTGGCCGACAGAATCACCGTTCCCATTGGCAGCGGTGTTGGGCGCGTGGTATTCCCCGCCTTCAGCCATGTTGAGCAAAGTCAATCGGGGACGATTTCGAAGACCAAACGGGGCAGTGATGTGCTGTGGACTTTCAAGCTCGAGGGGAGCTTGACGGACGCCTGTAGCTTTAGAAATTAAGAGGACCACAACGGCAAGGATCAGGTAGAGTCAACACCAGCCGAAGATGTGAATCTAAACAATGACGAGAAGGAACAGAGCTTAAATAACGCAAGAATAAGGGAAGGAGTGTAAGGAGAGACAGTTCCACAGTTAAAGGAAATCGAGATGCCCGGAACTCGAGAGGTCAACGTGACTGAACGATGTCATGCAGAGATGGAGAAAGGAAACCAGCGTGAGGTTCGATGGGGACAAAATAATAATTTGGGATGGGCTGCCGTTCGTGTAATGCAGCCTGGCTGGTCCTTGTACCAGTCCCCACACAGACGCAGCCCAGCCATTGAATCATGATCAAGGCTGCCAGAAATGGAAGCACAGGGCCGTGTCAAGGACCACCCAGGGCCGTGCTAGGGACACTGGCGAGACTGGGCAGATCGGGAGACCCAGTCAGATGAGAGTGAATGTAAGGGTCCACTTCGTAACCGGCAGTAGGGGACAGTGGTGGAAGCATTTGAAACAGCAGTTCAATTCGGCTGGCTTGGCCAAGAATAGGGGGCCGCCACCCGGGATAGGCTTGCAACCATCAAATGGAAGGTTGCTTTGTCCGCTACGTGCCGTCTCCTGCGTTGCGCGAGCCTGCGTGGCTCAGGAGGATCGGCGACTCGGATACCAGAAAGAGCAACTCGCCCAGGGCGGCAAGCCACCTGGGGAGGGGGACATCAGAAGTAAATTCTTCAACAGGTGAATGGTTGGTTGGTGGGTTCCCTGAATTATTGATTGGTGGCATCGTATTACATTCGCATGCACTTCTGTACCAACGACCTATCAAGCTAGCCAAACATACTTGGCATACTGTGCGTATGAAGGGGGGAGCATCAAAATCGGGGAGGGAAAAAAATGTTCAAGCCAGGAGGATTTTGACCAAGTGGACTGTCAGCGCGGCTCAGGGGTCCAGCTGAAGCAGCTGGCCGGCTTAGCTCGATCCCAAGGGAACTCGCTGCAATGAGAGGAATAGTCGACGGCAAAAGACTGGTTAGCCCGTCTGCAAGCCATGCCACATGGAAGGGGTGCCCACCAAGTTCTGCGCCCATTGTTGCGGGTGCCAACGGCTGCAGGGAGCGGGACCTACATTAGTGGGGCCCCTTGGGATGACGGGGAGGCGGCCCCAGTGCTCTAGCCTGTGGCCATTCTGGCCATGGCGGAGGTGGATCTCATCAATGCCGGTGGGCCTGCCCGCTTTGTGGGCGGGATCCAAGATCGTCCCGTGTGTTTGGTATTTTGGGTTCTAGAATTGTCAGAGCCGGAGACTAGACTCGGCGGGAGGTCTGCAGTGGCAGCTGTCAGACAAGTGCGTTTTGACATGCTATGCTTTGTGAATATGTGCCCAGGTGAGGTCATGGAGAGGGTCCATTTCCAATGAAGCCTTGGATGGAGTATTATGAATGGCATGAGCGGTGTGTGAAGAGGTCCAAGGATGGCCTTGAAGGAACGTTCAGCTGCGGCACAGCTTGCGGGCCCCAACGCGAAAAGTACGCGCAGGCAGACTTGCTCGACTCCAGTGGGGACGACCAACTGCATCGCGGTGGGATATCTGGCGTCAATTGCGGCGAGCCTGAAAGTCATTTGATGTTGGGGAGCCATCAATTATGCTCTGCCTCGATCCTTTCGCTCGCGTTGGTTGAAGGTCGGAAACCGGCAAAGGCGAGGACGTACAACAGGACATGCAGAAGCGAGTAGAGTTTGGAGGCGTTGCATATTGGCAGGGTGCTAAGGTTCCTTCAGGGTCAGGACGAGGCGCGCATGGAATGTTTCAGAGGGCCAAATGAAGACATGCTTCGCTCGGCGCGGCCTTAATCGCGGGCCGCTCGTAGAGTTCGGGGAGCATGTTGGGTCGCGGTAGGCCACGTTGAGACCGAACTATGTGCCGACTGATGAGTGGAGCTTAACTCAGTCTGGACTGCGTGCGCAACAGCTTACACTAGACACCATGAGCAGACTGCAGCCAGTGCATCGGAGAGTTTTGATGCGATGCCTGTGGTCATCTCTGAGAAAGCTCGGCTCTCCAGATTCTCCGGCGAGGCACAGACTTCATTGCGGACTGGGCTCAGTTGGGGCTGCTGGGGATCCTGCTGGATAGTGGAGCAAGAGAGCCATAATTACACCAAACAGCGTCGTCGCAGACAGACAGACAGACAGACACAGCCAACACCCAGACATCCGGGTACTGTACGTGCATGGCAGACGCGTCGTCGGGTTTGAGGTGAGCAAACGGTACGGGATATGCTTGCCGCGCACTGAGAGATGCACCCCTTGTTTGACAGAGTCACTGTCTGGAAGAGAGTATGCGTCTAGACCAGGGAGGCATCGGACTTGAAACAGCTGCTCGGCTTCAGAGCCGGGTTACGGAAGAGCGATCATGCCTCTCGGTCGAGGTGCATTCGAGGTGCAGCTGAGGTGCAGCTGGCACTGGCGAGGAAGCTGGGCAGGCGAGGATCTCGCAAACCAACCAGGCCGCCAGCGAAGCATTGCATGCAGTCTACACGTTTGTTGGTGTTTGTTGGTGCCGATACGTGGGTCTTGTCAGGCTGGGATCTCAGCGCTTTTGACTTCGTCAGGACAGCAGACAGTGTGAGCGGATGAGGTGCAGATGAAGAATCCACTGTCGCACGCGCCGTTTCTGGCCGATTTGAGCTAAGACAACGTCGATCTGGGTATGGGTTTCTCAGGCCTCGCGGGCACGAGCCAGACTGCAGCAGTGCAGCAGGAGCAATTGGGTGGTTGACCAAACAGACGAGATGCACGAGATGGAAGCGAAGGATGAAGGGTGATGGGTGATGGGGGCGGACCACAGACAGCAAAGAAGCTGCTCACCAAAACTGGGGCCACGCATCTGGCACGCATCTGGGCTGAGTGAGTACGTCAGCAGTCGACAGCTCGATGCAGATGTACCTTCGTACCTCGGCAGCTGCAACCCCCTACCCCTGAATTGGCTTATTCATCACTGCTCGGGCAAAAGCAACTGCCAGCAGACGACAGCTCCCTCTCAATGTGGCATCGCCCAATCTGCGCAACCGCCTGGATCGAGCCGAGTTCAGTTCAAGCCGAGTCGAGTCGAGACAAGACAAGACAACCCTTGGAAGCCAGCCAGCCAGCCAGCCAATGCTCCTCGCCGGCTCAGTCCCAGCCAGCACAACCCCCCCCTCGACCAACATGCTCTCCGGCATCCTGATCTTCAACCAGAAGGGCGAGAACCTCATCTTCCGCGCCTTTCGCAATGACTGCCGCCCCCGGCTCGCCGATGTCTTCCGCATCCAGGTCATCAGCAACTCCCAGGTGCGCTCGCCCATCCTGACCCTGGGCAGCACCACCTTTAGCCATGTCAAGCACGAGAACATCTACCTGGTCGCAATCACAAAGAGCAACGCCAATGCCGCCCTCGTCTTCGAGTTCCTCTACCGCCTGATCCAGCTCGGCCGCGGCTACTTCGGCAAGTTCGACGAGGAGGCCGTCAAGAACAACTTCGTCCTGGTCTACGAGCTTCTCGACGAGATTATCGACTTTGGCTACCCCCAGAACACAGAGACCGACACCCTCAAGATGTACATCACCACCGAGGGCGTCAAGTCGGAGAACAAGTTCGAGGACTCGGCAAAGATCACAATGCAGGCCACCGGCGCCCTGTCCTGGCGCAAGGCCGACGTCAAGTACCGCAAGAACGAGGCCTTTGTCGATGTCATCGAGGACGTCAACCTGCTCATGTCCGCCACCGGCGCCGTCCTGCGAGCCGACGTCACCGGCCAGATCATCATGCGCGCCTACCTGTCCGGCACTCCCGAGTGCAAATTTGGCCTCAACGACAGGCTGCTCCTCGACAACGACGGGCTCCTCAGCCTCCCCAGCGGCAACAGGATGGGCACCAAGGCGACCAAAGCAGCGGCTGGTAGTGTCACCCTCGAGGATTGCCAGTTCCACCAGTGCGTCAAGCTGGGCAAATTCGACTCTGATCGCATCATCTCCTTCGTGCCCCCTGACGGCGAGTTTGAGCTTATGCGCTACCGCGCCACCGAGAACATCAACCTGCCCTTCAAGGTCCACGCCATCGTCAACGAGGTCGGCAAGACCAAGGTCGAATACAGCATTGGCGTCAAGGCCAACTTCGGCACCAAGCTGTTCGCCACCAATGTCGTCGTCCGCATTCCCACACCCCTGAACACTGCCAGGATTACCGAGAGGTGCACACAAGGAAAAGCCAAATACGAGCCGTCAGAAAACCATATTGTGTGGAAGATTGGAAGGTTCACCGGACAGAGCGAGTTCGTCTTGAGCGCAGAGGCCGAGCTGACCTCCATGACCAACCAAAAGACCTGGAGCAGGCCTCCTCTGAGCATGAGCTTCAGCCTTCTGATGTTCACCAGCAGCGGGTTGCTGGTGAGGTACCTCAAGGTGTTCGAGAAGAGTAACTACAGCAGTGTGAAGTGGGTCAGGTACATGACAAGGGCCGGGAGCTACGAAATCAGGTGAGCCGTTACGATACCTTCCGCGACCCAGACAATCGCTGACACGAGTGACCCAGATTTTGAATAATACGTAGGCTCGGGTCAATTTTTCGATGTTCTACAGCATGGCGAGGCGTTCAGGGAAAATACAGGATTGGGCAACCGCTTCCAAGGCTCACCATAATTATCGACTCGGCCATGGACTCAGATTCAGATCCCTGGCAGCAGCCCTAGGACTTGGGGCCAGGTATGGAAGACACTCACTTGGCCGGCTTGGCCTTATTACGGGCCACCTGGAGGTGTGACCAGTGTCCCCCTCTTGGGACTGCTGCCACGCTCGAACAGCTTTCGGCCTCGTTTGCCCGGCTTTAGCCTGCGGCATGATGCACGGTGCGAATATCAGGCCATGGATTCGCCCGACGCATGCGAGTGCCAAGCCATCGTGGAGATGCCAAGCTGGCTGGGAAAAGTCAAAAAGGTGCGGTCAGCTTGCGTGACGCGCATCCGGGCCGCCCGGAAGTCGTCGGGGCCACGGCCGGCGGGCGCGGGGTTACTTTTTACGAACTCGGGTTTCCCACACCAACCGATCCCGACATGTGACTCCAATAGCCTAACGGATCGTCGATTTGTACATATCATCTAATTCAAGGACACTTCAACCAATATTATGGGTCGCTGCGTTGTCCGTGAGAAATCCCAAGCCTCCCCTATATTTGCGTACATGGTATCCCAGCCCTAAAAGACGTCGCTTGTGCATGGTCCAATGGAGCGGAGACCGAAACATACGGAATTTGCGCCCAACGCCATGAGGCTATTACAAAAAACAGGCTGCTCAACAAATTCAACTGTTCAAACATTGGTATCGTCCCCCATCTCTTGGCGGCTTTCCACTGCAGCCTCGCCCTTGTCCTCGGCCTTCTCTTTCTGCTTTGCCCTCACATCGTGATTCCCCATTCCCAGGGAGGTAAAGAGGCACAAAGCCGACAAAGCTACTGCTAGGTAAAAGGTCCTGTCGAACGAGACCGCGTACGACTTAACCACGGCCGGAAGGTCCTCCGCGGAGACGACCTTGCGGAACCCGGTAGCCCCCGCGGCGATGAGGGCGGCTGGGTCGACATGCGGGGCCCTGGAACGGATTTGGGACTCGAGGCTGTCGTCAAAAATGGTGTTCGCCACGGATATCAGCACGGCGCTACCTAAACCCTGAATGAACGTAAGCATCGCCATGGCGACGGCGATCTGATTCGGCTGGAGGACGGTCTGTACGGCGATGAGGGCCTGAGTGGCAAAGCCAAGTCAGCACGATGGTTCTCCAAGGATTGTGTGTCAGGGAAAATATTGATGGGACAACATACCATCTGCATGCCCGCGCCACGGCCAACACCAAGTATAATCTGGTATCCAATCCACGTCCCGGTGGCTGTGCCATCCGTCCAGGTCGTGATCAACCCCGCCCCAATACTCGACAACACGGCCGAGAATATAGCCCACGGGAGGTAATACCCCAGCTTACTGACAGCGAAGCCGCTCAGTACGGCCGTGAGGAGCTGCGAGATGATGCTCGGGAGCATGTGCACGCCGGCCGTGAAGGGTGACGAGCCCTGCACGGACTGGAAGTAAATGGGCAGGAAGTACGCCGATATAAAGGTGCAGCTGAACAGGCACAGGTTAGTCAGGCTGCCCGCGACCACAACCCTCTCACGGAACAGACTAAGCGGTACCATGGCGTTCTCGCTACCAGCGTACCACTCCCACGCGACGAACAGGGCGCCAACCGCCCCGGCCCCGCAGAAAAGCCCGATCACCGTCGCCGAGTCCCAGGGGTACGTGCTGCCGCCGCCGTAGTGCAGCGCCAGCAACAGCATCACCACGGCGGGGACGAGCAGCGCGGTGCCCACGAGGTCGAACTTCCTCCACAGGCCCGGCGCGGCGACGAAGCTGCGGAACGGCGGCTTGGGCGCCTGCTCTGGGATGCGCACGAGGGCGAGGGCGAGCGCCGCCACGCCGCCGATGGGAAGGTTGATGTAAAAGCACCATCTCCAAGTAGAATACTCCGTCAGGGCGCCGCCGNGGGGGGGCCCGCCGATGAGGCCGAGCTGGCCGATGCCCATGAGCAGGCCCGTGACGGCGGGGCGGCGGCGGAGCGGGACCAGCGCGGCGATGATGGTCAGGGCGCCGTTGAAGAGGCCCGAGGCGCCGAGCCCCGCGACCGCCCGCCCGCCGATGAGCATGTTGCTGCTGGTGGCGAGGCCGCAGATGAGGGAGCCCAGCTCGAAGAGGAGCACCGAGGCGATGTAGGTGTGCTTGTTGGGGAGGTACGTGAAGAGCTTGCCCGTCATGGGCTGCAGGGCCGACAGGGCGAGTTGGTACGACGAGACGTACCACCCGATGTCCTGGACCGAGTGGAACTCGTTGGTGATGGTCGGCGTGGCGGTGCTGAGGATGCTGTTGTCTAGGAAGATGAGAAGGACGGAGAGGTTGAGCGCTGCCAGGGCGAGCACGAGCGGCACGCCCGTGACGTGCCCCGTTCCATCGTTGGTATTTTCCGGTGTGGTCTCCTCTGCTGCATCGTTGGTGATTCCCGGGGGCACTGATGCTGCGATGGAGGGTACGAGCGAGAGCAGGACGGGCGCGTGTGGGTGCGTGTGGCTTGGTCTCCGGGAGCTCGTTCTGCTGGGCTGTTTCTCGGGCTGGTCATCTGTCAGAGAGGCGCCGTCTTGCGAAGATCGCGGGCTCGTCTTCTCTGGATGGGTCATGCTGGGTCGACTGAAGTGTCTCCTGTCTCACTCGTAGTTGTGATATAATTATCCGAGCAAGGAATATCTGAAGCTATCTCCTGCGCATAATCAGACGCAACATGAGCCACCTGGCGCTGGCCCCAAATCCAAGACATATTCCATTGAGTATATAAAGAATACGAACGTTGATGTAATGTGCACTTCTCACTTGTGATGTCTCCAGAAGGATGTTTACTCATTAGGCTGCAAGTCAACATGGCGGATTACGGGCCGGCACAATCCAATCCCGCCTCACCCCCAACTGTAAGGCCGACGGCGTTTTACTGCATCCAACTGGTGCTTACAGTGGTTCGAAGGGATTTCATTGCTTCAGGCAATGGCCTTTTTGTCCTTTTCTGTCCCGCTCTTGAACAATTGCAGATTCGACGTGTCACACGGCAGGACTTTGTCCAGCCGGCGATTATCCCGCCTCGCCATTTCCGTGTTTGGGTTCCTAATTCCGCTACGTAACTCCGAGTTTAGTCAGAATAAGCAAAGCCCTCAAGCGATCTCCGCGTTGTTGTAAAAGGTTGGTGTGCTATCTGTGGAGTCGTACAAAGCTCAGCTGTTGACTTCAAGGATGTCATCATGGCTTGTTCGAGGAATTAGGTCCATGCTGTGACATTCAAGCAGCATTTGAATTGAATTGTTCTTTTCCAACTAGCTCACTCTTGAAAAGACTCTCAAAGAAGTCAAATCAATGGAAATTGTGTGCATTGTGTGCATTGTATGTGTCCGATCACATGGCAGTCTATAAAATAGCCACGGTTCTACCAATGTCAGAATTCAACCTATCTGTTCAAACACAACATCTGCTACCAGCTCAAACACAACATCCGACACTATACTCGCCCCTGATGTCCTCAATCAGCTTCGCTAAATCCGAACGTGCTGTTGGCACCACCATGATGGGGTTTCGTCTAACCGAGATGGCGGGTCAAATTTGGTCCGGCGATGACGTTCAAGATGGCAAGCAGGACCCCGGGGCAACTTCGCTCCGTCTCAAGGTTGATGTAGACATTCGAGAAGTGTACAGAGAGGCCAACAATGGCTTCCGCTTTACGTTCAAAGCTCGAGTCGCAATAGTGCGAAAGGACGAACCGACCGAGACGCATCATGCCATGACCGAGGGACAACGAGGTGAGCTCATGTCCAACATCCGACACCTGGCCATACTTCAAGATGATCCTGAGCAGACGAGCAATGACACGACCCGCACTGCCTATATGTTGGAGGACATGCCGCAGCCCGACAGCTTGGACCGTGTGTTCAAAGATCTCCAGGCCCTGCTGTGGGTCTCGGCATTCAGCCGTGTTGGAAAGATACAATGGGAGCAGTCACACGGACCTGAAAGTATCGTATGTTCGTATCTGGACTCAACAGTCCTCGCACACATGGTGATAAAGATGATTTCGCATGTGGACGAGGAATGGTTGGGAGGAGAGCGTTTGCAGGCCCTGAAGGATATGCCTGCTGAAGGTAAGTATACTAATGAGGGCCCATACGATGTCTGTCCTATGCCTCCCTCAGAGGCATTCGCCGTGGTTGTGGCCGGATTTGAACTGCGTCTTCAGCTGATCAAATAAGTTTGAAGGCACTGGTCTCCCTTTATTCACGGTGCGGAGAAAGTTAGAAATATAATCAGATTGTCAAATTTATAAGCATGGCTTGTTATACACAGCACAGTATCTAGTCTGCAATGTGAACCTGTATATGTCCTTTTTTGTTTTGTGCCTCTCTTCAATTTGAAATGGATACCTGTAGAGGGAGGTTGCCGGGCTACGAGTAAACGCCACGAGCTTGAATGAATTGAACAAGGGATTGGTTGTCATTGGTATTGACTCAAAGTTCTTGCGCTCATCGAAAGTACTCAGGCACTTAGTTCAGTACTCTGAAATTTGAAGATCATGGCCAATGCAACACGGAAACCAATTGTTGGTGGAAAGGAAAAGTCGCATATCAGGAGTCAATCTCTCTAACATTGGATTTTCAGTCCCGATGTTTGCAGTCAAACGGACTCTAGAAGTTGGAGGCATGAGAAGTTCTTGCTTCTGTTATCTTGAACAGTCAGGTAATTTTGATCTTGCGCCGGAAGAGCCGTATTGTCCGGCATGCCTCGGTGGACATTTCTTTGCTAATGTCAACTGTCCAAGTGGTTGAGGTACAGTCATTCTCGTATTCGGAGGAAGGGCGTGTCCGTCCGCAGTGCCTTGTCAGCTTACGCTCGGATGCGCTGGGACAAGGGACGAAATCCTGACAAAGGCGCGGATTACATCACCCACACACACCAAACAGCACGCGTTTGCACAGCCGGCCAACTCCGGCGGCCTTCGGATGCTATATCTCTGGCCAACTCCGCTTTCTTCCCTGGCGACCGCGTCCAAACTTTCTCGTTCGAGCCCACTGCCCATACTCCCTCGAGTGGATTTCGCAACCTTACTCGTGCTTCCTATCACAGCACAATTCCCAATCCCGACTGAGCGCCCCGACAGCGAACCTTGGAATCCACCCGCGTACAACGCAGTGACTTCCGATTCCCTTGCCGCCGCCTCCCCCGACAAATGCAACCGTCACCGGCCCGCGTGGCAAAGGCTGGCGGTGGCACGCCGGCGCCGTATGGGCACGCCTGCACGAATTGTGTGAGAGCCAAGTGTAAATGCATGTATGGCGATCACGCTGGCGCGTGCGAGAGGTATGTCACTTCAGCACTGATCAGCTTGCCCAGTCTGCCCTTGTCTTGGGACTGGCACATGTAGAATCCAATTAGACCATCAGCACAACCAACTCCTAGCGTATCTTTTGTCCTCCATACCTCTAATCATTCTCATCTTGAGACACTGCCTTCCGAACCTTGTCTGCTTACTCGATTTACTCACCCGATTCTAGGTGTTTCCGGCTGCAGAAGGACTGCCAGCCGTCAATACCGAATCGCAAGAGAAGTCAGAAGAAGGTACCAGGATCAAGAACAGCTCACCTAGAGGAGAAACTGGACGACCTGGTTTCCCTCATCCGGTCGCAAACGGCCGTGAAGGGACCAAATGAATCACCGCCAGTCCCAACCCCCGGGTCGTTGGGACAATCAGGATCCGATGCCGCAGCTCTTCCCTCTCTATCATCAGACTCAAGTCCCAACACAGTCAACACTTCAGCCCCGACCTGTCGCGCTTGGGGCGGCAAGACGAACCCTACCAACAACACTACAAACGTAGCAATCGATCACTATGTTCCCGAGAACGAGGCCCAAGAGCGCCTCGACCTCTTCCGGCGTGACTACCCACAGTTCGGCCCCGTGGTGTACATCCCGTCGAACGTGACTGCAAAGGAACTTCACCAGACCCGTCCATTGCTGTGGATCTCCATAATGGCCTGTACGACTCGTTCTACGAAAGAGGCCCATGTGATAGGGGACAAAGTCCGGCACATCGTCTCGGAAAGGGTGGTGCGCCAGTACGAGAGGAGTCTGGACTTGTTGCAAGGCTTGCTGGTCTTTCTATGCTGGTGAGTTGTCCCATATCTCCAATGCCTTCTGCATTATGTTGCTGTTGCTGGTTCGCACGTCCGCACTATTTGTCTTCCCCCATGATTTCCTTTTGATTTCACTTGATCATCTTCGACCTAAGTCGATGACTTTCCTCTGCTGTCATGTTCAGTCAGACTCCTTGCTTCAGATTCGGCCTCGTCAGGATCGATTGAAGCTAACGCTAATCTTGATGTTTGCCTATATAGGCCACATTCCCATAAAAAGGAGAATCCCTTCATATCGATCTGGACTGGTATCGGAGTTGCCATAGCTCACGACCTTGGTCTAACGGCTATCAAGACGGAAACAGCCTTCACTTTCATGAAGAAGTTCGCATTCCACGGAATGAAACAACCGCAGACTAAAGAACGCACAATGGAAGCGAGGAGAACATTACTGGCTCTGTATGTCTGGTGTAATACGTAAGTATTCTTTCGAACATCTTCTCAATGCATATCACACCACATCTCCAGGAGTACCATGTTGCGACTGGCTCTAACAATGTATTGACGAAATACAGGGCATCGCAAATGCTGCGGAGGGACCACAATCTTCGCTGGACACCGCACATGGAGGAGAGCCTCCGGCTGTTCATGGAGCAGCCTGAGTGTGAAGGGGACAGGATCCTTGCCGTACAAGTCCGCTGTGCTCTCATCGCCGAGCAAATGAATGATTTCTTGATACAACAGTCCCTGAGTGGAGAGAGTCAGACATCGCCATATTTCATCAGGGCTCTTGATGGGCAATTGCAAGAGATCTGGAGGACATTGCCAGAAATAAATGCCACCAATCAGAATGGTGAGTCTCTTGATAGAAGAACCAAAATAGTCCTGGTTGTTGAATCTGGCATTTTGCCTCCCCTCTTTATCTCCACTGCTTCTACAGAACTCGACACTGACTACGCCTTCTCTCAGATACAATCCTGCTCCACATGTACTCTTCAGAGGTTCTTATCAACGAGCTCGCCCTACATCTGCCGGCCTCCACGGCACACCCCGACGTCATGTACCGCTTGGAGCGGCTGCAGAAATGCCTAAAAGCCATCGAGAACTGGTTCGACACGTATGAGCGCACGCCAGCATCCTTGGCGTTAGGCGGGACATTCCACCTCTTCGTGCAGATGGTGACCTGCCTGGTGACCTGCATCAAGCTCAGCAAGCTCGACGACTTCCCAGCGTGGGACCCGGCCGAGGTGCGGCGGCGGCTCGACATCTTTGCCCTCTTTGACCGCATCGCGGCGCGCATGGAAAAGATCAGGACCTCGGTCGGGATCCAGGAGGACGACGAGCGCGAGGACAGCATCTGGGCCAAGTCGGCCATGGTCATGGGGCTCATGAAGGCCGGCGTGCAGGCGGACTGGGAGAAGAATGCGGTTGGCGGCGAGCCTGATGCGGCGGCGGCTGGGGCACAGGCCCTGGATAACCGGCTGGCCATGACGGCGGGCAGCGATGGGGTGCTGGGTGCGAATCTGCAGATGAGCCAGGATGCCCTCACGGGAGAATTTGTGCACAACTTTGGGGACGACCCATGGCTATCTGCGATGTTTATTCCGTGGGACGCGATGAATTTCTAATAGCGATGCAGTGGTCGTCAGCGTGGGGACGCTCCAGGCTGACATGGATAGAATATCTCCACTAATCCTCGACTCGAGACTGATTGTGTTGTAATACATAAGAGAAGCAGAATGCCCCAACCTCCCTTGCCCAGCTGTCAGCGGGAGATAAGTCCTTTGGAACCCTGGCGCATCTTCAGTCAGTCCTGCACTTGATGTGATGGGGAACGACGTCAAATAGCAGACAAACCTGTTATCACAATGAGAATCAGGGCTATACAGTGTTTCCTGGCTGAAAGGTGCAAACTGTAACTGATCAAATAGTTCTAGGCTGGCTGACGTTACTATACGCACTGTAAGCAAATCGTTGTTGGTCTTGATTCGACTTGGCAAGGACAACCAGTTGTATGTAATCATTGAGGGAGCCGGTTATGAACTTCTGCTGTGCATATGACGATCTCAGTGCAACTAAACTCTTTAAGTACATATCGTCCCCACCACCTCACACAGCTTGCGCAGCCTGCCGAACGCAACCAACAGCTCATTCTAACGACACCAAATCTCATCGCAATCCATGTCACAATGAACTTGCTCAAAGATTTAGTTTCTCCAGCCGTTTCATTATTCTTGGAAAACCTGGAATTTCTGGTTGTCGTGACTATCGTGACGTTTTTGATCTGGTTGACCTCCCAGGGTGAAGGTCACCAACGGCGGGAGGAGTTGGACCGACAACTGCTGCAGCAAAGCAAAGAGCGGGAGGGGCAGCGTCAACTGCGACTCGAGCGATTGCTTGGAACTCAGCAAGATATACAACCGCAAAGTCTCCCGCAGCAACTACAGCTGAGGCCAAGGCAAAGGCAAACGCTACAGCCACCGATCGAAGACGTCAGCCGAAGAGAAACAAGATCGTCATTATCTAGGCATCCCAAGTATGATGCTGCGCTCTGCGAGAATTGTCAAATATTCTTCCGACCGCGTCGCAAAGATCAATCACAGATTTCGTTCCCACATAGTGAGAGCTTGCATGTGCTCCGCCAAAATGTTATGAACGGATGCGCTGTGTGCGCCTTGATCAGTCGACAACTCCAGAACCGGCCTGTTGAGGCGAATAAAATGGTGACCTTACCCATTACACATTGGGGAATTAGCTGGCACCTCTTTTCTCCGGACATAGATATTCAAATTATACCATTGACGGAGATCACAAGTAAGAATACCGCTCTCTCGATATGTCAGGTTGAACCGAAATTTTAAGGAACCTTGCTGATTCTTAGACAACCCATAACACCTATTGAAGTTTGGAACTAGATGCGAGAGTCCCTCGGCCAAATTAGTGATGTTGACATGAGGAAACACCTTGCGCGCTATTGGCATTCCGACTGCAAGACCAACCATGCCCAATGCCGCCTTCACCATTCATCGAACTCACGCAAATGGCGACCAAGTCGACTCATCTCCTTCGCCGAATCTCCTGGACGTGGAACAGATGTCGTCCGACTGGTAGATGGAGCTTCTTTACCGGACGATACCGAGTACGTGGCGTTGAGTCACTGCTGGGGTAAAGCACATCTTAATTCTCGACTAGCTTCTACAGAAGCTGATCTCCGTGCCGGATATCCAATAAGCCAGCTCCCGAAGACATTTCGAGAGGCAGTCCATGTTTGCAGATGGCAAGATTACAGATACATCTGGATAGACTCACTTTGCATCTTCCAAGACTCTGCTAATGACTGGCGAGAAGAGTCAAAAACGATGAAACTTGTCTGCGGCCAAGGAGCAATCACAATCGCAGCCGCCAACGCCTCAGACTCTACTAAGGGTCTGTTCACGGAAAGAGATCCCAACAACATCATACCACCTATTGTACAGTGCAACTGGCATAAAGCGCCCGGAGGGGCAACCCTGCCCTGTTGCGTAATAGATATGCATCTTCGCATCTTCGCATCGACAATATTGAACATTCAAATTTGGCCAAGCGCAGATGGGCAGTACAAGAGCGTGTACTATCGCGAAGGTTGTTATCCTTCGGAACCACTCAGATGTTCTACCAGTGCCTTGAAGATGAATTCTGCGAGTCCTTTCCGCTTGCCGTCCCAAGTTATATGATACCAAACAAGACGCTTCAGCTTCATGGCATACACGCCGAGCCACAGGAGGCTTGGTGCAGTATTGTCAACGCGTATTCCAGAGCCAAACTCACCAAAGACTCTGACAAGCTTATAGCCATAGCTGGCGTTGCCGAGGCAATGCAGGAAAGGTTGTGCGATCAATACGTGGCAGGTCTATGGGAGGCCAACCTGCTCACAGAGCTTTTGTGGTCGGCTTCAGAAGCCCACAGACCTCGTCCTAATCCTTGCATTGCGCCGACGTGGTCGTGGTTATCCACGAACAGTACTGTGAGCGTCGCGACACATATCAACCCGCGGAAAATTCGGAAACATCTGGCCACAGTCGTAAGCACAGACATAGATTTATTGGATCCATCATACGTCACGGGCAACATTCATCCTGGCGCAGCCATTCAGCTCAGAGGTCGTCTCAAGCCCGCCGAGTGGGATCTGGTAGCGGGATATGGCGCCGAAGACTTTCGAAGATACCAAGTCACCTGCGACGGATGTTACGAATCTCGCCAGAGTCTAACCGATGGGCTGCCTCTCAAATGGGGGGAGCTTCCGCGATTATGGACCCAAGTCGACGCGTGTCCCGGCCTGCACCTGACGTCTCTGGACATCAGCCTTCTACCTATTGCCATTTTCGCCGGAGATTATGGTGGTCCCGACCACTTCGAAGGCCTGGTCCTGACTCCCAAGGACGCCGCTGCGGGAATTTACGAGCGTGTGGCTCATTTTCGACCAAGCGATACCCTTGCAGCCTATCTGTTCTTGGAGAAGCTTTCAGGAAACCAACATCAAAGGGCATGGCAAACGTCGGCCGGGAGGAGAAACGTCCTGGGTCCGAGGTGCCGAGTGGAAGGATTTGCGTTCATGCGTGCCCAAAGGTGGACCAAAATTCACGAAAGAGATATCGTTATTGTATGATATATGAGACGTTCAAAAGTTCGGATCAAGTTTCTTTGCGGTCTTCTC
>JACBFG010000011.1:4299221-4471329 GCA_013435955.1 Diaporthe sp. HANT25 | reverse complement strand
ATGGGTTCCATCCCCCCCCCCCGGTTCCTTTGTCCTATATCCAGTCTTGCAACCGTCCCCAAACCAAAAATCACTTCTCTAAGCAGCATAGCTCAGCGCAGAGCTGGAGCAGTAAATGCTACCGACCTGGACAGTGTTTGTGGAGAGCAAGCTGGGATTGTCTTCGAAAAAAGGCAGGCCGCGACGTCCGGTGCCGTCAGTGTAGAGGTAAGGGGTGCAGGTCACGGTCTCAAGTGGGACCACTTTGACCGATGAGAGATAGAGCTCGGACACACGATCGAGAGCGGGGTCCGTGATCAGGGTCCCGAGGGTGCCACAGATGGTGGTGTTCAAAACGTTGAGCCAATCGCCTCGGTCGACAACGGTGATTTCGACGGTCGGGAGAGTCGAGCCACTGGCGGGGGCGGCGTTGCTGAGCGTGGCCGCTGCGAGGGTGAGAACAAAAGCCTTGAGCATCTTGAATGTTTTGGGTCGTTGGGTTTGTTTTCCGGTGACTGGTAGTGTATGATTGCAGGATTAGAGAATTTTAGTGTGATTCTGAACATCCTCCCGATTGTCTCGATGGTGGGTGAGTTGGCATTTATACGTGTGATTCTCCTTGGAGTTACTCGTACTAAGTGTGCGATGATGCTTGCGATATTGTCAGCAAGGTGTCAAAGTGGTCTGATAACCATGAAGTGATCAACGTGATCGTCCCGCGTCAATCTCGATCGTGCTCCGACTTCTCTGATTTTCAGTTAGAAGTATTACTGTATTTGATACCGCACTCAGATTTGTGCGAGAATACGAAATCTTCTCGATATTGTGGCTGAAGGCAGCACACATGAAGTTGGAGCTTTGACTAATGAGACAAGTTTCGTTCCTGAGTAAGCGCATCTCTACTTGTAGTATCAACGGTAATTTATCACGCGTTACACAGCTTTAGGAATCATCCTGAATCACTTTATTACATAAATGCTTCCTGCAAGGGAGAATATCAACAAAGCTTTCACGGAGGCGGCCCGACTTTGCATCCGTGTGTCGGACGGCTCGACTCCACAGAACTTTGGGCTAACACTGATTGAGCATCAGTGTTTTTTTTGGCGGTTTTTCGACATATCTGACAGACTATTATCTGATTATGGGTGCTCGTAAAGGGAAACTTCGAGGCTCATCTCTGCGGTTGGTCATGACTTGCACATGATCATGGTCGATATCACAATCACCTCTTCGCATCTTGTCCTGTGAATCTGTTGTCCCGGCTGGATTGAGGGTGAAGTGTAGTAAACCTTTTGCGTAAACCAGTCTCAAACACAAGGAACACCCATTCCTGGTTGCTACGTGTTGCCAGAGAGCGAGACTTGAGCTTTGGTGTCGATGTACTATATTTTCTTTGAATAGATTAAGGAGCTTCTTGCTAGTGCAACGAAGCTATGTGGGCTTTTTCGCAAATTTGCTGTCAACAGATGATTCAAAAGGTGAGTTGTCAGTTCCTCCATAGGGGCGCAACAATTCTATGTATTTGAACGACGTGTCCAACACAGGCACCCAGGTCTGATCTGAAACATCAATTCACTAAATTGCATGCCCCATCATATGCCTCGAGAACTATACGCACGATTCTACGACCTAATCAACTGGTCGTGGCTGAGATCCCAGTCCAGCTCCGTTGGACGCTCGCTATCAGCCCCTAATATCTTCCAGTATCTCAGCCCCCACCCAGCTGAAAATAGGCAAAAGCATGGGCGTTGCTATTCAACAAAGCGGAAGCGACAAGATTCAGCGGGCATGCTGCCATGAATTTGATGCCAATCGGCTGATTATGTCAGGGATATACGAAAGTAGAGAATTTCAAAGGCTTAGCTTATGAAATCATGGGTCGTGCAACATTTCAATCTCTCATACCTCGGCAAGCGCAAATCACGGCCAGTCCGGAGCCATCGGAAGGAAAGCTGAAAGAGTGAGACACGAAACCGGGTTGACCAACCACCAACAGTAATTTCAGCCACTAGGTTCTCGTCGTGAAGAGTTTTCGAGCTGAACTTTGTCGGACTCTATGAATATCTTTTGTTCCGCGGCGGATGTGAAAGCCCGAGATTTGTCACTCAACACCAAGCAGACAGCCAAAACTCTCCCACTGCCACCCTGATGTTGACTAAATTTTCAGGTCTTTCCTCCAAAAGACCGTTTGCTGTTTGACTATGGGTCTTTACACTAACCTCGACTCATTAGAGAGACAGATTCGCCTTCTAAAAGTTCTATTAAACGAAGGTGCTCCTGGCTCCGAATAAAGCTCATCACTGGTCTGTTGTGACTTAAGCATCCACAGTCTAAACCATGATAATTCACCCTCATACACCGCATTATCTTATGTGTGGGGACCACCATCGGCTATGTCAGGCTCCGGAGATGACACACTCATAGTGAACGGTGAGGCAATACCAGCTCGAGAGAACTTGCTGTCAGCGCTTCGAGCTTTCCAAAGACGCAAAGACTCCGCCTATCTCTGGGTGGATGCGGTCTGCATAAACCAGGATGACATCGAGGAAAAGATGACGCAAATAAAGCTGATGGGGGACATCTACAGCTTGGCGGAGAGAACCGTGATATGGCTGGGTCCAGAGGACAACAGTGACGACGCCATGGATTTGGTGCGGGATTTGGAAGAGAAAGATCTCGAGTCACCGCGATTTGAGGAGCAGAGAGGTAGTTGGAAGGCTATCAGGTTACTGCTTCAACGTTCCTGGTGTAAGTAAAGACTCCACTGTCGTGATCCGTCACGCTAAACTTTGGAAGTATATCCGAGATGGAGTCGGTTTCGGGCAAAAAACTGATACGACCTAACTCAATCAGCGCTTAAAAAATTGTTCACCCATTGCTTACAAGCTTTGTCATAGGGACTAGAGTCTGGGTCCTACAGGAGGCCTTCCTATCTCGAAATCCAATTGCCCGGTGTGGCGACAAGGATATACCCTTTGAGTGCTTCGTGCGCCTCAAGGAGCTGTCTGACGTCTCGTACTGGAAGGAGCAAGACAAATGGCGGGACAACATGATATTCCAGAGCGTGCCGTTCACGTCATGTCTTTCAAATTGGAACATCACAAAGAGCCAGCTCGCTCAAGGGGGTGACTCGCCCTTCTCGTGGGTCACGACGACGAGCACAAATATGGAGTGCACTATGCCTCACGACAAGATTTACGGCGTGCTGGGAATGTGTCTTCCCGAGGACCAGGCCTCAATCAAGCCCGACTACAACAAGCCGCTCAGAGATGTTGTTATAGACGTCGTGTTGAGATCGCTCAAAACATCAGGCCTTTTATTTCTCAGCTACGTCGGGCCGGAGGAGAATAAGAAACTCGACCTCCCGTCCTGGGTTCCCGACCTCACAGCTTTGGATAGCACCCAGCGCCTGCCCACCGCCATGGAGGCTCAGCACAATTTCAAAGCCTTCCTCTCCCCAACAGACCCGGCGTGGGCGACCATGTTCGGGAAATCGAAGCTCGACCCAGCCGTTGCGGAGCTCATGTGCGACTGGAACGAAGCGCGAGATGTCTTTTATCTCTACGGCTGCCTGTGCGACATCATCACTCATGCCGACCCCATGCCCTATGTGCCCGAGTACAAAGGATATGACGCCGGCGTGGCAACAGAAACAAAAAGGAAGCGCGTGAACGCTACGGTAGAAGCTTTCCGGAAGTGGGAAGCCCTAGCCCTGCCTGAACTCTCTGCCTCTTCTAGTGGATCCACAACGACAACGACGACAACCTCTCCCGACCCTGACGCCTACGCGGGGAAACCTGGCGGTAGGAGGTCCGCCTTCTGGCGCACGCTCAGCTGCGACGGGCTGGTGTTCGGCGAGCGGCCGCTGCCGGAGGACTTCGAGGAGCGCTACGAGGCGCTGATGGGCCGCCGGGCGCCGCCGGGATCGGATGGGCAGACGGTGCTGGAGCCGATGCGCAACAACTGGGTCAGGGAGTATGGCCTGCCAGCTGTGGCCAAATGCGTGAACAAATCGTTTGTTCTTACATCCCTCGGGCGCGTGGGCTTAGCGGTCCGGGGCGTGCAGGAGGGCGACGTCGTGGTCATCGCGCGTGGTGGCAGGGTGCCGTACGTGCTTCGCAGGCTCCCAGATGGGGAGTTCAAGTTCGTGGGCGAGGTTTATCTTCACGGGGTGATGGATGGCGAGGCTGTGACTGAGGCGGCTCGGCTGGGATGGAACATGATCCGTTTCCCCTTGCGATGATGTGGGACCTGAAAAGGCAATTGCGAAGACCAAAGTGAGGTGGCATTAGAAAAGCACGATAGTCTGGCAGAAATAGAAAACTGATCGCTATTGATAATGATTCCGATAGCCTATTGGTGTAATTGAATACAATACGTCTGCAAACTGAATTGATTCATGGAAGGACATCGCCATTTAGCATGACACTGATCTGATAGAAAATTCGAACAATGGTTCTTTTGTATTCTACAGTAGCTGCATCATGTTTGGCTCTGTGGAAGACAAGGGAACAATCCTCATTCATCCCCAGCTTCATGCCACTGGCATACCACCAGGGAGCTGCTCCAACCAGCCATCGAGATTCTCATTGACTGATCTCTTGACAGTGCATTGGTTACTCTGCTGAACAGACTGAGTCTTGAGCGGCGAGCAGTTCAAACTGTTTCCAAGAAGGTCACTGTTGCAGTTGCTCGAGTCTAGAGCACTCTGCAGCGCGTTGCCCTCCCATCCAAAGACGTAATCGCCATGGCTGCCATAGCCGGTCTTGTCACCAAACGACCAGACGAACGGTTGGGACCCATCCGTCGGCCATAGAGATTTGTCGTTGAATTTTCTCGTGTCCCAGATGGCCTCGTAGAACACCTGCGGGATGCTGACGGGGTGCGTAGAAGGACATTTGTTGTTGACAGGGTACGCCGTATGAGATTGGTGGTCCGCCGAGTCAAGATTCTTACCGTCCCAGCAGGTCGGGAATCGTAGACTCACCATGATACCTGCGGCGCATGTGCCGGTAGGGAAGCCAGTGGTGTCAGCGCCTCGGGTGTATGCTGTCTGCAGGCATGTGTATATCAAGCTGGGATACTTCTTGATCTGCTCAGCGGTGCGGAAATTCGGATCGCCGACCGTCATGCGGAAACCTGGCTTGAAGGAGGTTGCCTTGCCGTTCGTAAGGTAGTATACTGTCATACCACCGTTGGCATTGGTGAAGCCGAGCGGGTTACCCATGGTAGGAAGGCGGTAGAATGTCCCGTTTCGTGCTCTGAAGAACATGACCGCGGTCCAATAGTTTGATTTGTCCTCGGGTACGGTGCAGGAGGTGCATGTCGCTGTTGTTGCTACGTCGTTCACAGATGGGTTCATGGTGGCATTGAACGCATTTCCACCAACGATCTGATGGAGATGTGGGGATGGAAGAGCTCCTGGATTGACGAGACTGTGTGAAGATTAGGTTACGTTGCCTTGCTTATGATGCATAGACTTACGGGTCGAGGCGGTCCACAACGAGCTGGGAGCAAAAGAATCGAAGCATGATGGCATAGGCGGACGGCGCGACCGCCACTCCGACAGCAAGAATGGATTTAAAACGCATATCTTGGTAAGATCCTTGAGATTTTCGGGTTTCGTTCTGCGTTGAATAGAATGAGAAGATCGATCGTCTACGGCGCAGCAGATGTGGAAAATGGTATTTAGAAATCTAAGTTGACGCTTGGATGAGTCACAACAGCGCACTTTATGCCGCCTGGACACAGGACTGAATACATTTCCAACCGTGGGTGGCTTCAAATGAGTTGCCTATGAAAAACGTCGTTGTCCCCAACTCTCACGAGGCGCTCTTTGGTGGTTGGCCAACTGCCGGGATTAATGCAGCCCTCCCGATTCACCCAAATTTGCCGGTCCACTCAGTCAAAGGAAAACATACATGACAATATAATGTGTGCTACACTAATCAATGTCCGGGGCTCTACAAAAATTGCCGAGAGCAACAACCTTCAAATCGTGTCGTCCCTACAATATGGTCTTTCTCAAAATTCTGATCATGTGCACAGGCTAGACTTTTGAGCACTTGGTTATTATTCACGCTCATGAATACAATCATCAATTCACAAAATATTCTATTGAAAGAAACGTACGCGGAAACGGATCCCAGAGTCCAAGAAAAATTTGCCGACATATCACATCGTTTGAAGAAAAACGAAAACGGTTCATCTGTATTGTTCTCACTGCTCTGCGGAATGCAAACAACCTAAGCTTAGGCGTACACCTGCTGATAAACTAGCTTTCGAGCACCGTGAAAACACAGAGCCTGACGTTTGAATTGCTTCTATAAGTGGCACTCCAAAGTGCGAATCTGCGTATGCCAGGTGTCATGTCTGTGTTGAGGTATGGAGGTCGGAAAGTCTGCGACGGGAAGCATCGTCATCATTAATCAGGATTGAAGGTTTGTTTGAAAGGTCAGTAGCAGCGCGTTGAACATGACACCTGCGAATATTCACGAAAGGTTTGTGCACCCCAGAGACTGAGGATCCGTTGGTCCGGCAGCCAGATATGCAGCAGTCGGGACTTGGCACATATGCACATTTAGTAGATCGCAACCCATTGTGGATGCCTCAAATTTGACTCCAGGCCACCTGAGTAGTATGCGCACGTGAAACAAGGTAGAGGGGATTCTATTCGCAAGGACATGGTGCCCCAGCCAGCTGCTGAATTGCGGAGATTTTCTGCCGGAGCAGTGGTAAAATTACTTCCTGAGAGTCCGATCACAACCCACACCAATCTTGCTGACACCTTCTGCCTTCTGCTTGCATGCTGGGCCGGTGATGCTCGCTCCGGTTATATTGTTCTATATACGAGCAAAGTCTTGGCTTTGCCTACCCCAAATCCATCAAAAGCCTTGCTCACCCACCACCATTTGTCACATCGTTAATTTTCCTTTCTTGTCCAATGTTCTTTCTTGTCAAAATTAAATACTCTTTGCAGATGTGAAATTCTCTGGGATTGTCTCATAGCTCTGCGTGGTCACTCTCCGGCTTGCGATCACATTATCGATTTGGTTGCACTGTGTTCTCTGTCCCCCCCTCCCCCAACCATTCAAAACTTTCACACAACAGAGTCAAGAATCCTGTCTCGTCGGCCGTGCACGCTTACAGAATACGCAGAATCAAAATGCTCGGGTTGTCAAATCATCGAACACGTACAATGTCAACGTCGCTGCCATTTAGCCTCGGTTCAGCCCGACGACTTCTACGAGTCTTCCATCAACGCGTCTTCTTGAGCTGAGCCTATATAGGTCTGAATCTTCTGTCAACTCAATACACAGACACGCATTGAAAATGGAGACCGAGAACAGGCTCGACCGTTGCTTCTTCCATGTCGACCAGCGTGTCGTCTCGAAAATATAGCACGCCTGTGGAACAAAGCTTGGCAACTGAGAGTTGAACCAACTCCAAGGCACGACAACTGGAGTTGTCCCACTCAATATATAGCATTGAGACCAGGAAGCCTTGCAGTTCTGTGGGACATGGAATCCTTTCTCAGGGCCAATATTGGTCGTCCAACGTTTTCTGGGCGGTTGTGGTCAGGGTTAGGAGAAGTGGGAAGGGAGCAGGGAGCAGGCGCGGCGCACGTCAGCCAGCAGCGACGGGCAGAATCGATCAACAACTCTCAACAGCGTCCAAAGATTCGAAAGATTCATTACCTCGAACCTCGCCGAGTTGAATTTTTGAACCACAAACTGTTGAATCTCCAGACCTAGATCAGTGGATTTACCGTCGCCCTCATTCACTGTCTGCCCGTCAACGAATTTGAGGTGCCAAGCACCGAACGCGTCACCCATGGAGACCTTCACTCTGGGCACAGGAGCCTCCATCTACACGCAGAAGCTGCTGCCAGCGATTTCGCAAGCCCAGCATGAGATCATCTTGGTGACGTGCTTTTGGGCCCCTTCAAAGACGCTGACAGCGCTCTCGAACGCGCTCGAGCAGCTCGCCCGCCAGCGGGAGGCCCAACAGCCCACTCAACCACTGCGCGTGCGCATCTGCTTCTCCTCGCGTTCCATCCTGCAGAAACTCTCTCACACGTCTTCACCAGATGGATATGTCTACCCCAGTTCGGCATGGAGCAGCAAGTTGGGCCTGCCAGCCCCAGAGGTCCTGGCTGCGGGCAGCGTGGATCTCGAGGTGAAGAGTCTGTTCTTCCTGCCATTCAGCGTCATGCACCCCAAATTCCTGATCGTGGATCGCCGGCGTGCATTCGTTCCGAGCTGCAACGTCAGCTGGGAGGCTTGGCTCGAGGGCTGTCTGGAGATCACGAGGAGGAAGACGCACGAGGACTCGGTCGATGGCCTGCTGGAGTTCTACCGCACCGTGTGGGACAGGGAGCTGGACCTGGGCGCATCTCTGCCACCATTGTCCGAGCAAGGTACTGGACAAGCATCCGTCATCAACGGCCATGTGGAGGAATTACTCAAGTCTCCAGCTGATATCACAGCCAGTCTCTTGGATGTCGAAGTTCCAGCTGCCGCCGTGGAATGGCTCCCCGGTTGGCATCGCCGTAACCCCTCCTTCTGCTTCATGCCCTGGAATTCCCCATCGGCACCGGATACTCCTCTCAATAACACAATTCTGAGATTGTTTGAAGAAGCGAGCCGAGAGATCTATATCCAGACGCCAAATCTGACCTCTCCACCGGTGCTTTCCGCCATCGACAGCGCTCTTGCCCGCGGAGTGAACGTGACGATTGTGACCAGTCGACGCATGATGTTGCTGGAACAGATCGTCACGGCGGGCACGACGACTGGATGGTGTATCCGAGGCCTGACCAAGCGATATCAAAGGCTGTGTGGAACCAACCGGAATCGAGGGCAGCTGCAGCCAGGAGGTCGAGGGCAGCTGCAGCCAGGAGGTAGCGAAGATGTTGACCTCGAGGCTCAGGCCATCGCTCCAGGGGCCTTACGGATCTCTTACTTCCGATCATACCCCCGCGCGACCTCAGAAGAGGAGCCCGTACACTCCCACCTGAAGCTCAGCATCTTTGATGGGCAGCACACGGTGTTGGGTTCAGGCAACATGGACCGAGCGAGCTGGTTCACAAGCCAGGAGCTCGGCGTGCTCGTACGAAGTGTTGGATTTGCTACCACAATCAAGAAGACTGTGGACGAGGTCCTCGATGGCAGATTGGATTCCGTGTTCCCGAATTCTTGAGAGAATATGGCATCCCAACACAGATCCTACTACCGAGGGCGACGAATCGACGGCGATTCCACACAAGATTGAGAGAATGTGCTCTATTCATATTGACAGTGACTATGTTCGCATGAACTATATACAGCGAAAGGAAAGACCTTTGAGAACAGGGACAGCTTCCGGACATGCTCTATATACAATCTCCGGGCATCTCATCATCGTCGATTACCTCCCAGCCGACCAGCTTAGAAAGCCGGGTTGGCGTTGGTCAGGAGCTGCTCGAAGTAGGCCTCGAACCACGTACCAGCCTCGGGGGCGGGCTTGAGGGAGTCGGACTGGCCGCAGTGGAAGTCGTACCGGGTGGCGCTCGTGTCGCTAGTGCCGTCCGACTCACCGCCGGGCTTGACCCAGACGAAGGCATCCTCGATCTCGAGGCCCGTGTTGGAGCTGGGGCGAAGGCCGAAACCAGTTCCCCTAGGTGTTCTTGTTAGTCGATCATTTCCCTCGTTTTTCTGGTCTGATTGAGTACTTACAAGGCGTTGCACCAGTCTCCCCATGCCGTCTGGCCAGTTGGCTGCTTGCCGGAACGGCCCTGGTCGGTGATGAAGTGCGCGTCAAATCCCTCGGCCTTGAGGAGGGGGTAAATGGCCTGGACGTAGTGCGACTCGTCGTAGTTGGTGTTACCTGAGAGTAATGTCAGCGCTCTGCCCTCTGATTCACCGCTAAGACTTTCATCAAAGACTTACCCTGAGTGTAGGACGGCGCGGTGGCGACGCTCCAGGCGTTGTAGTTGGCAACGTTAGTCGCGAGACCACGCACGGCAGCAGGGGAGCTGGCATTCTTGTACACCGAGGCGAACAGGTCGGCGGCAGGCTGCAGGTTGGCCGCCCATCCCAGCCAGCCGGCGTGGCCAGCGTCCATATACATAGCGACGTTGGGCAGGTTGAGCTGCTTCAGGGCGTAATTCGTGGAGGCCAAGTAGTTGTCCTTGGCGTTGGCACACTTGGCCACGTTGAGGTTCGTCACCAGGTTGGCAAGCGAGTCGGGCTCGACGACAAGCAGAACCCGGATGTCCGAGTAGGTGATGAGCTGCTTGCGGATCGAGTCGATGTACGCCTGGTACTTGGCGGCACCGCCGTTGGCGTAGCTCAGCTCACCGTTGGAGGCGGCCGCCGCGCAGTCACGGTCGGGGAGGTCGTACACCACGAACAGGCCGGCGTACGGGGTGGTGGCGCCCTTGTTGGCGGTGCGGATGTCGGCAAGGGTGCTCGCCATCAGGGTGTCGACCTTGTCGGCGGTGTCGCTTGACAGAAGTCAATACCGGATATGCGAAGTCGGGCACGAGAATTGGGAGCAAATCAAGAGACATGGGGAGACTCACAGCCACTGGAAGCTGGGCACCTTGGCAGCCGCGGCGGCCTTGGTGGCCATGGCCGCCGACAGGCTTGGGATGGCCAAGCTCGAGACCTCAGAGGCGTAGTACGAGTTTGCCCACTGGTTGACGCCGGCGAAGGGGTTGCCGCTGTACGAGGCGGTGGTGCCGGCACCTCCGGGGACCGTAGTGGACGGCTTGCTGGAGGTGGTGGCCGAGCCTGCACTGGTGGTGCTCACCTTGGAGGTCGAGCTGGTCGTGACCTTGCTAGTCGTCGACGATGGGGCTGCCGTGGTGGTGGCCTTGGACGTCGTCGCGGCTGTGGTGCTGCTCGCAGCGGAGCCGGGCAGGCACTGTGAGTAGTAATCGTTGACCTTGTTGCAGACCGACCCAGACACGCAGCAAGTCGATCCCGACCAGCCGGTTCCGCCACACTGGGAGCTGACCAGTGTTGTCAGTATTTCCGATCCGAACCTCGAAGGCCAGGATGTGAGGTGGACTTACTACATGGAGCCACAGTTCTGTCGCTCCTCAACGGGGGCAGCCAGGGCCACGCTGGCCAGGGCAGCGGCGAGAAGAACTTGCTTGACGGCCATTTTTCCTTGGAGTGCCAGTCGTGGTTGTGATGTCGATCGGAGTGAGAGGTGTGGCTGGAGACGAGCTTCTATCGACGACTTGGGATCGCGGCGGTCCTCCTTTTATGAAGAGGCATGTCTCACATATCGACGGACGCGCCCCGCTATGTGTCGGATAGGCGGGAAGACGGCACCTGGTGGTTAATATCGAGACGTTCATGTCTGGACCACCGCCGCTTGGGCACGGGCGGCGCCCCATTTGCTCCGGGAACGTTGCAGCCTTCTTTGAGCGAGGCGTGCCTGCGAAGCGCGGCGGAGGGCGAAACGCTGTCTGGACTCGGACTAGGCATTTAGGCAGCGCGTCCCGAGTGGGGACCGAGGACCAAGGAAGCCGTCCAGGCACAGCAGGGGGAGCAAAGCTCGTGGCTCCCTCGTGATCACATCACACAATTGCTCAGGGTAGCAACAGCTGACACCCAGCAAGGCCCCTCGCCGTCGTCGACTCGCGCCGTTGTGGGATACAGGACGACGTCGAACTTAGACTTATTGGGCCGCCCCCAGAGCCCCAAGGATACCCCAGTCCCGGGAGGCGACTGCAGGCAAATGGCCAAAGACGGAAATGATCGATACTTCCGCCAACCAAAGGGCATCCAGGCCAGCACCTTGGCATCTGGCACCATCGGAGTGACAGCCCTTGCGCGTGAGCTTAATCTCGGAGCCCCACGTTCCTGAATGTCCCTGATGGGAAAGCGTCAGATCATTGCCAGCAATGTGGGGTGCGACGTGGAGCTTGCCCGCAGTAGCATTGTGCTGTCTGGCGGCAGGGGTGTCAATCGGATCTTGTGGACTGTTTTCCGGACCGTCCTGCACGGGGATGTGGGATGTGGGATTCTTTGTTCCACGACATGCGAAAAGACTGCGATGCTGCTCGTCATCTGTCTAACGATGGTAGCAATGGGTGGCTGAGGATGCTGCTGTTTCTCAGCCGCTTCATCAAACATAGAACAGGTCTCGCAGTGCTGCCAGGCTAGCGGCGGAACCTGCTCGAGAGCATGCACTTCCCGTCTGCTAGCGGGCGCATGTTTAATATATGGATAAATTGACCGCCTCCCGGTTCCCTGGACCGACGACCTGTGATGGTCATGTCTATCCCTTCCAATTTCCTTACTTGTCTCTTTCTCGCCCCTCGCAACCGCGAGCCGCACCGCTGACGAGTCCTCGGGATGCTGCATTCGGATAATATGGGACGTTCTGGCCGGATCGCCCATGCGAGTCTGTCTTGGCCTCTGCCAAACAAGCAAAAGCATTAAGCATTTTTCAATCTGCAGTTGAGGGATCAGCAGATCACCGAAAAGCTTAGCTGTCGGGCCCAGAACATGACTTTACCGCACTTCTGGGTATGCCCAGGATCCGTGGCCGGGCTGGCCATTCCTGGGCTCCGCTGTGAGCTTGGCTCCGGGTGAGTTCCGCGAGTAGGCCTTTTTGGCCCAACGCAGATATCATTCTGTTACCACTTCATTGGGTGCTTCAATATCACACCAAATCAAGCACTCCATCGAGTATTGGATCAAGCCAAGCAGGAAATCCACTGTGCTGCTCACCGGTTCTGACCGCAAAACAAAAGGCCCCATGTTACATCGGTCGGACCTTGCGGATCCATTCAACAGGCTCCGAGTCGGACCATCATTGACAGTATGGCCTACACCTCATGAGATTCTCGGAACCATGGACCTAAGCCGTGGGATCTGAAGGGACTTATACATGTGCGACGGGCACTTTCTGTTGCCGGTAGCTCCGTAGATCCAATTTCGTTCACAAATGAGAGCGGAAAGCTACCATCAGTTTGTGCTTGGATGCCCTGCATTGATCCAAGCTTCGTGGCAAACTCAAGACTTTGAGAAGAGAGGAAGGTCTCGCCGGATGAAACTGTCAACTAACTTGATCCGAATATCTTGTCATTAGTAAAAAATCATACAAGCAAGGGTGTTGAAAGGGTCTGCAGTACGGCACATTGCATGGCTAACTTATGTCCAGGTTGAAGCACTTCAACTTGTGACGACGTGAATTTCTGCTGATAAGCGGGGAGACTCGACATCTCAGAAGGCTTGTGTGTTTATGTGCATTCAAAACCTCAGTGTAAGTACCTTCTCCGAGGCTGGTATTAAGTGCGGCCATCGGGGTTGAACATCTTGCGGAGGAAACCGACTTGGTTTCTGAGTCTACAGTATGTTACAATTATTCTGGTTCAATCTTGACACTGCTTCCCGTCACATTACTCTCCCCATTGTATCTCAAACGGGCAGAATATACCTACTTCGGAGGAAGTCAGAAGTAAATCCCTGACGAAAGAGACATTGAAATGCTCGCTCAGAACTCGAGCCACTATGGGGGAGAGTCGGACCCAGAGAAGACGTCCCGGTGTGTCATGGGGGCTTCTTTCTACACTCAATCAACGTAACGCCATAAAACAATGACGTCTTTATGATTTCTTGAACGGCGGGCTGAATGCCTGTAGCTGAGAAAGAACTGCCGAATTCAGACGCGCACAATTGCGAGTAGGCAGTTGCCCACTCGCAGGGAGCGACTGCCCTCAAGAATGCCTCTGCTACCCCTGTGGCTGCAAGTGCTCACTGCCCTTGTTTCGGAACAACAAGAATCTTTTGAATCAGCATTTACGGCTGGGATTCTTCTGATTTTAAAATTGGAGACAAGTTGTCATGGAACCTGTCCTTCATTTCAGATGTCACATACGTGCAATTATTCCGACCGGCTTCCAGTATTTCCTTTCGCGTGCAGAACAAAGGTAATTTTCGGATGACCTTTGGTTTGTGATCCCCTATAAGTCGGCACCTGGGAGGTCCTTTCATTGATAGCCACAAATATGTACTTGCCGTCATGAGATATACTACCCTGTGTTGTTCCTCCCACAACCTTGGAATATTTTGAAGGGAGGAGACAGTGGGAAAACGTCAGGGAAAGAACAGAACAACACCAAGTAAGTAGCCAGCTCCAATAGATACCTACCTAGGTAGGCACCGAGCCGTATCTGTTGTCTCATAGGCAAGTGTTTGCAGCCACCGCACTTGCGGTGGGAGCTACTCCTTCAAGAATATGATTGCAATACGGGGAAGGAGGTTATGAGGCCGAGTTACGCCAGACGCGAAGAAGGAATGACCCAATGGCTCTCAGTTTGTGTTTACCTTGAACAACGCGTTTCGATCAGCAGAATTCCTCCTTCATCTCCTTTTCTCTTTTATCATCCATCGCCACAATGAACTCACCACCAAGGTCCGGTATCACGACGATTCCATCCCTTTCATTTGACGCTTGGCGATTCTGTTCATGCGCAATCACTTGACCCTCGTGCTGTCGTCTTCAATGCACCGTGTGTCCCGCTACATCACAGTCAACGATCCCGTACCCTACTTCTTGCAAGCTTCCGTTCCCTCTCGTCACCATCGGAACGGACAGTGACAGAGCAGCCAGCCGGCAGAACCAGAGACCACATCCCACCACTTGGTATGATTTTGCCTCATTTGATGATGCTAACATGGCTAGGTAACCGGAGACACAACATCGAAGGTTCCGCATCTCAGGACGTTTCCAAATCATCGCCGTCAACGGTGACCAGTCTGTTGACGATTCTCAGATCCATATTGCGCGCTTTTTCTGTCTCTTCTCTACCCCTTTTGCGTCTCATTTTCCTGCCCGATGTCTCTTATAACCCTGGCAGCACAAACAAGACAGCCCGGCCGCTTTCCCTGCAGTTTTCAATGCACCACCGCCTGTCCCCTCCTCCCAAGCTCAGGTCTCCTCAGCGTTCAGTCTTCCAACCTTTCGCGGTATCGAATGCCACCTCAGTTTTTCTTCGTCTTAGCATGGCCTGCTTCTGCCTGCCACACTGTTTGGGATCTGGTTCCCGACGGAAGTCCAGGCAATGCGCCCGAGTTCATCATTGGTGGCTCCCACTGAAAATATCAAGGCCAGTCCCCCAGCGTGATTCAACTCTGTGTGTGTACAAACCCTAGCGATCGACTGCGGAAAAAACAACATTGTTATGATACGGGGACTGGTTATCGGCGGCCTCAGGCTGACCGATGGCACTACTAGCACCAACGGGACAGCCCGGCTGATGGTTGGCACGTCCACAGTCGTTCGAGCCTCAGTCTTGAGCATCGGTGCGCAGTAGGGTAGGTAGCCCCGGCGCCCCTTGCTCTCATCATTGGCACTTCTCCTCCGTGGCACAACTGACATGGTAACAGAATCATCGGCGGCAAACCATACACACCTGAGGGCAAGATCCAGCGCAATCAGTGCACTTGGACTGCCTTGCATCAGCTCCTGCAACCACTTGAATGCGACAGCCCTTTCTGCAACGACATGCACACGTCTCTCTTCGCCCAAGATATCCTGCCGGCTCATGCGAGAGACAAAACGCTGGAAAGACGCGCAGAAATCACCATTTGACGCCAGAGAGACGTCTCGAGCAAGAACCGGAGCCTCTGTGAGTTTCCCATAACGGCCCCATGATTTGCCGGACCGGTCCAAGACTGACCGGCTTCATTGATCCAGGCCAGGATGATGAAAGCATCGCTGCGACTTCGCAGGAGCTGTTTGGATGTCGCTTGGAGTTGGGATTCATTTGGGAATGGGAGTCTCCTTGAGACATTCATTGTGACTTCGCAGTTTGGGTTCGACAAGGCCGCTGGGGCCACAGACCGGTTGGTAATCACGATAATCCCACTGGTTCGGATGCGGATAGAAGGAACTGATAATCTTGGAACAAATAATTCCTGGTATTTGGTGATTCGGAGCTGGAAAGGAATGAAGTCAGCATCTATGGTGCTCATTCAGGTGTTGGAGAACATGTAGGCCTCGTGAAGGGCAAGACAACTCGGGACAGAAATTGGACAGAGTGACCACCGCGCTTCTCAAGCTTGCGCATAAAGTGAGTGCTTTGTGCCCGTGGAACCACAGAGACTGTTGTCGGAACTTCTTGCGTGGCCTCCGGCCCATCAGTGTGATGGCAGTAGGCCCAAGGCCTTAAGCACAACATGGTGCTCCGGCCACTTGATGGCCAATATCACTGCACTTCGACCTTGTTTCTGTGGCTTTTGTATATGTAACGCTGTTCAGATGCAATCGCCATGACGACGCAGCTGAGTAGCGTTCGGGCTCAGGTCCTGCGCCATCGCTGGCGAGAAAGATGTGTGAACCACGATGCCAGTCTTCGAGGCGGGAAGTGATGTTGCAGTCACGACGACCGCGAAAGTGTGAGTGTAGAGATGACCATTTTTTAATTGATGGCTTGCCAAATGAGATTATTTATGGATTGGCCTGTGTCTTGTGAGCCACTCCCTCTAAAGTAGCCGTGGGCTCGAAAACGGCACCGTTCCTGGACTGTGCAACTAGCCTTGAGACCAATACTTTTCCAGATGCTTGAGCATGGGCACGTGCTCCCTGCTAAGACCACATGTACTGGCAAAGCTTCTAATGTGATGGATCGCCCTAAGCCGCTAATTTTTGGTTTTCGTTATGGTGAGTCCCGTGAGCCACCTGGGTGGATACTGGAATGGGCATCAACAGACGACCGCGGATTTTGAACAGCACAAAGTAGGGATTCCACGGAAATTGTTTGAAGAATGATAATTTGCAAACTCTGAAGACAGAGAACTACATCCACAGAGGCTGTCAAGCCCTGTTTCATGGCAGACTTCATCGTCGATTGGTAGATGACTGTCCCGATGATGGAACCCACTGATAATTACCTTAGACTCAAACAAAATGCGATACTTAGATGTACTCGAAAGAACTATCTTGTGGTCAAACCTCCACAGTCTGAGCACATCTGGATTGACGCTCAAACCCACCGGGCAGTATTTCCAGCGTGTAGAAACCGGTCTGGGAAGAACAGTGGTCTCGTGAACCGGAGGACGTCTCCGATATGTTATGATTTGGGAGGCAAACTTTTCCTCGAACACTGTGAATCACATGTTAAATCCTGAACGATTTTCAACTTGGCTTAGTATGAACATTTCAGCACTATTGAACACGGATGGAAAGGATACAGGTCTTTCACCGGGCAAGTAATGTAAGTGATGTGAAACAATATGGCCTGAAGTACGGGATTCTGAGCAAGTGCAACATGGTACGAAGTCTGGAATCAAAAGTCCAAAGCCACTAAAGAAGTAGAGCCTGCTGTCATGCACAGCGGCCTATTCACGAGCAAAGAGGGGTGTGATCAACTTCGGTAAGCAGATTACGTGACCCCGACATAAATGTATCCGAGCCGCTCCACTGTGAAGATGTGAGGGGGGAAACTGTTGCTCCGCATATCCGACATCTTGCAAATCAAGTCTCGGGTGGGATGACGGATTAGATAATATAGTCACGACTGAAGTCAATATCAGGAATGCCCAAAATTTCCCATGTAAATTATTTCGTTACATGGTTGTGTATTGCACAACGACATATCAAGTCCTCCATTTCACCAAGACCTAAGATCACCGCGGCCATGCCCGCGCGTACATTGTTGCTAACCGGTGCGTCTGGGTACATGTCAGTGAGCATGGCTTACAACTACGTTGGTTGTTTGCTTATATGTGGCTAATGCATCGCAGTGGAGGAACAATACTGTCGGCAATATTGGGCACGGAGAAGTCATGGCGTCAAGAATTCGAAATATCAGCTCTAGTTAGAACAGAGCAGCAGGCCACAAAGCTTTCTCAAATGGGTATCCACCCGGTTATGTTTGAGAGCTTCGACGAGACTGAGAAGCTTCGCCGTATCGCGGAAGAATTCGATGGTATCATATATCGGCCTTTCCATACCATGTGAAACACTAGTTACCGCTAACGTATTGGTCGCAGTTGTCATTCATGCCGGTGCAGGTTGGCATACACAGTCAGCGAGGGCGCTCATTGCCGGTCAAGGGGCGAGGTCCAAAGCCATCGGTCGAGGCGTACACTACCTGCATATCTCCGGGACGTCAAGCATCAGTGACCGTCCGCACACGCAGGGATACACGGAAACCCGGACATTCTCGGATGAAGAGGACATCTACGCCTACGAGAAGTACCGAGAATCGTTCGAGGTCTGGTCGCATCGCACTACAGATATCACTGTGGTCGAGTCGGGAGAGGAGTTTGGCGTCTCGACATACATAGTCATGGCGCCGACGATCTTCGGCTTGGGAACCGGCCCATTCAACAGGTACTCCATTCAGCTGCCGTCGATGATCACGGCGGCTTTAAGCACTGGCCGCACTATCGTCCTCGGGGACGGCAAAACTGTTTGGAGCCACATACACATCGAGGATCTTGCCGCTCTGTTTCTTTCCATGCTGGAGAATGTATCGTTGGGAAACATTATCCCGAACGGCCGCAAGGGAATCTACTTTGCGGAAACAGGTATGCATACCCATCTCGAATTCTCTCAGAACCTGGCCCGCGCTGGGTATAAGATGGGGTTGCTCGAGTCGCCGGACGTGGACGCAGCCAGCCTTGAAGAAGTCGGAAGGCAGTGGCTACCGGAAATGGCGTCCATGGCTGAATTTGCGTTCGGGTCTAAGTATGCCATTCAGGATGCTGCCACCACTTGAGCTGCTAGGACTGACACATATGCAGTGCACGAACCAAGGCTGTCATTGGGCGGAAGATTGGTTGGCAACCATCTCACGGCCATGAATGGGAGGGAACTTTTGAGCTCGAGATCAATGCCATCAGGGCCAACCCTCCTGGAGCGAGAGACTTTCCGAAGCTTCTCCAGAAGGAGGAATAAATTCTGCCGCGCTTGTTTCACCGGTACGCGATGGAGTGTGAGACTGAATGAGGAATCGAGACAAATGGGCTCATTGTGTGCTCTGCACTTGGATTTACGTGAATATCGACAGCCAGCTGATTTTGGTGAATCCCGAATTCATGAGTTACATGAGCAGCATACCCAGTGGGGGAACATTGGGTGTTGGAGGTATTACGGGTAGTCTGGATCAGCTACGAGATTAATGGACTGGAAGCCATCAACAATGATTCACACTTCTCTCTTGAAAGAGATGCTTCGTGTCATATTCTGCTGTCTATGTCTAGAAACCTTGGAATCGAGACCAAACGACTCTTCTTACTGTCTAAGTCGTGCCAGGGTAAAGCCGCCAACTGAAGAACGCCACGCACAAATACACAATGTCAAGCATTTCGAAATCCTGTAAGCACAAGTGCCTCGCTCGGGACCCTCTCCCCATCTACGGCTTCCGCAGACCCTTCCCGAGTAACTCGCCGCCAACCTCCTGGACCAGCGCCACATCCTTGAACGTGCCCTTCTTATCCTTCACCGTATCATCCGCAGCCATAACCCTCAGCAAGTCCACCAGCTCCCCGTCCAGCGGCGCGAGGTAGGTCAGGTAACCCAGGGCAAGCAGCATGCCCTGCAGCGCTTCGGTGGACTCGCCCTCCTGGGCGATGGCCTCGAGCAGCGAGGCGGCCAGCTCGATCTGGTCGGCCTCGGGGAGAGCGTCGGCCTGGCTGGTGCGGCGCTTGCGGTTGTTGGCCAGGGCGACGTTGAACAGCAGCGAGGCCGCGGCGACGCGGACGTTGCTGTGGCTGTCGTCCAGGAAGCTGGCTGATATCAGACTCGTGACTGCGGAGCGAAGACCCTCGTGCGTGAGAATCTGGTCGGGGTAGAGCGGAGTCGTAAAGAGGTTGGACGCCATTTGCAGCGTGACGAGCCTCAGCGCATACGGGCAGTCCTTCAGGCCGTTGACGTAGGAAAGAAGGGATAGGATGGTGTTGTGGTCTTTCTCTTCGGCGAAGAAACCGCTTAGACGCGGGTCGATGAGACCACAGCGGAGGAGGTCGATGACTGTAAACATGAGCTCAGGAGGCAAGGTACTCGTCGAGTTCTGGAGGAAGGATGTGAGGGTTTGCATATCGGGAAGCGGATCGTTGGCGGGGCCCTCTTTGCTGCGAGCCTCTATGAAATGTGATAGGGCCTTGACAGCTTCGTGATCCGCAGCGGTACCCATTTTTGCGAGTAGCTTCTGCAACGGTGGAATCTTGATGAAGAGAACAGGCTTGGCTTCGGGATTCTGCAAGCTTGGCAACCTCAATGATGCATGGAGATGGACTGGGTGTGCCATCTGGACAAGCAGCTGAACGTTTCCGCGCAGGGCTGCTTGGTCGGCTCCAGACCACCTATTTTCTTCCTTGCCATGGAGAAAAGTGACGAAGGTGGGAGTGGCTCGAACGGAGTATCGACTGCCAACGCCAAATGCTTGCGAGATGTCGACCTTGGCCAGCACCGCCTTGTCCCCAACCTCGGCCGCGAGCTGATCATATAGGGGATAGAGCATCTTGCATGGGGCGCACGTCGCTGACGTGAAGAAAACAACGGCGCACGATTTTTGAGCGCTTGCCAGAAGTGAGTCGAGCTCGTGGGAGCTGGTAACCGTCCGGACCTTGGCTTGCTGATGCTGAACCTGGGGCTGCGCTGGCGCTGGCGCTGCTTGGCCGTTTTGGATGCCCCATATTCCTTCTCGGCTTTGCCTGCCCGCCTCGACCTGCTGGTTCAGGGCGGGCATGAGCATCCTCCCCATGGGCGATTGCAGGACTGCGTCGGGCATGTGGAGGATATGGTCGGGTATGCCTTTACCCAGGAGGAACGTGGCGAAGTCATTTGAGAAATTGTTGCAGTTGTGCTTCCACAAATCGTACGCCTTTAGTGGTGTCAGCTGCGGGCCTGCCATATTGGGGATTAATTCATCAAGGCACTCACTTGAACGGTATAGATTTCCCTTAATGAATCCAGGTATGGCTCGATAACTTCCATGGGCAGCTCTGTCTTGCCCAGAAGAAGGCGCTGCATCGGTTGGCCGAGATGAGAAGAGCCAGGGGTTATGGCTACGACGTTGCCATCGTAGACGTACTCGCGTCCATCAAGCTCGATGGACGTGTGATAGATGGCGTCAAGTTGGAAGCCAAGCAAGCCCATAGACATCTGCCGTGCAAGACCTTGGGAAAGGTCGTACACGAGCAAATGCACATCCATGGCCGGATCTATGCGAGAACAGGAAACGGCGAAAGAGCTGGACGGGCGCAGATGCAGACGCGACAGATGAAGACAGATTAAGGAAATGGGTGACGGAGACTAAAGGATAAGAGACGGTGAGAAAGAAAAATGGACGAGGAAGAATACTTGCCTCTTCACCTTGGATGATGGAGTGGAATGTATTTCATGCAGTTCCAGGCCGAGATGGGCGTGTAATTTGATTTGGAAGGGGGATGAAGGCAGCAAGAAGACGCGGCGTTTAGGCCGTCAAAGGCGAAGCATCATCCATCATCCGCCGCCGGACATCACCAATCATCGAACCTCGGCGAAGTCGACAGATGATGGGACGGACGGCACGGGACGGTCAAAGTGTGGCTGGAGTGTCCGTTCTCCGTAACAGACAGACAGCCAGACAGAACAGCTTGGGACCGCCACATCAAGGCAATACGCCACAACCTCTCCTTTCCCTTTCTTACAGCTGCACTTGCCCAGAATCCTTCCTGCCTTCGTGCCTTCCTCCCCTTAGACTTGCCTCAGCCGACAGGGGTCCAAGATTAGAGCCAGGCCTGGCAGGCTTAGCATTTGGGGGACCGTCCCCACCCAGCCGCAGGGGCAAGGGACAAAATCAGGGACCAACCAAGTGACGGCGCTGCCAGTCTGCCAGCCCAGCCCGAGAGGCAAGACACAGACTGCCGTGCCGTATTGGACTTTGCCATGCAACCACTGCAGGCTACTGTCGTATACCTGGCACATGGAAATTGACGACGAAATTCTGCATCAGCCATTCAACAGCCATCAATCCGCCCATCAGCAATTGATTGTGTTGCCCCCCCCCCCTTTTTTTCTGTCCACTCGCCTCGACTCGATTTGACGACCACACACACGCATACACATACACACACACGACACCTGTCCCATGTCGAGTGTCCTCTTCTTCCTTTCCACTTTTGTTGTCAGTTGCTGCTGCTGCTTGTGGGATTGATTAGCCTGTCTTGTCTTATCTCGACCCGGGCCATCATTTTCCATCCGGGAACAGACACTTTGTCCTTCCCCCCTTACTTTATTATTATTATTCTCCTCCTCGCTACGCAGACGCAACGCCACGCGGTGATCCCTTCTTGTCTCTCGCTTCCCCTATCTATTCGCCTAGGGCTTATCGCGTTTAATGGAGGCCGTGGCTTGTGCTTGTGTCCACGAATTGCAGTAGCTACCAACCCAGCCTAACACCGAACCGGCCCAGCAGTCACTCGCTCGCTCGCCGTTGTCGATAGTTGCCGTCGACATTTCGTGCGCGACCTCGACTCGACTCCACCCGACTCGACTCGCTGACCCTCCAGCAGTCAGACCTCACCGACACACAGGGGACCGACGCCCACATGCGGCGTACCTCTGTCTCTCTGCCCAAACACAAACAAGGCATCGCCCACGACCCACACGAGAAACCGGCTCGCTACCAACCGCGACAAGTCGGCATCCTGGAGAAACTCAAGAACGACATGATGTCCCAGGCCCAGAAGACGCGCTGGCTCAAAACCGGCGCGCTCGTCTTCTTCGTCCTGGTCGGACTCTACTACCTCGCCCCCTCAGGCGTCGACGTCTACCGTGGCTCTGCTGATTCCGTCTCCTCGGGCGGCGGCGGCGGCCAGACCCCCTCCGACTCGAGCTATGGCACAACCTACTGCACAAAGTCCTTCTCCAAGGACAAGCCCATCGTGCAATATGTCAACATGATCGACGCTGGCAGCACCGGCTCCCGTATCCACGTATACAAGTTCAACAACTGCGGCCCCACGCCGTTCCTCGAGAACGAGGTCTTCAAGATGACCAAGAAGGTTGAGGGAAAGAGCAGTGGCCTCAGCGCATACCCTGACGACCCTCAGGCCGCCGCTGACAGCTTGAACATCCTCATGGACGAGGCCATGGCAACTGTGCCGGACAAGCTCAAGGGTTGTTCCCCGGTTGCTGTCAAGGCCACCGCGGGTCTGCGTCTCCTCGGGCCTGAGAAGTCGCAGAGGATCCTGGACACTGTTCGCACACATCTTGAGACCAAGTACCCATTCCCCGTTGTGTCGGCCGATAACGAAGGCGTCGCCATCATGGACGGGAAGGACGAAGGTGTCTACGCGTGGATCACGACCAACTACCTGCTTGGCAACATCGGTGGGCCAGACGAGAGCTCCACCGCGGCCGTGTTCGACCTGGGTGGTGGCTCTACACAGATCGTCTTTGAGCCCAACTTCAAGGGCGTGACCGACGGTGGCATGCCGAGCAAGATGGCCGAGGGCGACCACAAGTACGACCTGGACTTTGGCGGGCGCCACTTCACCCTCTACCAGCATTCGCATCTGGGCTATGGCCTGATGAGCGCGCGCGAGGCCATCTACGCGGAGCTCATCAACCAGATCCACGAGGCGCACAGCAGCAGCGCAGACAACTCCTGGACCGCGAAGCCCATCGTCAACCCGTGCCTCGCTTCGGGTACCTCCAAGGTAGTCACCGTCAAGCTGGGCGACTCGCACCCGCTCGGCGCCACGCGCGAGTTCAACTTCACTGGGCCCTCCTCCGGCGGCGCCCCCGCGCAGTGCCGCAGCCTGGCCGAGAAGATCCTCAAGAAGGACGCCGAGTGCAAGCTGGCGCCTTGCTCCTTCAACGGCGTGCACCAGCCCGCCCTGGCCAAGACCTTCACCACGCAGGACGTCTTCTTCCTGTCCTACTTCTACGACCGCACCCAGCCCCTCGGCATGCCCGACAGCTTCACCCTGCGCGAGATGCAGGACCTCGCCGCGCGCGTGTGCGGCGGCGAGCGCGACGGCGGCTGGGACGTCTTCGCCAGCGTCGGCGGCGCCCTCGAGGAGCTCGCCGACCGGCCCGAGCACTGCCTCGACCTGACCTTCATGGTCGCGCTCGCGCACGCCGGCTACGAGATGCCCATTGACCGCGAGGTGAGGATCGCCAAGAAGATTAATGACAACGAGCTGGGTTGGTGTTTGGGCGCTAGGTTAGTTTTCCCCAATTCTTTCTCGCTATACCCCATTGTACCAGATCAGTTCATGCTAACTTTTGGTCCACAGTCTCCCGCTGCTGTCTCAAAACTCGGGCTGGCAGTGCAGGGTCACTGAGATCCACTAGGAGGGGAAACCAGATTTATAGAAAAGAGACAATGTATGTGTGTGACAGGCGGCTTTATTCGCTGCTCTTCACTATTAGACAGCGATATACCACGAATTCTATGGCATGGTGGCATGGCCATATCAAAACGGGCGCGGCCGATCTCAGGGCACGGTGCCGGCTTCACGGAGTGCATCGGCGGATAGGGAGGGCGAAGAGCCTCTAAGATAGTTTGTGTACACATTGATGTACCGACTGGAAAAGGCTCAAACATCCGCTCTTGAACAGGACGGGAGCAAAAAATGAAGTGATATCCAAAAAGACCTTTTTCGAGAAACGTGGAGTGCAATTGCAACACGAGAACATAGACAAACGGTCAGATATGGGACTCAAGCCCGGCAATGATCATTAAATGTTCTTGGAACAAGCAGCAGCATGTATGGGTATCTCGTAAAACACACGACGCAGGCTCGCATCAACAAAATGCAAGTCGGCCACCAGCTGGCGATTCAGCCAACCATGCAGATAATCTATGTACATCTTCGACCTCAGACTGGCGCGCTGACAACCGCTAGAACCTCCTCGACTACGTCCTCCGGCCCCCATCCTTCAAGCAACCTCTGAATGGCGCCCAGCTCGCTACCCCACTGCATGCTCCTCTCCTTGGCGGGCTCGACCATCTTGATGCGGTGCAGGTACACCTTGCGGGCGGCGACACCGACCAACGCCGGGGTGACGAACTCGAGCCCGTGAAGGGGTGCGAGGGTCCGGACCAGCTGGTCGAGGTGTCGTGTCGCCTGCGGGGTGATTCCACCTGCGACGGCGCGGTGCATGCGCAGGAAGGAGATAAGATTCATCTGGTAGCGGAGCACGTCAATGTCGATGGCGGTGCGGAGCGAGAGCTGGCGCAGGTGGGAGATGTCGGCGGCGGGGAAGGCGGGTGGCTTGTGATTGTTGCCGGTGGAAGCAGTGTTGCTCGGTGGCATGGCGAGGGGCTTCGGACTGTTGCGGATTAGGAGATCGTTCGTGCTGCCGCGGCTGCGTCGCTTTACCACACTGGCTGTGCTTGCTATACTGGCCTGGTCGTCACCCCTGCCGTCGTCGGTGTATGATATGGAAGATGCATCGTCCCCGTCTAGATGGGCGAACCCTTCCTCGTCCGGATCGACCCAGTGCGCCACGTAGAAGAAATCGTTCAGGTGCTGCGTGACCTTCGCCTCGCCGCCGCTGTCTGCGCCCAAGACAGCCACCAACATGAAGATCTTTGGTGCAGTCTGTACAGATGTCCTCGTGAAGATGCGTTTCGTCCGCAGGAGCTCGAGGGCTTGGATCTGCACGGCCCTGGGAGCCTTGTCGAGGTTCTTGGCCAAGATAACGTTGGCGATCTGGCTGTGCGATGGCCCAGGTGTCTGGGGCGTCAGGGGCGCAATGGCTGGCTGGCCAAGCCGGCCTGAAGAATGGGCAAAGGAGACATGCCCGGCGGGAAAGTAGCTGTCGTGAGGGGTTCGTGACAGGTAGGGCGAGAGTGATCGCGTGGTGGTTGGACTGGAGGCATGCGGCTGGAGCAGCAGGGAGCTGGCAAAGTCGTCGAGGGTGGTGTTCGGGGTGCACTCGACGACGGCAGACTTGAGCCCAAAGGTGCGGTCGGTGATCAGCTGCAGCTCGGTGACGAGGTCATGGAGGCAGTCGGCGGGGGTGCTGACGATGCAGTGCTCGTTGCTGATGAGCGACAGCAGGCAGGCCAGCTCGACATCGCTCAGGGCGTGCACCTTTGCGAGGACATGGTCGTCGGCCATCTGCCTTGGTTCCTTCCTGCCTTCCACTCAGTTACGCTGACAGCCAACGACCATAATGGACTCGCTAGCTGGAGGTATTGGTGGTGAGGTGACAGCATCAGCCAGGCTGGTGTAATGTTGGTCCCCGTTCTGGTGATGAGGGTGGCTGGTGGTGGTGATGCATGGATCGAGCACCTCCGAGGTTGGGTTTATTAGAGTTGGAGGATGGAGGTTGGCGGTAGGAGAAGGAGGAGCAGAGATGGGATGAGATCAGCTCTGGGCCCCTGCAGCAATGACGATCGGGTGTTACTCTGTTTAGCTGCAGCGGTCGGTCAATAGGCGCAGGCCGGTGGGATCCAGGCGGCCTGCAGGAGACCAGAGGAACAAAGACACGGCAGGCACGCACGTGCTACCTGTTCCTGCCTCCTACCTCCTTCCTCCTGCTGCTCCTGTCTGCTCTGTTGCTGCTGCTGTTATCGGGTGCCTCCACTTTCCTCGCCTATCGCTCATCGCCTAGGCTATCTGCAGTTACGGGGACGGGTACGCTGTCAGTCTGTCGCCATCCACCCACCTGCTCGCTTGCTTTGCTTGCATTAGACTACCGAATTCCCATCCTCCATCTCGACACGGTGCTTCTTTTTCTCTTCTGTTGTCTGTTCAACCGAAAACATACACATCCCCAACACCTGGTCTTGTTGACTCACTCTTTGCCTACGACCGATCCTATTGCTCTCTCTGACTCCAACTCGAAGGTCCACAGCACAGTCGCTTTGATCAGTGCGCGCTTAAGTGCGTGTCGAGCGTCATCCATTCCCATCCTCTTCTCTCCTCCCTCCTCCCGCCACAACAACAGCACACCCACCCAACATGAGCTCCAGAAAGAAGGTCCTTTTGAAGGTATAGTGGCCAGCAACAGATCTCAAACTTACAGGGCTTGACGTCTCTAACAAAGCTTTTCTATTTAGGTTATCATCCTCGGGGATAGCGGTGTCGGCAAGACGAGTCTGATGAACCAATATGTACGACCTCTCCATCGGCACATTTGCACTGCAGCTTTGCCGCCTGCACGATCCCAGTCCGTAGCGCCGGTGTGACAGCGACACTGACACGGTGGTCCCCAACAGGTCAACAAGAAGTTCAGTGCGAGCTACAAGGCAACGATCGGGGCCGATTTCCTTACGCGGGAAGTACTCGTCGATGACCGACAAGTGACTATGCAGGTGCGTCGGAAGCCTCCGCCCTGGCTCTCTGTTATCCATGCATGGTAGTGGAATATTAACGAAGTACATATGTACAGCTTTGGGACACAGCCGGTCAGGAGCGTTTCCAGTCACTGGGCGTGGCCTTCTACCGTGGCGCCGACTGCTGCGTGCTCGTCTTCGACGTCAACAACTCCAAATCCTTCGACGCCCTCGACTCGTGGCGCGATGAATTCCTGATCCAGGCTTCGCCCCGCGACCCGGATTCGTTCCCCTTTGTCGTGCTGGGCAACAAGATTGATGTGGAGGAGAGCAAGCGTGTTATCTCGACCAAGCGCGCCATGACCTTCTGCCAGTCCAAGGGCGGCATCCCCTACTTCGAGACCTCGGCCAAGGAGGCCATCAACGTGGAGCAGGCCTTTGAGGTCATTGCCCGCAATGCGCTGCAGCAGGAGGAGAGCGAGGAGTTCAGCGGGGACTTTAGCCAGGACCCCATCAACATCCACCTCGAGAACGACAGGGACGGCTGCTCGTGTTAATTTGGGGGTTGATTACTAAATCGGTTGACTTGTCGGCTGGTGGATTTGTGGCTTCGGTCGACCTGGAGGGAGACGGCCTGCCGTGCACTACACACCAAACTGGAGGCAGCCGTGTGGGGGCTACGGAACCGCATTGTGTCGACTGTTGTAGAAGACTGGGCACCGTCCCCAAGCTTGCATTCATCATGGAGTCTCTCATGTGACCAGCGTGGAGAAGGCATCGAATTAAGAGGTTGCGGGACTTTGCACACATCACATCACGCACTACACACATCACTAGATGAGACATGAGACAGGAGGTGCTGCATGTTGCGGCCCGCCTAAGTGGGACGAGATGGGATGGACTGATGGAATGATGAATGAATTGGGCCGGTATTGAATATGTGTTTTTTTGTTGGGATGCCGGGGAAACAGAGCATACGTGTGTGTCAGTTTATCATGGAGTTATACGCTGGCAAATACATCCACATACCCGTTGACCAGATACTCCCTCCAGGTATGAAGACGATAGGGCTACTACTATTGCTTCCAACGTGGGCGATACAAGTAAGTCAGTGCTTATTAGTGGCATGACCTCTTCACCAGCCAACTTGTTGGTGCGACAAATGGTCTGGATACAGCACTTCATCAGTCCAACTAGACCAAGTGCTTCAGCCATACCACAGCTAACATGTCAGCATGTCCAGGTGTGTGGCTACTCTCCGGTCTCCAGCACGTACACAGTACATGCATCGGCCCAGGGGCTGAGACAGGGGACCCCCCACCCTGGAGGACAATCGATAAGGCACAACCGGCTGTCGCCGTTCCTGTGTCAGCCGCCGCGAACAGCGAGAGAGACGGGCAGACAGACAGATAGACGGACACATGGTTTGCCCCGGTACTTTGTCCGTCGCGTGCCGTCACCGACTGACCTCGACTGACTTGACTGTTTCGCCAATCCAGTCCAAACCAAACGCTCTCTCTTTTGGCTGGTTTCCTTGGTGCTTACTTTCCCCAGTTGCACATTCATTATTTGCATAATATAGTTGTCTCTGAATACGTTCTTTGTCCTGCACGAGACACGCAGGAAGTGCTGATCCAACGTCACTCGACACTCCATCCCCTAACTCGGCCTCGACCTGCGCATTCTCGACGGACAATGGGATGAGCACCTGTCGCTGCACCGGCGCAACACCCGACCTTCAAGCCACTATCGGGCTCAAAGACCAGTCCCTCTTCGTGCCTGGCGTCCCTCGACAAAACAGACAGCCATGGCGCCCCTCGAGCCCCTAGCCGCGTCCGCCGAACTGTGCCCCGAGCCAGAAGAAATGCGCCGCCGATCCCTCTCCTCGGGCCCGCTTAGCTCCTCCATCGCATCACTGCGGGCATCAGGTGCAAAGGGCTCACGAGGAGCAGGAGGAGGAGGGCTCCTGGCGAGCATAGGTCTAGGAGGTTTCGCCCGTCGCACCCTCGGCATAACCTTACTCCTCGTCACCGTCTTCTTATGGACCGCGTCCAACTTCCTGGCCAGCTATATCTTCTCGGACCACACCTACGACAAGCCCTTCTTCGTCGTGTATATAAACACCTCCATCTTCGCCATCAGCTTGATACCGCTGTTCGTGCGGTACTACAGGCGCCATGGGATGCAGGGGGTGAGGGCGGAGCTGGTGGAGCTGTGGGTTAATGAGAAGGGCCGGGAGTACAAGCAGGGCGGCGGGAACAGGAGGGCGAGGGGCAACTCGCTCCTCGGGCAGCCGACCGTGCTCAAGACATCCGACGACGAGGAGCACGGCCTGCTCAGCGGCGGAACCGAAGACGACGACGAGGAGGAGCAAGATGCTGAAGGGCGGAACAGCACGGGAGGCGACAGCGCCACCAGCGCGATGCAGATCCAGGACGCGCCGGGCCTCGAGGGGCCCCCAGCCGAAAAGCTGACCCTCCGCGAGACGGGCCTTCTGAGCCTTGAGTTCTGCATGCTTTGGTTCTGCGCCAACTATTTCGCCTCGGCGTGCCTCGAGTACACGTCCGTCGGGTCCGTGACGATCCTGACGTCGACGTCGTCGGTCTGGACGCTTATCTTCTGCGCCGCCATGCGCGTCGAGTCCTTTAGCGCGCGCAAGCTCGCCGGCGTGCTGGCCTCGCTGGCCGGCGTGGTGCTCATCTCCAGCGTCGACCTTTCGGGCAAGAGCGACGAGGACAGGGGCAACTTCCCGCACAAGAGCCAGGCCAGTATCGCCGTCGGCGACGGCATGGCCTTCTTCAGCGCCATTGTGTACGGGCTGTACGTGACCGTCATGAAGAGGCGGGTCGGCGACGAGGACCGCGTCAACATGCCGTTGTTCTTTGGCCTTGTTGGCCTGCTGAACTTGATCTTCCTGTGGCCTGGCTTCCTCCTCCTGCACTGGACCGGCGTTGAGCCGTTCGAGTGGCCCCCAACGGGGAAGGTGTGGATAATTATTATTGTAAGTTCTCTCTTAGTGAAGCTCGTCTTGATGGGGAAAGTTCTGACTCGTGTTGCAGCTTAACTCCCTCTCCTCCTTCGTCAGCGATATATCCTGGGCCTTCGCCATGCTGCTCACCTCTCCGCTGGTCGTCACCGTCGGCCTGTCGCTTACCATCCCGCTCTCGCTCATCGGCGAGATGATCCAGTACTCCCAGTACTCGAGCTGGATCTACTGGGTCGGCGCGGGCATCGTGCTGGTCTCGTTCCTCTTCATCAACCACGAGAGCACCGAGGAGGGGGAGAAGAACGGGCAGACTGCGCCATAGCGTCTGATCCTCATCTACATCTTGTGCGGCATGTGTATACACAGCTTTTGTACGGCGTTGACGGGTCTGTTTTGTTTCGTCTTGAGTACGTTAAAGTCCTGGGTCTCGGCTCACATGTTGCCGTTTAGAGCGTCGGACATAAGCCATTTCTCTCGTATATAGGTGTATAGACCATCTGTCAGTTGACTGGATAAATCCGCCATTTAAAAGCCTCCCGGTCATGGTGATACATGACCCAGTGGCTTACTCTATACATGAATGCCTTACGACTACCGATGTTTACCTCTAAAGTCACTTCCAGGCTTCAAGACAGCTGAAGTCAAATTATAGCATCAAATTCAGCCCAATTGGCTTCCATTTTCTTCCGCAGGATATTTTGCACACGTAGGGACAAGAGACAAGTAGATAGGGTCAAAGAAAATGCTCGAAAAAGTAAAATAGGAAAATATGTCTGTGATGTAGTAGAAAGTACTCTGGTGGAAAGACTTGTCTCGGTTCGAGGTGTCTCTGAACTTGGACCGAGCAACATAAGGGTTAAGCGTGTGTATATCAGATCTGGGAAACCTCGGAGGCGCTCTTCAACGATAAATTGTAAATTTCCTTACGTCTTCCCGGGTGCCTCATTGATCCCGCCGAAGTGAGGGTTCAAGCTGCCTTGCAGCCGGCAATGATCTCCTCCTCGTCTTGGGGGGAAACCAAGCACGCCGCCAACTGGGCAAGGCGTCTTGGCCCAAGATAGTGGCCAAATTCATCCAGCCTCTCGCCCTGGCGGTTTCGCAAGGCAATTCCATATGTCTCTGATAGTATCGGAGCTGGGTCCAAGCACCTGCATCTAACAAGATTCGCACCACCTCGCAAGCTCGGCTTTCATGTTCGCAACAACACTCGTCACATTGGCAGTTCACAAGATTTGCCAGGCCAGTATCATCATCATTGACGGCATCAAATCTCCGGCGGCATGAAATGTTGGAATTTGTCGTTTTGCTCTTTCCCGTATTCCTAACATCGCCCGCCTCTTTTCGCCACTTCCCGGCAATCCTGCCGAGATCAGGCTCACCACGATATCCCGATTCAGAGGTCGCGATGTGAGTGAGAAGCGCTCGAATGAGAGAAACATTTGGCTGCCAGGCTGTACAAGCGAAATCGAGAGCCGTATCGCCGTCCCAAGCCGTTTGATCCACACGCGCGCCCATTTTCAGCAAGAACCTTGCGCCACCCTCGTTGCCGTGATGACAAGCGACCTGGAGTGGCGTCAGTCCCAGGCTTGATCTTGCTTCAATGTCAGCACCGTGATTTAATAGAACATCGATCGTGATCTCGGAATCGCGTGTCCATCGGTTGTGCATTGCAAGGTGGAGTGGTCTTTCGTCGCCATAACCTGCGTGTCCATAGCGTAGGCGTCGCTCCGAGCCCACGGTTCCCCAGGCTTGACCTTCCAACATCTCGGCTTTGGAAATCCATTTTTCCTCGGTTTGTTTGCAGTCCGACCGGCCCAGATACCTCTCAACGTCGGCTGCCCCGACTCTGGGTAGCGCATTTGGGTCCGCACCACGCCGCAGTAAAGCCTTGACAACATCGTGAGCATGAAATCCTGTGACAAATGCCATGAGGGTTGCATCATAGTCTCGATCGCGGTCTTCGGTGTTGAAACTATCTTGCCGTAGAGGCTCAACGCCAGCACCCCTTCCAAGCAGGAAGGCAGCTGCTTCGTAGCATTGATTATTGAGAGCAGACTGGAGAGGTGTTCGACCTCCGCTGGCTGTCACATCCACATGTATCCCGGCACGGAGCAGATGCAGGAGACTCTCAGTGCAACCAGACTTTGCCGCAGTATGCAATAGTGTCTCTCCTCCCAAGGTGGTAACTCTCATGTTTGCGCCGATAGCAACCAGACTTTGTATTATCTCAGGATCAAAGTCGGTGGCAGAATACGCCAGAATAGTTTGCAATGGCGTGTTGCCTTCATGGTCCCGAGCCTCGATATCAGCACCATTTTTGACCAGTGTATTAAGCAAGGACGGAGATATGATGCAATGCATTGTGGTCCTCCCAAATAAATCCCGCGCGTTGAGTTCTGCGCCTTTCGCGATGAGCATCTCGAGCGCCTGTATCGCTGAGGGTGTCTCAGATTCCTCAAACTTGTGCGAGACCATGTAGTGGACCGGCGTCTTGCCGAACAAATCTTGGCAGTTGACATCAGCCCCGCCATCGAGTAGCAGCTTTATGATCTCCAGATTGCAGCTGCCAAAGTATGAGCTGGCTATCCAGTGGAGACGAGTTTGTCCAGTCTTGCTCGAAATCGGCTTGTCGATATAGCTCGATGGTGTGTTCCTTTTTACCAAAAGTCCGGCGAGTATATTCCAGCGCATCCAGGCATCCAGCGCATCAGGACTTGGGCTGCGACCATTATCAGACTCCATCTTCACTCGCGCGCGAATTAGCCAGTCAAGTGCCGAGTGTCCGGTCTCAATTCCACGTCGACTGTTTGCACCACTGTATATGAGAAAGACAGCATTCCAAAATACTTCAATTTCTCCCTCCAAAGAATAGAAACAGGCCAGCTCCAGCGCCGTTCTCGGGCCCGAATACCGACCATCATAACAAAAGTCGTTGGGAAAGATGCCATCAATATCCGCTCCATGATCCAAAAACAGTTTGATGAGACTCGCATTGTACGCTGCCACGAAGGTATCTGCTGCAAAGATGTTCAGGTCCTGGGGGAGATTTTCCGCAGCGCCAAGGTCTGAGGCAGATAGTTTCAGATGTATCCAGTCGTTCAGTCTTCGAATATTCTCCTTTTCAGATGCGTGGACCGGGAGCATTGAGACGCATGCCAGAAGCGTCACGTCAGAATTATTGTTCAACTTCAAGCGTGTCTCATTCAAATCCGCCCCTTGGTAGACAATGCGCCGCAAGACCTTAAACAACCCTGGATTTGTCGAGTCTTGTCGCGCATGTTTGATAATGTAACTCAGCGGCAGCTCATCTGGTGCCGGGCCAAGGTTTACATCCGCGTTGTAGTCAAGGAGTTTCCACACCATACCCGGGGCTGTATGACTGGCGAGACAGAGTGCAGTAGCGCCAGATTCATCTTGAGCGTTGATATCGAGCCCTGTCTCAGCAAAATATTTCATGCAATCGATAGCGCGCAGTTCCACAGCTGAATGATATAGGAACTTCGTGTTGCATGCATTATGCACAAGGCTGTACACCAGAAGGCGGCCGTGATCGAAACGTAGAGCTGCATCAAAAATGTTATAGTCTTCGGCTAGGCTTAATTCCGTGGAAAAGGGAGTGCGTGAGCGGTGTTTCAGGTGTAGGAAAATCCACCCAGGAGCACAGTAGTCACCTGAGGTGAACAGATGCATGTAATGAGGAACAAAATCTTCAGCCACATCTCTAAACTTCTCGCCATCAAACGACTGGCACGACCAAAAATGCTGGGGCCAGAAACTGGTGGTGTAATCGAGGAATCCATAGTCTTGTCGAAGGTCCTTTCCATCTTGGGACCAGCCCTGGTCGTTTGAATCAATAGCATAAAAATACGTCCGAGTCCGTTCTTGAAACTGCGTGGAGTTGAAGCAACCCAAAGAGAGGTAGGCTATCGAGCTTTCCGCCATGGTCTTATGGGCATCTTCTTCGGCCATCGGAGGAAACCATTCCAGCACTTGAGGCCTCAACGTGCTTTGGCCGGAATTTGTTAAGAACTCCTTTGCCGTTTGATGTATGAAGTACAGCTCACTGTTGTAAACGGTAACGAAGAAGCCACATGTCTGGATGACCCAGTCTTTGAATTCTTCATCCGACTGTAGGCCTAGGCATTTCTCACCAGCAACGCCTGGACTGTCGCGTACGATTGTCGCGATGCTCATTTCGCGCAGGGTGAGTGGTCTATATGCAGCGACCATGAGATGCAGAAGAGTCTTGACGTACTCTTTCTCTTCGTTTGGAACATCCTGTAAAAGCTTCCCATACGCATCGTTAACGCTCTGAGGTGGTGAAATGATCAATTTCTTCCAGTCGTGGTCTGACTTCCAGGGAATTCGCTCCATGATAATAAAAATAAGCTTGAGCCACAGGTAAGTCCTTTGCTCAGATCCCTTCGAGCGAAGAGCTGCCTCAATGGCAGCTTTCCTCTCAGGATTCCTGTGGAGATTCTTAGTGACAGATAGTTTGGCCAATTTGTAGTCGAAAACAAGGCTTATCTCGTGCTGAATTGCATCTTTTTCATGCTTTCCGTCACCGTCAAGATGGATAAGGCTAGGCCCATATGCCCTGAATTGCTTCAGGAGTCGAGGATATCCCCGAGTGGTGATGAGGAATCTGACAACTCTGAATTCCTTGCTTTTCCCGAGCATACTTTGGATGTCTCCAATCAGTTCCGAACACTTCTCCGGGTCGCATTCATCGAGTGCGTCGAGTACACAAATGATGCGACCCGGAAGATGTTGACAAGCTTCAGAGAAGAGTTACCAAAGATCAGACGTTCTCTCTGTCAGTTTTTCACCCGCTTGTCTTATCGCACTTTGCAGCTTGCTCACAAGATGGTTGTCATCTAGGAGCAGCTGATGCAACACGGCGGAAATGGCGATGTTGGGCCACCTTTGTTCTTTGGTATCCTTGAAGAAGAAAAACAGAATCTAGGACAGCAACTCAGCATGATTGTCCCATCTTAATATTGACGTAGTGATAGGACTGACCTTCACTCCTGGATTCTGTTGCGGGAGCACTTCCTCGACCAAGTACCGAGCTAGGGTCGATTTGCCACAGCCAGGGTCTGCAGACACCAAGAGAAGTCCTGCATCTGTCTTCAGCCACTTTGAAAACGTTTCATGATTGCAAAACCACTCGCATGTTCCTTCTACCCGTTCAGGATTGAGTTTCATCTGTCTGTTGTAGTCTGAAGTGTTGAAAAAGCCCACGAGGCTCTGAAGATCCCTGGCCTCCTGGACGCTGAAGGTTTGTTCTTTGGCTTCAAGGAGTCTTTGAAGGGTGTCATCGATACCATTGAATCTTTCTTCAGCGTCATTAGCGATCTTCTCCAGATTATGCTTTGTTTGACTGTGAGCAAAATTCGACATATCCAATTGAATGCGAGACTCCAGTTCTTTGATGTCGTTCAGCATTGCTATCCCAATTGCAAAAATCAGTAAATTTTGAGAGTGCTGAGATCGTATTCGTGGATAGTATTCTACTTACTCTTCCAGTCATCCAATGTTACCAACACCCGCAACGTCTTCATTATGTTGCTCTCACGATAACAATAGCAGACACATTGGATCTCGTACAATAGAATGCTGTAATAAAGCTCCTGGATGCTCTTCCTGATCCCATCACGGAGTTCAGCGTGTTGTCTATCGTGTGCGGAAGAAGCATGTGGTCGTGTCCTTGCTAGAAGTAATGTATGCAACAACATATACCACTCCATGCGTTTTGCTACATGGGAGAGACCGTCAACCATGTCAAGGCCAGCAGTAATCGCTCGGATTGAAAACTGAGGAGAGCGTCAGAGTTGATCCCAAGCTCGGGAAACGAATTTCAGACAAACCTCTAGGGCAACGCATAGACCAGCCCACTGGAGTTCTAGAGTCAATAGGTGCACTGCCGTGAAGATGATCGTTTCGTACTTACCACCAGTGATGCAACTGCCTCAGTCTGGAGCATAGGTTTGATGACCGACGTACTGATGGTGTTCATGACCTTGGCGGCTTTCACGAAACCCTCTTTTCTCTCACTGTGATGCGAAGCTTTGTCCAATGTCACCTCTGTCACTCTTCGCATTCCGGATATTTTTCCTTCAAGAGTTCGGCAGTCAGAAAGGTCATTGTCCGGACCCACAACAAGATGAACTATTGAGCCTAGTTTCGCAGTCTCTGTCAGCCCAATTGAAATTGACTCGTTGCTCCGGCGGCGAGACAGTTTCGGACTCACCATTTAGCTGGTTACTGAGAAGTGTTTCGTAGGCCAGGACCATCTTCTTTGTTCCCTCTTCTTCCTCAAGCTTTTTGTATGCATCGAGCCATATTTCCTTGGCAATGTCTTTTTCGACTTGCTCGGTAGCCCGATCAGGCTGCGCTGTTGGTACTCTTGTGGCAGGTGATTTGACACTACAGCCATTCGAATCGCCAATCGCATCAGCAGCTGCTCCGGCAGTGCCATCATGGCTACCCCAAAGGCGATGCCAGATCCTGCGAGTTCTACCCATTATGTGCCGATTTGGGTGTGACGGATGTTCAGAGGGTGTCGTGTTGTGGAATCGGAGGAGGGTCATGAAATTTGCGCGCAAGGCATATTTTGCTGCTGCGTGTCTGACCTAGGCGGACTCAGCACATTCTGCTCATGTCACACAAACGACCCTTTAGAGAGATAGCGCACAGTGCATCTATGCAAATAAATGGTACATCACGCCTGGAGCGGGCTTACTTGCATGGCTTTTTAGGCATGCACTTGAGCCAGACGAAGAATATCCTCTCTATATTACCTCTTGATCAGTTCTGCGTGCTGTTCTTGAAACCAATGAATGTGATTATGGTAGCTACGGGACACCAGCCGCTTGGCCTAAATTCTCTCCTTCACAACCACTAAGACTACAGAGACATGAGAAATATAAGAGAAAAAGTATTTTCGTGACTGATCATAAGCCTTGGCTTTGACCCGAATGCGCCACGTTGATCCTCCCCACAGCTTCCCGACTTGCATTCCGACCTCGACTGTAAGCAGATGGCCGCCTCTGCTAATTCCGCAGCGTATTACTCATTGGAATCCTGTCCCGGGTTTGCCAGCTCGTACCGCAACAGCTTAATAGCCCTGTAGAGCCCAAAAGCGACCAAAGAGCCGATGATCGGACCGACCCAGTAAATCCAGTGCTCGCTAGGGAAATCAGCGGCAACAACGCAAGGCCCCAGGCTGCGGGCCGGGTTCAAACTTCCACCCGTGTAGTATACACCGCTCATCTCGGCGATGAAGAGGGCTAGACCAATACCAACGGGGGCGACGAAAGTGGCGCGATGCTTCTCAGCGGCAAGCATGAAAATCGTGAAGACCAGCTCGAAGGTCAGAATAGCCTCGATAAAGACTCCCTGAACAAGCGATACGCCATCGCTCAGGGTAGTGCTAACACTGAGGGCTGTCGGGAACATGCATTCTGCCAGGCCTGCCGCTGCAATACCGCCGAGAAGTTGAGCGATGAAAACGAAGATCCCACGAATAGGTGTGATGGCCTTGATCAGAACGAGGGCTAGGGTAACCTGTCATGCCCCAAGGAAGCAAGGTGTCAGTGAATGTCGACGGACACGGACTCTTCAACCCAGGGACAGTGTGATGAAATGTCAAAATCTTTACTCACAGCTGGATTGAATAGACCACCTGAGACCCGATAAAAGACCCACACATTGACCATGAGGGAGAAACCGAAGCAGAGGGCGATGTATGTCTGAACCGAGATGTCGAAGCCTGTTGAACCATCTCCAGGGGCGATGGTAGCAACAGCGGTACCGGTGAACGCAAAGAAGAGAAACATAGTTGTGCCGACGAACTCGCCCAGGGCGGCAACGATGTCTATTGTCAGAGGTTATGTTAGTCTAGCTCCAGATGTTACCCAAAGTACCTGCGCATTGCGTACGATTCTTGAAGTTTGCATCTTGAATGTAAGAGTTCACTCCAGACTTGACGACATGTCGCTTCTCCTTTTGAGAGAGACCAGCAAAGTCTACCTCGGCCTCGCCCGCCTCTGCGGCTCGGAAATGCTGAGTGAAGGTTCGGTCGAAAAGTGTAGGGCGAACGGGGATCGGTTTATTGTTCGCGGCCTCTAGGTCCTCTGAGAATGGCTTCTCAGAGTTTTTGGAAGCAGGCCTCTCGTAGGATGCCCGATTAAGGGAGGAGTTGTGTCCGGGCCCGAAGTCTTGGTGAGCAGGAGCACCGGCGGCCGGCTCGGTGTAGGACACCTGCTTCTTGGCGATCGCGGGCCGTAGGTGGTTGTCTTGAGATGCCATTTGAGTGGTAGTAATGTTTGAAAGTGACTCTTTGGTGGATTGTCAAGGCCTGACTGTTTCTTCCAGAGAAATGGACAACCGAGACTGACCCAACAGCCCGGGAATATCAAGGCTGATCTTATATCTCGAGGACGGCATCGAGGCTTCCACTTCGCGAGATACCCAACTTCTATCTTCCTTGAACATGTGTAACACATTACGTCGGCATCGCAGATCCCCAGGTGCCTCATGGGATAGGTGTAGGCAGCATCGTCGTCAAGGGATGATCTCGGCCATGGATCTGGCCTTCTGCACTTCTGCCCAATCGAAGATCCATCAAAAGTAGCCCTTGTCTCCTACGCCCGGCACCCTTAGGTACTAGAAGTCTCAAATTTGCCAATCAGTAGACACTACGATATCGGATTTAACCGAAGGCTTTCTCGTGATGTTTTGTAATAGGTCACTGTTGGACAGAGCATCCCGTGTGCGGTGGCTACTCAGGCAGATCTGAGTTATTTTGAACTAGCTCATGAACCACGTCGGCACTGCAGAAAAGCCTCATTGGCGATGCGACGATGGTATTCAACGATACTGAATGGCGATGGCACAGAGTCTCAAAACCCACGAGGCACAATGAGCGCCAGAGGGTGGCACTTGTTCTGATGGACGCCGTATGACTTAGCCACAACGTTATCGGCCACAGAGTGTCCCAAGGTGTGTCATTCATGCATCAAGTGAGCAGCAGGGCGGACTTCTCACACGTCATTATCGTTCCATGTTGGCAGAAGGGATGCAGAGAGGCGCCTGGTGGTTGCTCCTAGCCTCCGCTGTCTGTCTCTGAGAGACGCCGGGTGCGGAAATCCGTCGAGGATGTGGTGGGAAGCACGAACTGCCATGTGACGTCTCGAGCGCTACGTGCTCCACGTCGGTCAAGATAAAAGCAGTGGTTTAATGAGAGGCCTCGGCTGCATCCTGCAGGAAGGCTTGACGCAGTGTGCCCAATACTGCCTGGGACACCCTTGAGACAGGAAAACAAGCAGCGCTTTCGTCTTATTCCCGTTGAAATCTCCAGATGTGTGACCTCAAATTCTCACATCTACGAGGATGGTAATACCACGTGGCCGTACTAATGAATGTGTCTTCAGACTAACACCAGTATTCTGATTGCGATCGTATCTTCTTCGCCGACGGAATGAACACTCAGTCAGAGTGCCGCGACATCACACCGAGGTGTCAACGGACACTGACTGGAGTTTTCGTCTCACAACCTCAGGGATACGTCCGGAATGTGCATAAACTGTAGCTCAACTTGCACACGCTGATTAGCCAGCGGCTGTGTAACCACAATCATCTAGATCGTCGGTCACACCCGGCAGAACCCCACGCATACCTCAAATCTATCTGCTGTAGTGGGTGACCCACAACGGACCCGAAGGAGATTCATCTCAAGTAATTTGCTCCGGGGGCCAGGGCTGCCCACCCACACATCTGATACGACGCTGCTCGATCTGTCAATAGCCACATACTCCCCCGCCAGCCCTTTGATCTCAGGCCGCAACAATCGTGGTCTTTGGAAAAGATCGCCGTAACCCAACGGACAATCCATCGCTTAGGGCTGGGCCTCTCAAATCCCGCAGCGGGACTGCAGGCTTGTGCATATTGAAGATCCCGTCGAGTGAGGCTGTCCCGCATACGCTCCGAGGCACAATCCAAACCCCGCGGAGGGCGCCGTGCTGTCATTATACAGCCACTTGATAGTCGTTCAGGTCTGTGGCTCAGTAAAAGCCCCAAAGCATTCCTGGCTCAACGTTGCGGGGCTGTTAGTCTCTGTGACGACTCCAGATGTTGCCACTCATTTCTTACACACCACCCTCGTGATGGTCTGTCCAGTCACCGCAGCTATTCGATTCACTCGGACGTGGTAATTAAATTGCTCTCGCAGAACACCCACATCTACAACGACCAGAGCTGAACTTCGGGTTGCCATTTCAAGCTCAGGATCGCTGCCCGAACCGCGCTGCATGCATATATGAGTGAGTTTCAGCACGCAGCCGTCTGCATGCTTTGCTTTTTCCTCCCCCGCGCTGGCAGTAGGGCACAGATCAGCTGATTTTAATCGAGTGAAACAAGTTGGAACCGCCATTCTTCAAGTCAGCCACAGTCTTTATCGCCCAAAATGGCTCCTTGATCGACGCCGAGCCCACCGCTGGACTTTGGCCAAGCCAGCCAGCTCCTTATCCTTTCCACGAGACCTCCATTCCTGATGAAGGTCAACGCCGGGGTGCCTTCCGCCACTCAAAAATTTAAGGGCCTCTGATTAACATGTGTTTATTCTTCCACTGCCGATACAGCTTCAATACTAATTTTGCGTAGCCACGTGGGGAAGGCAAATATCTTTTGATGCCCAATATCATCTCTCAGAGTAGGAGCCAGCGAAACATGACCAGGAGACGCACGGCCAGAATGTGAGGACTCTCCTCACGATTCCCGTTTTCTTTAGAAATCGACCGGAGCAGGTGCTCCGTTCCATTGCGCGACATAGGATTCGCAAATAAACTGTCTTCAAGAGCACTAGTGACAACAAGGTTCCACAGTGGCCCTTTGTAAATATGTTTGAGCCTTTTGGCAAGATAACTGCATATTTGCATCTACGTGTCCTTCAATGTTCAATAAGCCCTTCAGAGAGGATCAAACTCTCGTGTATGTGCAGCAAGCTTCACTGGCCATCACACCTGAGACAGTGTCGAGAAAGTGGTCCCCGATAAAGCCCGGAGCTAGTCTAAGTGTCGAATGAAAAGAGCAGTTGAGCCTCCCGATGTCACTTGAATACCCAAAACCCACGTGCACAGGGCTGAGGTGGCCGAGACGAAGAATGGTGTTGGCGCGCCCCGGCTGTCAGTTGATTGGCAACCATGCGTCTCAAGAGCCGTGTCTCATGTCTAGAGCCCTTGATATGGACCAGAATTTCCTAGACAACGAGTGGATATTCGTGCAGAGAAAAAACGGCTGGCACACAGATACCTGACCCAGCGCCAATTCGCACACCCAACACACAACAGATTCGCATATCCTATCCATATCTACCTACCTCAGATATTTAATCCCCATATATAAGTGCACATGTATTGGGTATGCAATATGGATGCGTAAAGTGGTTGTGTCTTTGTGTTGGGTGTGCGAAATGGTGTACTGCTTGCATGCATTTTTGTACCAGCCGTTCTTTTCTGTGCAAATGTCCGTTTCCTAGTGAAAAGAGTAGCTTCATGCATGCCCACCGCTGGTGACCCGATTGATTACCGTGGTGCGTTCAGCCGCTGGACGAAATTCTGGCAACTTTATGCGAATAACAAACTCAACCTAATTTAGTATCATGATGTCCTCAGCATCGGTAGCTTCCGGATCTGCTGTGTTCGGTGACGTCCGAGGCGTTTGTCTCAGTTTCGTTGTCCCAGCCTTGAGCGGCCGTCTAGACACATGTGTACTCAAGTTGAATACCGCCATTCCTAGCAGATTGCATCCATCTGGAAAAGAGCAATCTCGTCCCATATTCGTGTATTGGCGAAGATAATATTTGCCGTCTTCACCGATGCTATCATGTTAGTTTCGTCTTCTGTTGCTGCTACTGCGGGACGACATGTTTTATTGCGCTAGTGAGCATGCAGAGATATGTGTAAAAATATCAGGTCTCAGTTTGTTTGCATACGGAACAAATAGTGATGGTGGAGATGTGGTTGAAGCTGTTGCCTCCAAACACTCCAATGCTTCCATGGTGCCCGACAAGCCCCTCGGACATACGCAATTTTCAAAAACATTAGAATCGGTTCCGCAGAGCGGTAAGGGAGCGAGAGGCTAGGCGGTATCTGGGTGGGTGAGACGAAGGGAAATTACGTGGACATTAACAATCCCATTGTCAGCATGGAATTTTACCTTGATGCCTGCCCAGGCGTGTTCCTCAGCACCGGATGAACGCAATTGACCGTACCCACTATTCCACCGACCGGCAGGAATCCGCTTCAATTGCAGACCTTACACCTAATTCATGACAATACCATCGATAGAGATATCCTGTACACACGGTTTGGTGAGCCGACCTCACAGTTCGGCTGAATAATGCTTTGTAATTTTGAAAACTTTCCGTGATGATGCTTAGTGGCATGCATTTTGGATGTTGTAAGCCATGCCAGTGTCTTGCCGCAACAGAGTCACCAGAGAGAAACATCAAGAACAACCTTGCAATGAATTATATAGAGTATCGTGCTTCAGCCTAGAAACAAAAATCAGAATGCTACCGACAACAATCTCATTGATTCCTCATCTAACACGTTCGACATCCAACCATGTCATCTTCTACGCAGCTCAAACCCATCAAGGTCTGGGGGAAAGGCGGCCCCAACCCGCCCAAAGTCGCGATCGTCCTCAAGGAACTCGGCATCCCCCATGAGATCATACCAATCCCCCTGAGCGAGGTCAAGAGCCCCGAATACGTTGCCATCAACCCAAACGGTCGACTTCCCTCGATCCAAGATCCCAACACTGGAATCACACTGTGGGAGTCTGGAGCTATCGTGCTGTACCTCATCGACAAATATGATCCGGAACACAAGCTCAGCTTCGCACACGCGACACCCGAATGGTACCACGCGCAGCAGTGGCTCTTCTTTCAGACCACCGGACAGGGCCCGTACTATGGTCAGGCAGCCTGGTTCACGAAGTTCCACCACGAAAGACTCCCCAGCGCTGTGGAGCGCTATGTGAAGGAGGCGCATCGCGTCACCGCTGTCCTGGAGGGCCACCTGACCAGGCAGCGGGAGACGCTCGGGGTGGAGGCCATTGCGGCCTCGGGAGGGCCGTGGCTGGTCGGTAACAAGTACTCGTACGCCGACCTGTCGTGGGTCTCGTGGCAGACCATCCTGCCCATGGTGGTCTCCGTAGAAGACGGCCTGGACTTGGCTCAGTTCCCGGTCGTAGCGGACTGGGTTGCCCGTATGAACAAGCGCGATTCCGTGAAGTACGGAATGGGCACCCTTGAGGAGCTGAAGTAAGATGGATTTTATGTCAGGAATCTGTGTGGAGGCCCGAGGCCCATGTGTGTAGCTGAGAAGGAAGCCTTTGAAGAAGCACGCTGCCGTCTGTGCGGCAAAGTGGAAGGGGAAACGTATTCAATGTAGATCCACTAGAGACAGGTGAACGATGGGTATAGTGTAAGTAATATAGAGAGCATGCGTGTCTCCAGATGATCCCGGCCACCACGCGTGCACAACCCAGCCCTCAGCCTCAGTATTGAGAACGATTCCGACTCTCGCACGTGAAACTGGTCAATTTGAACCAGTCATGGATGCAAGATTTCCTTGAAACCCCCTACCACTACCCTCTTTCATCAGGTCAAACTCGCTGCCTGCAGCCTCAACGTCGGAACACGAGCTTCATGGCGAGAGTGATGGAAGACTCCGGACTACCATGCCACGGCAATTCTCACGCGGTTCTACGGCCAGATGGAACAGCTCGGGAACGCGTCGAGCATCGGGTTCCTGGCCGCCTCATCAGCTTCGGCCGTGTATGAGTCAATGTTACCCGGGGAAAGCCAGAGCCCCGGGTCGCACTGGGGAGGATTTGGGAATATGTGTCTGTAGAAGCTCAAGACGTGTATTTTGACTCCGAACATAGTGCTTGTAGGCATGAAAATTGCGTTCTATGACCAACGATTACTCGTCGGTCGCGACGCGTCGACACCACAAGCTCGGGTGCGTGGAGTGGAAGGGCTAGCCAGTGGCCGTTGAGATAGCGGCAGCCGGACAACTGCAGCTTGGCCTTGATATCTCTGCCATTAGACTGGATGCTCCTTCCTCAAGTGCGTTCTGGCGATGACAGCCTGACTTGAAGCAAATAAATTCTCAATGAAGACAGCAACGTCATGCTATCTTTGCATCCATGGGTGCTGACGACTGCGTTGCTCCAGAAAGACAGTCCGATCGGGATCGTAGGATGTCTTGGCCTCGAACTCTGTGGTGCAGAAGATGGCGTTGCCGCGCTCCAGATCGTGGTACTTGCCACTAGATACGTGTCCCAGGGGAACCAAAGAGCGCTCCGAGCTGGATCCAACTTGCCAGTGCCTCTTATAAGCCTTCTCGGCCGATTCAGGCCAGGCAGTCGCCCTATCACCGGTGTACTTCTTACGAGGCTCTTGAGAGGAGCTGTAACCGGCATACGATAACAGGCTGCTCCACAAGGGGAACGGACATAGCAGGCCCGAATGCCTGAGTTCGGTGAAGGCTTTGGGCACGGCGGGAACGCACATGACCAGAATGGCACATGTGCATTCTCCCACGCCCGTCAGCATCATAGACGACAAGTTGTAGGTTATGTCGGCGCTTTCGGCGCGCTCAACATGAACATACAGACGCACGATGGAGGCAGCGCAGGCGGCCAGGCCCAGAGCAAACACGAACGAGACGCCAATCTTGCGGTTTCGTGACATGTTGAGCTGCCAGATGATACGCTGCGGGATGAACAGTATGATGATGTCGGTCGCGAAGACGAAACAAGCGGTCGATAGGCCGATGTATGCGGTGCTCATGCGGCAGTAACCACCCTCGATTGTGTGGTTCCACAAGTACTCATGAGGCACGCACGCCAGACTGTAAATGATGGCGATGACGGTGCAAAAAATAAGGTTGGCCCAGATGACAAGGTGGCACGCCCAAAAGAACAGGTTTCGACGGTTTCCGCCGTCGGGGAGGAAGATATGGATCCACTCCAGTAAGATGGCCGTCTTCAAGGACACTAAGAGGGCCAAGAAAAGATACGTGCCTATCACGATAACCTGTACCGACCACAGTGTCTTAGTCTCGGGATGCTCGAAAATGAGAGATCCGAAGTCGCGGTGGTGAGGGTGACTTACACGAAGGAATTCCACCAAGTCTCTATTTCGCAGATCCCATACGTGAATGAACAGCCCGAGTTCATCGCTGAGACGGTAAAGTATGGCTATCATAGCAACATAAATCCCGAATGACGCCAGCAGGAGATAGTCTTGGTACTGCACCATGTGCACAACGGCCCATCTCGAATAGAGACGGAGCGTGATGGCAACGGTCGAAACAGCAAGGCAGACGGACATGACGGCCAGCGCCATAGTGTTGCGGTTGGGCGGGTCGTCGAAGTTCGCAACTACCCCAGGTGGCGGCTCCATGGCCGGCATGTCCATGTCGGTGGTCGGCATCGTGCGTTGAGCGATTCCGGCCACTTGGCAAGGACGACTTGATATCCAAAAAGCCAAAGATCTTACCAACTGAAACCGGCGCTGTCAAATGGCGGGAAGGGACGGGCCAGTTGCTTCTGGCTTTCGATCGATGCGAGAGTGTTAGGGGCTCTCTGAAGCTCGGAAATTGAGGTGTCGCTGGCACATGGCAGCGTATTTCGCAGTGCTTCAGCGTTAAATTGAATTTGCAACAATTCTCTGCAGCGTTTTCCAGAGTCGAGAAACCCGTGCTGGCAGGGGACAGGCTTCTTTTTACTGTGAATGCCCGGGTGGCTTAAGACTATGCCAGGGTGTGGCATCCATCGGGCATACCGCTGTCCAAGTGCAGGCTCGCATTTGGAAGCTTCCGCTTTTCAATGAACGCCGCTGTTGGGCATAACGGGATGCGGGCTCAAGTCTCAGCACTTGATTTCAGCTAGCTGGGCGGAGTCGGGAGAATGCTGACGGTCCACAATGGTTACTTGGGGGCTGTCACTACGCCACGTTAAGCAAAGCACGTTGTACAGCGTTATGCATGTCAGACTTGATGCTCGGGCATACGTTGCCAAGGCCGTGTAGGATGAATGAGGTTTGGTCTAAGGACGATCATGGATTTGATTCGAGCAAGCACCAAGCAGTCAGCACCAATTGGAGTCTTTGACCGGCCTTCGATGGTGTTCTAGTCGCGTTCCACAACATAAGCCCTCATGGAGTTGGCAAGATCTTCGTCAATCCAAAAGCCCGCGGCCGGGATGGCACACTGGAAACGGAAGTTTCCTACCGTTCAAATGAGACCTGGAGTCAGCCTGCATCCAGAACAATGCACCGAGTAAGTAGCTGAATAATTGTCATTCAAGACATTTTCCGAAAATAACGGCTTCATGAATGGCTGTCCTGACTCTTCCATGCCCGATATATGCAGACGATTTACTCGATCAGGCTAGACGTCATGCTCAGGCTCTTGAGTTGCTCCATTGCAGAGCCGCAGTCCCCCTCAGACTTGGCTTTCGTGGTATTTCGGTTGTAGATACATTATCTGGACAAGAGATTCGTGATTTGAGTCTTAGTATAGCCTTACAGGGCTTCGCTGCAGCGTTATATCTCACGTGTGCCTAGGCAGGACAAGCTCGATGCAGAGATGCTAAGGTCTCACTCGTAAAGAAAAGGCTCTGCCAAATAGAACCAAGAACTTCCCTGGATCAGACGTCTAACCAAGTACAGAGATCGAAAAGATAGGTTTAGTCCCATAAAGTGCACAGACTTTCGATGCATAGGCGCAAGACGAAGCAGCGCATGAATCCGATTTAGAGTCTCTGATTTTAAAGCTAACTGTGCATAGCAAACATTATGGTGCATAACTTTGAGGGGATTCTGAGCACGGAGAATAAGCTCAAGGGGTTAAGTGCGAGTGAGATGTTGCCCACCACCACGGGCAGGATTGCTGACTGATCTGCCACACAGGCTTTCGACGTGCAAATGAACGGTCGAATTTACCCGATTCGGATGTAACTGTCAACGGTTCGTTTTTGATCACGCGGGCTATCGCGGTCATCATGAAGTCACCGGGGCCAATGCCGGAAGATGCAGCCTCCACAAGCCGAGGTGTAAGGTGTGGTAGTACTATCATTGGCATGGCTCTATTGGCGTCTGACGGCCGAGTAAGAACGTTGGTGAGTGTTTATTCCAAATTGTGCAATGTGGAGGGATCTTTGCTTGTGTAACGATACTCAAATTTGTCATGATCGACGTTAGAGCACACTTTGGCAAAGCTTTATGAATGATTTTGTCCACATTTTGGCGACTCGGAAGCAAGGTCGTAAGCGCCAGTATTGCCGCGCCACAGGGCTGAGAGATGCAATGACCATCTCCGGGTGCTCTGTGACAGGACGAATCTGTCCAAATGAAACATGCCCTCATCACGACTCTCACTGAGCAAGGGGTCCAGAGCTACTGGTAGAAAGTTGCACACAAAATAGACAGTTGAGCTTCCTAACCTCCGGCGTCATTCAAATTCCATGTTTACGAGGAGCACTCCCCCGCGGCTTTTCTATCTCTGCCCGCTGCCCAAAGTCTCGTTTGAGTTGTTATGTAATGTGAATATCAGCATATCCTGAAATTAAGCTGGAAAGCACGGTGCAGAAGAACGCAACAAGTAAAACATAATATCTTGTCCCTATCAAAGCGTTCATATCAGAGCAGCCGCGACATTCACTCTACCGGCCCAGACTTGAGTCGGAGCCAGGGACCAAAACGATGCACAAGACCGACGAGAACAGTACCGAAACCCACGACAGCTGCTTGCGTACCAAAGCTCACATCGAACCCAACCTTGGCACCCCATGGCTGCTGGAAGTAGCCAACACCAAAGCCTCCAATGGCGCGAGCGAAGTTGGACCAGCCGGAAACTTCAGCGGGTGCTTCAGGGTGCGAGTCCAGCGTGTAAGCTGACACAGCGACTGAGGTGGTCATTGTGCCGAAAGTGTGCAGACCCCAGCCCATGACGACGGCAGCGGGAGACAGGCCACGATGCAGGGCCTGGCCTAATACGATCAAGCCAACGGCCATACATACCGCCGCGATGTAGATCATGTACAGCCTCACCTCGGGTTGGTAGACGCCACCATGTTTCTTCACGTAGCGCCGGGCGAGCCAGTCGTTGAAGTAGTGGCCGAAAATCTCTCCGAGGAACACACCAACCACTGGCGCGAAGTAAAGGTAGCCGACGCTTGTTGGAGAATATCCATAGCCACCGGCCGCTCGTGGTGTTCCAAACAGAATGCCGGTTGTGATATTGATACCGATTGACCACATGAAGTATAGGAGGCTGAGAAAGTGGTATTAGAGGAAGGAAAGGCAAAATGTGGGAGGGCGTTGGGTGTGCTGCTCACTATGCAACCCAGACGGCAAGAAGCTCGGGTTTGGCAAGTGTCTGGAGATATCTCTTGAACGAATGCCAAACGGTCTGGTAATAGGCCCTGCGATGACGGAACTCCCATGCACCAATGACTCTAGACAGCCTGGACAGGAAGCCTTTTCCTCGGAGCGGTTGTTGGCCAAATGGAATGTCCCTGTTGTACCAGGTCTCGTCCAAGAAGGCAATCATGAAGATCTGTTGGAGGGCACAAACACCGGCGGCGACCCAGAACACGTTTTGCCAGCTGTGTGTGCCACCAACGACAAAGTTCCCGATCATGGGGCCCCAGAAAGGCGACGCTATGTATAGCAGCGCCCAGAGGCCTATCTTCCGGGCTCGCTCGTGGAAGAAGAAAATGTCCCTGATAAATGCAATCGAGATGGTCTGGCCTGAAGTTATGAAGAATCCTGTCAATGCTCGCATGGCGTAGAATGTCCGGAAGTTCGGCGAGGCCGCTGTCCCAATACTGAACAGAAAACCTAGAAGATTTGTCCAAAACAAAGTCGGCGCCCGTCCAATGATGTTTGTCATGGGAACCCATATCAGACCACCCAAAGCCCTGGGTAATAGAGTCAGTTACGATGTGCGGAAGACACGATCAGATGGACGAACTCACATCATCAAGACATTCATGCTGTTTGTCTCATTTACAGTCGAAATGCTTTCACGAAACTCGATCGACTGTAAGATGATAGGGGCACTGCCAGCTGCAGACGTGAAGTCTGCACAAAATGCACTCCAAGCCACAGTGAGCAGAATAAGATGTTTCTTAGACCACGACCAATTCAGAGGGTCCATTTCGTCGTCGCTTGGCTGAGGGACAAGGATTATCTGATTTTCACGCGAAGGTGTCAGCTCAATCTAGTCCTTGAGCGCTCCTCGTGCGCACAATGAGGGTAAAATCAACCACTTACATGCCCATCTTCTCTGATCCGGAGCCCTGACTCGGTGGGCACCTCTGAGACGATTCCTCCGGCTCCTGTTTTGTAAGGAGCCGAGGACAACTGAGTCCCGTCTGAATACTCGGCATGCTGGACTTGAGATTTCTCCATGATCACAATTTGAAAATCAGAACACTTAGTGGTATCAGCAGTCGAGAGTGTTCCTTTGGAGATGCTACGTTGCATATCAATCTGGCTGCAATAACGTCTGTTTATCTAGATTGAACAGTTTTACCGTGTCCATCAAACACTACGGCAGAGCCGAATTTGCGAAGCTAGCAACCCCATGGGGAAGTCTCATGACCCAGGCATGCCCAGCCCGCGTAGGGCCCTTTTCGAATTCCGGAAGCAACTGGGGAGTTGAAACGCAGGGGTAACCTACAGCTATTTGGTTAACTTTGGAGGGGCACCGGCCTTGAACTTGAATGCTCGAGCTTGATGGTAACAAGCCACATTGCACCACTAACATGGGACAAGACTACCAAGCCATAACGTAGCCTCCATCTGCGCGGCATTTCGGAATTTGCTGTTCCTCACAAATAAACGAGAGAGTCGTCTATCCACGACGAGCAGTCAGAGGATTCAGAACCACTAGAAACAATGTCGGACAAACTGCTAGACAGGTCAGAAGCCTTGACGAATCCGCAAGACAGGTATCTGTCTATTCTACAGTATTTGTGTCCACTGGCCAAGAGAAATATCCATAGGTTAGGTCTGATCTGGAGAAGCCACAAAGAGTCATTTGATTCAACACCCACAGCTCAAGATCACGTTGAGGCGGATCAAGCTATGTATGCGAATACGGCAGAGTCTCTGGAAATTCCGCTCACTTCCGAGGCACATAGCGGAGCGGCTTCTAGAATGCGTGGTCTCCGGTCAACTTCCGAATTTGAAAGTGGTCGCCCTGGTGCGGTCTTTTCAAGTTGTCCCATTAGAGGATTCCAGGCTCAAGTGAGAGTATCTCCCATGGCTGATCCATACAATGGCTTTGTGTGGAAGCTCATCGATGGAAGATCTTCAGAACATCTGAATTTCCATACGATAAGCACTTCAAGGGGGTCACCAGCTCTTCACTTTAGCTCACAAGGTCTCCAATATAGAGAATAGTACTCAGTTATATTCGGATCTGTGACAAATCTTAATGGTCAATCATAGAATTGTAGTTTGCTCGTTAAAGAGATGATCTTCGTAGATTGCGAACCCAAGATCGCAACGCCGTATGTATAGTAATCTAGCCCATGATAATCGGCTATTAAGCTGCAGTAACACTGCTCATCGATATTTGTCCATTGACTGTCTCCACATGAACAGACTCCGGTTTCTCATCCACGTTGGGAATGGTATTCACCGCCTCAACCTTTTTGGCCAGTCTCGCATTGACAACATCAGCGGGGTTAGGAAGACGAGGCAATGCGTTAATGTCGACAGGGGGGCGGGGAATCATAGTAGGCAGGATGCCCGCATTCTCAAACGAGCGGAATGTTTGTGTCCAGGCGTCCAGGCTGTCGTCGTACCGCTTCCAGCCAAACTTGCGGGCCTTGGAGACGCTTCCTATCGTGTACCAGGCCTTGCCTAGAGCCCAATCGAAGAAGTCCCAGGTACCCCAGTCGAACGCATCAGGGTGGCCGCCGTACTTGGCTGCTATCCGTTCCCAGACCTCCTTCTTGCCTTGGGCCCAGTCGGCCATGCGGAAACTGTGCGTCATGCGCTGGTCGTCTCCTTCAGCTTTGCACGCGTATGCCTCCTCGGGAAGCTAGAGTAGTAGTCAGTAACACTTATTATCTGTGCAGCTACGGCTCATCGGCATTTTCCACGAACCTCAACACCATAGTATCTAGTGAGCTTGGGCCAGAAGTGTTTCCAGACGATTACATCGCCGCTGGTGTGGACGAAGGATTCATTCTTGGTCTGTTCGTCTGTTGCTGCCCAAAGGCTCATATCCGCGATACTCGGGGCGTAGGAACTATCGTCTACCGAGTTCCAGAAGAACTTATTTCCAGGGAAGGCAGGGACCTCGCCCGTTTCGCGGCAGCAGAGTATATAGATAGCCAGCGTCAACGCCGCTGACATGCCGTTTCCGGCAGGTGTGAAGCCTATTATGGCATTGGGACGGATGACATTCCAGTCCCAGTTGCGTCTTGAGGCTAGTTCGAACATGAAATCTTCTTGAGGGTAATAAAAGTTCTCCCCATGGTCTTCGTATCTTTGCATGCCTTCGTGTATGGGTGCCTCTACAGGGCCGAGATGGACCCCATTGTGCTGGGATTATCTCAAACATTAGCATATTGAATTGAAAGAATTAATGTAACAGTTTGAAGATGGTGATTGGGAAAGAAGAGACCGTCCTCACCTTTCCCCCGGTATGTAGAATGACGCGCTCAAGAGAGTTCCCAGCCACGTAGTCAATAGACTTGAGGAAATTCTCGAACAGAGGGACGTTGGACTCGCGTAACTTGGAAAAGTCTGCACAGTGAACATATGAAGCGAAGAATGCGTGTGTGACATGGTGGCACAAAGGCCTCATGGCTTCAATCAACTCTTCCAGGGGCCTTAGGAAGTCTAAGGCGATGAAACGGATTCGGTGGTCTTGCCAGAAGACTTGAGTTGGTCGCCGCCTCGAGGTGATGATAATCTGTGACCTGTCGTTGTCGCTCATTAGACTTGACCTACTTTCAGTGGAATTTAAACAAATAGCATTGGACATACCATTCTGATTCAGGCTGGCGGATAAGATGCTCGACGAGGGCATTTCCAGTGATGCCATTAGCGCCAGTCACGAAGGCAACTTTTCCACGAAGAGGGGTCATGGCTAATGATGAACGTTTCGTATCGGTACCACGCAGACTGCCTTGAAAGAAGTGACGTGTTTACTGGGGGATATTGCATGTGTAAAGTAAGGTTTGAGTTAAGGAAAGATTACAAGCAGGGTCCATAAGAATAGTATTATACTAGAAATCGAATCGAATAGATGGCTCCCTTCGCCCGCTCTCAGCGCTCAATAAAGAGAGGAGCGTGAGAATCCTCTCGGCGGCTGTCAACTGTCAGCAGTGTTTGATAGGATGGTGCTTCCCGTGTTGCATGCTTACCCACATGAGGTGCCGATCCGGGAGGGTCGCAATAGTCCGGACGCGGAATTCAACTTCGGAACTGGATGGCTCCCGTCGGGACCCGGCCCGATACCTCAAGACACAACACAGTCGATGCGTAGGAAAGTCTCAACCACATGCAAATTTGTCATTCAATAGTATGATCAAGAAGCTACGACAAACATGGCTTTGCCCATAGTCATGCGCCACTGCTCGCCCGACTGACCATCTCATTGCGTCTACTCGCGCCAAATCACCCAAGACTCCTTGACCGCGAAAACACAATGACACACACCTATACCAACCCGGAGAAATTGAATTTCCCCAAAGACACCACCTTGACTGAAATACTTCTCTATCACAATTTGAATAACACACCGGGTGACAAACCGACTATTATCGATGGCTACTCAGGCGAGACTGTCTTCACGTATGCCAGCTTCAGGACTAGCGTCCGCAAGGTTGCTCGCCATTTCTCCCTTGAACTCGGAATTAGGCAGAGGACCGTAGTGGGAATTCTCTCGACAACAAAAGTAATGTAGTTCAAAATTGCAGCAATACCCGGAGCCGTTGAAAGTCCAAGAACTAACAATTTGGCCTTGACAGAACTACTTTCCGGTGTGTGTACATGGCATACTGGCTGCTGGTGGTGTGGTGTCTGCGTTCAACCCCATGTACGAGCCAAAGGTAGGAAAGGAGAGACTCTTGACCCCAAATACTCAGCAGAATTTTGGTTCTCACGCCATTTTCATAGGAACTAGCCCATGCATTGAACCTGAGCAAGCCAACGCATATTCTGGTAGAAGAAACACTCGTTCCGAACCTGCTCAAAGCCTTGGCTTTGGACCCAGGCCTTAAGCCACGGCCTCGACTGCATGTTTGGGACAGCGATAACTCAACCAATGCCGATATCGAAGTCTTAAAAGTGGAACAAATAATTCAGCATGGCTCACCTGACTTTGAGCCTGTAAAGATAGCCCTAGGGGCTGCTGCAAAAGAGCTTGCGTTCATTTGTTTCAGCTCGGGCACCTCAGGTCTCGTGAAGGGCGTGCAGCTCACCCATGAGAATATCGTGGCCAACCTGTTCCAGCAGTCTCAAGGCCTTCGTGGGATGTTCGTACCTCAGACTGTTGTCACTCTCATCGTGCCTTTCTTCCATATCCTCGGGCTTGCGGGTTTCTGCTGCCAATTTGTGAACCAAGCAAGTGGAATGCCCGATTCGTGGACAACAGGACTTCAGCTGACTCCAAGTATTTTTCAGGGCGTGCCGATAGTGGTATTTAAAAGATTTGAGATGGCACCTCTCCTTCGGGCCATCAAGAGAAACCGCAGTATGCATTAAATTCTGCCTGCAATATCATTAGAGTGATGCTCACAAGACACGCACAGTCACTCACATCAACGTGGTACCACCCATTGCGCTGGAGTTTTTGCGCAGTCCTGAAGCCATCAAGGGTGACTTGTCATCTGTTCAGTGCCTCATGAACGCTGCAGCGCCTCTGAAAGAGAATCAGGCCCGCGAACTCTGCAAGCGCTACAATTGTGTCGTCACTCAGTGGTATGGAATGACAGAGGCCAGCCCCAGTGTTGCGTCTCAGAGAGAGGACGAGACTCATATAAGCGGCACCATCGGGAGGCCACTACCTGGTATTGAGATGCGGATAGTGGATGAGGCTGGAAAAGGTCGGTCCTATGTACTACGTGTTGGTGTTAATAAAGTGGGGCTTTATTCGCTGACCTACCGGTTCATGCAGACGCCGAAGTAGGCGAGTTCATCCTCCGAGGACCCAATATCATGAAAGGCTACGTCGGAAACACAACCCTGTCCCAGAGCGCTTTCACGTCGGACGGGTTCCTGAGAACCGGCGATATCGGGTATGCTGACAGCCGAGGCTATCTCTACATTGTCGACCGGGCAAAGGAGATGATCAAGGTCAAAGGGTGAGACTCGATCCCATTTCTGCATGGGACCGCTTTGAAATTATCACTGACAGCCGATTCCCAGACAACAAGTTGCGCCAGCTGAATTGGAGGCAATATTGATTTCCCATCCACAAGTGAAAGACGCGGCTGTGTGTGGAGTGTACAATGAAGACGGGACGTCCGAGGTGCCCATCGCGTACATCACCACCGACATTAAAGCCTCACGGGATCAACAGGCGCTCGAGGCCAATCTTGTGGAGTACGTCAATGGTCAAGTTGCAAGATACAAACGCGTCACGGGTGGGGTGCATATCTTGCCTGCCATTCCACGGAAGTAAGTAGACTTTGAACAAGTTTCCGAGTATCAAGTCCTGAATCTGTTGACTGACAAAATTCTCACAGTCCATCGGGAAAGATCCTCCGCAGGCTGCTTCCAGCCAACCTGGCGGGTGCAGCGGCCAAACCGGGCCGTGCTACACTCAAGACTCAGAATTTGGCGAGGCTATAGACCTGCAACAAGAGATGCTCATACACTGAATATATGGTCGATATTTGACATTAAAGATAGCCTAGTCCAGATTCATGTCCAGGTTGTACATCCCGTTGGGAATCGCGTCCATCATCGTCTCGCCCATGCTCATTTCGAGTCCCATGCCACTGTCTTGTATCTCATCGGAAGTCCCGGTTGTGTTCTTGAAGTTGGCGTTTCCAGAGCCGAACACGTCTCCGCTGATTGTTTCAAAATTGAAATCTGTCATGACCCATTCTGGCAGTTCTGGTAGTCCACCCTCGGCGCCTGCGCCGTCAAGGATCCACATGTGAGGCATTCCCTGGTCCGCTCCTCCGCCTTGAGGCTTCGACGCCGCCCCGCTTTGTGTAGATCCATAGTAGGAAGACGCACTGTGATCAACTGGTCTCGAACTTGGGATAGTATCTTGAGAGAATTCCTGTGTGCCAGATTGGGGTGTAAGTTGCTGCGGCTGCATCTCTTCTGCCGCTTCATCACGGTCATGCGGCGCGTCGGACATTCTTCGTGATCGTCCGTTTCTATGGCTTGGCTCTGCTTGCAGGACACGGCGAGCCAGAAGCGTTAGTTTAGACACCCATCTCATCATCTTTCCCGAAACCCATATTGTATGACAATACAGCCTTAGAGAGCGCGTGGCTGTGAGGATGGCCTCTCTGTATCTCTTTTTGAGCGCTGGCTCGTTGGCCACGAGGCTCGTCATGACCATTGTGCAACTAAGCAGGTAATGGCAGTATGGAAAGCAGTATTTCATACTGCTGTCGTTTAGATCTTTGTGGGCGTTGAGTATGTTTGATGCAAGGCTTGCACAAATCGACAAGGACTCGAGCTGGTTGTCGTTCGTTAGGTCCGTGGCACCCTTTCCCTGTGCAAAGGGCCTTCGGATAAGAATACGTAGGAATGTGACACACTATAAAGACAGAAGAGAGTTAGCAAACAATTGTGACTCTAGAAAACTTTGTAGTGTTATTGTTTTGACGCGTCTTACAGTTGACAGTAGCATGGTTTGTTTGATCTGCCACCTCTTTCTGGTGCCAAATTGGGTCCTGGGTAAATCAGGATTGTACGTAAGTTCATCGGGTAAAGTCTCCAATAAGTTGGACAACACCGTGTCTGCATAGTCGATCATGTGTGAAACAGGCTGGTTTGATGTGGCTTTCACACCGTAGATAAGCTCCCAAGCCTTACCAACCACGCGAGAGTATCGGATCATGGCAAAGAGATACGGTATGGTCGTGGGGCGCTTCTCCGAAATCTCGATATCGATCTCGCGCTCCAGTGCCTTCGTTGTTTCGGCTCTTCCAGCAAACCGGCCAAGCCACTCGTCGCTCACATCGAGCGGTAGAGCGGTGTCAGTATTATTCTCTTGTATAAAGAATGGACGCCCGGACTCGATAGCCATTCGACGGTCGAGAACAAAGATGCACCACCACACTCGGGTAAGAAGCTGACTCCGAAAGCAAGGTACGCTGTCTAGCCTGCTTTGGCGGTGAATGCCCATGATGTGTGCGTTTGAGACCGCAAGGGCAACAAGGCGCGCTGATTCCTGTGTTGCGTCGAGGCGGAACCAGTAGCAAATCTAGCATGACACTGGATTAGCTTTGCATAACAGGTTGAAATGTGATCTCGCTTACCCTCAACACAAGGATTTGCAGACCGAGCAAGGAGGTGGCCCCCGTCTTGCTTATTCGCTCCGAGTCTTGCATCAGCTCCATGCCGACACTGCATATACTCCAGCCTGAAGAATGTACACCAGTCGCGTCTGTCATTCTGGTCGAGACACAGCATCGGCCCAAAGCCAGGCAGAAACACACTAACGCTACAGAGAGGCGTTTCTCCTCCCTCTCAGTTGAGTCTGCCATGGACCAAAGAGCACCATACTCCCAAAGCCCATTGAAAGTCTCCCAGACAGATGGTGGGTGGAGCACAGGGTACAAGACGTGAATCTCTTCGAAGAAGAGCTCCATGTATCTCCTCCACTCGTCCTCGTCGGCAACCACACCGTAGCGCTCCAGGATGTTCTCCAGCCACCCTCTCACTTTGCGCGAGGACTTGTTATTTCCGGAAGGTCTGTCTCGGGGGAGGTCTATCGCAACTTTTATGATATTATCCGCGGATTCTTCGCTCAGGCTTCCGTCGACTTCCACGAGAGCCGATGTCATGGAGAGCTCCCCCATGAACGACTGCCCGTCAGGCTCTAGCACCTTTTGAAGCTGTGCGGAAGCTGGAGATTGAGAATCATTCTCATTCCCAGGTCCAATATGGCCGGACTCGCGTCGCTTCCGGCCTTGTGTGAAGTCTATGGGGCTCTCAGCTGATTGTTGCATCATGTTCAACCGGCGTTCGAGTTGGGCGACCCGAGCTGCGAGCTCTTGGTTGCTCGTGCTGGTGATGGGATCGTGAGCAGGCAACAATGAAATCACGGGGCGCGAAGCAGTATCTGCTCACCTAGCAGGGAAGCTCTCAGTGCTGCGTGCTGTCTCGACTGAGCCAGGGCCCGAGGTCCTGGGGCCTTGTCTGGGCTGACCTCTGGAAGCAGACACGCAGACTCGACCCCGGGCTTTGCAGTGAGCACAAGGGTCTCCACCCTCGCACTTGGAATTGTTTTCAGCCATGTTCAGCAACCGTTGTGTCTCTGGGACTTTTACTAACCTTGATCTTGCGTTGTTGACATGCTGTGCTGATGATCGAAAAGCCAGATCAGCCTAGACCCATCACTGCTGCGATTGCAATTGACATACCAGGCCCTCGAGATATATTTGCCTCGTTTCGTTCTCTTCGCGGGCGGGCTTGACGGGTCCTTACCCGCCGTTGTTTCCTGGGAACCGCCCAATGGAGTCCTGTTGTTCGCGTGCTGTCCGGCCGGTGGGGTATCACCGAGGTTCGTTGAGGCCACGACCACATTACCTCCGATGTCTTCGTTCTGTCCAGACTCGGGAGACATGTTGGCCTCAGACATTCTCCGCCTTCCTCGGAGCCGAGCTCCCGGACGAGACAAGATGAGGAAAACAAAAGTGGCGCTGTGGATCCGGGAATCGGGCCTGCTCAACAGCGTGGGCTTGACCAGGGTTCAATATTAAGTACTCTTTACAGATTTTGCTCACGCAATGTGTTGTTGATTGAATGTTCATTAATGCTTTGCTGACGACGTTGGAAGATTGTTCAAACAGAGTTCTAACGCACGGCCCGTACGGAGTGATCCGCGTATGCAAGTATCCACTCCATGTTCCCCCGCATACCGCTAACTATTAAGGTTTACACCTGTATCTGGGGTAGTGGATCTGGTGTTGTCTGAGGATGCAGGCTACGAACGGATGGTGGGGTCGGCCCCCAGGCTTGAACCAGCCAAGACTCGGCAGCCATTTGCAGAGGGAAAATAGGGGTGTAGCTAAAGCCGGAATCGGTGCGGAAATTCCGTCTGAAATCCCGTGGCAGCCTCTTGATGGAGAATGCCAGCAATGATCGAGCTCAGCCTCTCAGGGTGTGTCATGGGAATCTACCATCTCTAGCGGTTAGGACTAGAACTAATTACAGCAGGCATTGACGCCAGGTCGGGGTAGGTTAAGACGCGCGGATGGTTCGGGGAAATATCGCACCAAGTGACCTGCTCCCGGGACCACTTGAGTCGTGGAAGGGCGTTGCAGGATGCGTTCAACCAATTGGCGGTTCTCGGCCGAGCTGTGGCGTCTAATTAGCAAGTGCCTCGAGTTTAGCAGCCATTGCACTGGCCGGGAATGAAAATAGACTCTCACATGGCTGTGCTGTCCGACCCCCAAATGAAATGGTGCCTTCGCTTGGACCTCTCCAGCAGCTCCAGGATTTGTGGATGCGGTGCTGCGAGATATGTTGCCTTGAAGATCCAGAATGTGATGGTTAGAGAGGGTTTGCAAGACTGGATTTCCTAAGCAAGAATTGTAAGGCATACCGCTTCCTGCTCCTTGGGCGTTTTCAAGGTCCAAAATGATGCTGCATCACCCTGAGCTTGTAGAACCACACCTTGCTCCTGGAGAGTAGGGATTAGCTGCTACACCTCTATATCGCAATGCACGAGTCGCTCACTAGAAACACGTCTAATTGTCGCCTATCCCAATCATGGAATGCCTTTTCGAACGCAGATGTAAGTTCCGCTCTGTTCTGATTGTCAGAAATCCAGAAGAGATCATCTGTGGACCAGAACTCACCTTGACTCCCACTGGTCACGTCGTCTCAAGGTTTTCTTTGCGAGCCCTTCAGTCTGCTCCTTCATTTGAAACAATATTGGCTCGATGAAAATGGTAGCCACAAAGGCGTCCGGCTGCATCATGGCGGCGTGACACCTAAAGTCCGAGCAAAAGGTCTCAGCAAAAGCCGAGTTCGAAGCAATGTAGGCAAAACTTACATGGATCCACCTCCGAACGAATGGCCAATGCCTATCGCCGGCTGTTGAACATTGAACTGCTTCAACGTATGGAGAATATCCCTGGAGTCGTCCGGCCAGCATGCTAATTACGAACAAATGGAATCAGTCTGGCATTTCCTTCAAAAGCCGACAAGAATACTCTGGCAATTTGTAGCTCACCTTTGCTCGGTAAGACCCCACGGTTGAGAAGAGCGCTGTCGCCATGGTTCGCAGCATCAATGGCGAGGAGGCGCTTGATTGCAGGCTTGACTCCCGATGTTGGCGACAACAAGTATTTGATTATCAGCTCCCAGAAAAACTTGTTGAAAGACGTCCCGTGCGTGAGTATGAGAGTACAGCCAGAGCTCTCCGCGCCGGTGACATTGTACTCATGAACTGCAAGTCTCAGGCGAGAGGACAGGTCACCCCGAACCGATACATCCCCCGGTCTTGGCACACTGGCATAAATAATATGTGTTCGTCGAATGTATTGATCCGTTTCAATTATAGTGGGGTCCATGGCCGCATAATTTGTGAAGTGTTCAGTCGGGTCCATCGTTGAGCGTCAAAATACTGCAGTTGAGATATTGTGGCCACATGTCTGGCCATAAACTTGCTGGGCTACGCTGATATAAAAGTTTCCGGGCGGCTTGGCTTGGCAGCCCGGGGCCGGAATCTCGAACATGTTGGTGGCCTTCCTGCCGGACTTCGGGTCTCGGCAAGCATTCCGGGCTTCAATGTGCGTGGAATTTTGTTGCATCACGCCATGAACTACTTTCATTGATTCAAAGACCACAGTCACTCATGTTTTCTTATTGCAATTACAATGGCTTGATTGTCATTTTTCATACGATGTGGCCCTGTGCTGCTGACTTTTGCCTTGTTCGCAAAACCACGAAGTCTGCTTGCTCAAAATCGGGCTCGAACAGGCTAGTAAAGTTACAATTTCGAAGCCTCGGTGACCCTGTTGACTCGTTAGCCATACATACACTTTCAACGCTGCAAAGGCTCGGAACGTACTTGATATGCACAGACTGGGGTTCCAGATAACTGTAAAGGCCATGCGCGCCCAGTTCCCTGCCCTGGCCACTCTGCTTGATGCCCCCGAATGGCGTATTAAGCTCTGGGAGATACGGAGAGTTGATAGCCACACCCCCTGATTCGAGGGCGGCAGATACGCGTAAGGCCCGACTGACGTCGGATGTGTAGACACACGCTGAGAAGCAAAGCAGTTAGCTCAACGTCGCCAGTTTTGGGAGAGCACGGGTGCCCTACCAGCCAGTCCGTATATACTGTCGTTGGCCATGGCTATAGCCTCTTCCTCTGTCTTGAAAGTCTTCACGGTCAGCACAGGCCCAAAGACCTCTTCCTTCCATATTGGACTCTGCGGGTCCGGATTGACGAAGATCGTGGGCTCGATGAAGCACCCTTTCGAGCCGAGCCTTTTGCCTCCAGTGAGCAATTGTGCCGAGGTTTTACCCTTTTCGATATACGACATGATACGGTCAAACTGCAGCTTATCCACCACCGGGCCGTGACCGGTAGACAATTCGAGTGGGCTGCTGCCCATCTGTGCTCCAATGCCGTCAAAAATTGCTTTGGCGGCATTTAGAAACTTGGTTGCAATCGATTCCTCCACCAATACCCTAGAGGCAGCTGTCCCTGTGAATTAGAAAAAAAGTTCACATGTTACTTTGCTATGAATAATGACTTACCAACACAGATCTGGCCTGAGTTCGCAAGGAAGCCCCCAGCAACGCTGTTAAAAAGTTTAGCCTACTGCAAGATGAATTGTGAGGCGGATAAACAAACCTCCCCACCGCATTCTCAAAGTCAGCGTCCCCAAACACGAGTGCTGGAGACTTTCCACCGAGTTCAAGCGTTGTCTTCTTCAAATTGCTCTTTATGGCAGCCTCCTGAACAGCTTTTCCAGCGGCAATGGAACCGGTAAAGCTGATCTTGGCAATGTCCATGTGCGAGGCTAGCAAAGAGCCAGTCGCTCGTCCACCTGTAATAAATTGCACCACGCCCGGTGGGAAGCCTGCCTCAGCGAAAAGAGGCGCCATGGCCAACACACCAAGGGGTGACTTCTCAGACGGCTTGAAAATGACCGTGTTGCCCGCTGCGAGGGCTGGGGCCAGTTTCCACCCGATGTACATAAATGTGGCATTCCATGATGCAACGCCGGCGCAGACTCCAAGCGGTTTGTATCTCACAAGCTTGGCAAACCCGTTGTCCTCCCCGAAAGACTCACCAGCGATCTTGTCAGCCCAACCGGCGTAATCTTTGCGTGAGGCGATAGTTCAACAGTCAGCGTTATCCAGCAGCCAGCGGCGTGAAAAGGCCCAATGATTCTACTCACATCTGTACACCTGCACCATATGCGCCAAGTCAAAGTGAATGATGCCCGCGATAGGCCGCCCCGTTGGGAGAGACTCTGCGTATGCCAGTCGCTCCACATTCTTCTCAACGAGATCTGCAAACTTGTTCAGGCACGCTGAACGCTGGACCCCTGAAAATTTTGTCCACGGGCCCTTCCGGAACGCGTCCCTTCCAAGAGCCACTGCTCGGTCCACGTCTTCTTTGCCAGCGACTGGGACATCATCCGCGACTACAGAATCGTCCACTGGATTGAGTAAGGTCAATCTGTCTTCAAGAGGTTTGACGCTATCGACAAACTGCACGGATTGGTCAGCTCGCATTCTTCAGCTGTACCAAGAGAATTCCTCACCTCATTTCCCAGGTAAAATTCCCGAGGAGGTAATTCGATTCCTGATACCGCCATTGCTAAGGTCAACTTTCTCGATTATAGCCTTTGGTTCTGATCGCTATTTTGTTCTCTTGACCCGCCAATTCCAATATGTGAATTTTGTAATCGTTGCTTGAGGAGGCTCAGCTTGATATGCCCCAACGAAGTCGTACCCCATCCTCGGCACACAGGAGCGGGCATGGTTCAGCACCAGAATTCCGCATTTCCGGAACACCGCTCCGACTCCCCCAATATTCGCCAAATGCGCGGATTTGAATCGGTCGAAAGAAACAATTATCAATCAAATGAAGACACAATGTACAGTGGAATTTTGAAGCATCCCAGCCCATACATGGATGACCTCGCGCTGTTTTAGCATTGAAGAACACTGACTCGATATTCCGGGGAGAAATCGAACAGAGATCACCTAGCCGCGTCAACATGCCATCCACAGCCTTTCGCATCCCCGAGAAGTATGCACACCAGAATGGGTTCGGTTCATATCATGAGTATGTGAATTCACACGAAATTGCATGAAAAATGTAGATGGCTTTGCTTACGATACCCTCGTCTAGAACCGAAGCTGTGAAAGGTGCTCTGCCCATTGGGCAAAACTCCCCTCAGAAACCACCGCTGGGTCTCTATGCAGAGAAACTCTCGGGAACGGCCTTCACCGCGCCTCGCCAGCAGAATCAACAAACATGGCTTTACAGGATTCTCCCGTCAGCAGCTCACTCAGACTTCCAGCCGGTACCTGAAGATAACCGAGCTGCATCTGCAAAGCCACAGAACCTGCATCACATCCCAAATCAGATGCGTTGGAACCCCTTCGACCTTGATGACTCGAGCGACTGGGTCACCGGACTTCGGCATGTTGCTGGCGTTGGCGACCCGACCATGAAGAGCGGCATCGGTATCATGATCTTCGCGGCGGGCAGGGACATGGACCCGCACTCCGCATTCAGCTCCGGCGACGGCGACTTTCTTATTGTTCCTCAACACGGAGTTCTGGATATCCAGACTGAACTCGGCAAGTTGCTGGTCCGCCCGAATGAAATCGCTGTGATTCCTAGAGGGATCCGCTACCGAGTCACCCTGCCCGAGGGTCCTGCAAGGGGCTATATCCTGGAGACCTACGAGCAACATCACTTCACACTCCCGGAGCTTGGACCGATCGGCTCTAACGGTCTTGCAAACGCCCGAGACTTTCAGGCCCCTGTTGCTTGCTTTGACATGGATACTAGTAGCGAATGGAAGATCTTGATCAAGTACGCAAATCAGACATATCAAGCCCAGCAACGCCATACCCCCTTCGACGTGGTGGCATGGCATGGGCTGTATTATCCGTACAAGTATGATCTGGGCCGGTTCAATGTCATTGGAAGCACCAGTTTCGACCACCCAGACCCGAGCATCTACACCGTGTTGACAGCGCAGTCCGCTTTTCCGGGCACAGCCATCGCGGATTTCGTCATATTCCCTCCCAGGTGGCTTGTGGCAGAAGACACATTCCGACCGCCCTGGTACCACCGCAACACCATGTCTGAGTTCATGGGCCTGATCTCTGGCGACTACGACGCTAAGACGGGTGGCGGATTCAAGCCTGCTGGCGCGAGCCTCCACAATGTGATGGCTTCCCATGGGCCAGACGCGGACACCCACGAGCGTGCAAGCAATGCTGAGTTGAAGCCTACGAAGGTGGGAGAGGGTAGCATGGCGTTTATGTTTGAGAGCTCTCTCATGGTGGGCGTGACTGACTGGGGCTTGGAGCATTGCAAGAAGTTGCAGGCTGATTACAATGCCCACAGCTGGGTACCTTTGAAGCCACACTTCGTACCGCCGAAGGGTAATGGAAACTAGAACTTTAGGAAATTTGAGTCCATTATCACTTTGGAAGGCATCCTTATCAATTCCAAATTTTGTTTATTACCTGAGCAATTACAAGTGACACGATCATGGTGATCAGTGCATTCATGACTGCTCACGTTTACGGTGTCTTATTTGGATAGAGTACGTGAACAATAACTGTATTCGACTGAATAGTAGTACCTGCATCCCGTGTGTAGAATCGTGTATCAATGCTTAGCCCAAAGATCTGAGGTGGTTCAAGTTCTGGTAGGACATGCAAACGCACTCAATATCCCACGGCCGTCTTTCTAATTCGCCACTCTCTCGATTTACTGAACAACCAACCTCAATACGTTAGAACAGGCTATCTTGGACAGCTTCAACCCCGGGCGATCCGTCTGCGGCGATATTGGCCCCGAAGCCGGGCATTTACGGGCCGCCCTATCAAAGCCAGCTCGGACCAAGACTACGCCCGGGATTTCGGAACCAGCCTCAGTGTTCCGTCGCAATATTGAAGATACATCGTGTAAGTTGGGCATATAACTCACTAAATTGAGATAATTGTTGAGTGCGTATTGGTAATTATGAGAAGCAGGAAGAATAGCTCAAGCACGAATAACACACTTCACGATGTCAGCACTCAAGTCATGGATCGATGTGCCCAAAGGGTCGCATTTCTCTTTGAGAAATATTCCCTTTGGTATCATAACCACGCCATCAAATAATTTTCGAAGACCTGCAGTTGCCATTGGGTCATCAGTCGTGGACCTCAAAGAATTCGCAACAGGAGGTGGCTTCGCGGAGCTTCCAGAAATCCACGGCCACCTCCACGTCTTCGGCGAGGAAACACTAAACAGCTTCGCGGCACTTGGCAGACGCGTGACCAACGCGGTCAGGCTGTATCTAAGCGACGTCCTTACGGCGGACACGAAACGCGCAGCTCTCCTCAGGGACAATGCAGAGCTCCGCAAGAGGGCCGTGCTGCCGCAGTCGGGCGTCACGCTGCACCTGCCCATGCGCATCGGCGATTACACCGACTTCTATGCGGGGCTCAGGCATGCATTCACTGTTGGAACGATCCTTCGTGGCGCGGACAAGGCGCTGCAGCCCAACTACAAGCACATGCCTGTCGCATACCACGGCCGGGCGTCGTCCATCGTCGTGTCCGGGACGCCTATCCGCAGGCCGAGGGGTCAGATCGCGCCGCCTGGGTCGACCACTCCCAGCTTCTCGCCGTGTAAGCGTCTGGACATCGAGCTTGAGATCGCGGCGCTGCTGGGGAAGCCGAGTGAGATGGGCAAACCTGTCTCGGTGGCCGATGCGTCCGAGTATGTCTTTGGCTACGTATTGATGAATGACTGGTCAGCCAGAGATATTCAGGCTTGGGAGTATGTGCCTTTGGGACCGTTCACGGCCAAGAACTTCGGGACCACAATCAGCCCCTGGGTGGTGCTGGCAGACGCGTTGGAGCCTCACCAGGCGCCTGCTCTGCCGAATGAGAACACGCCACTGCCTTATCTCGTGGAAGAGAGGAAGGACAACGTGTTGAACATCCAGCTTGAAGTTGACCTGCAAAGTGAGTTTTTACCAGAATCTCGGTAGTGCAAGATCATTCGCTGACACTATATTCGAAACTTGCAGCTGCCTCCGGAAGCAAAACGACCCTGACGAGGACAAGCTCGTCTAACCTCCTCTGGTCGTTCCCGCAGATGATCGCCCACCACACCATCACAGGATGCAATCTCAGTGTTGGTGACTTGCTCGGTTCTGGAACCATCAGCGGCACTGAGAAGGGCACTCAGGGCTCGCTCCTGGAGGCCACAGAGGGTGGAAAGAAGCCACTGCAAATGCCTGGATCCTCCGAGACGAGGACTTTCCTGGAGGATGGGGACGTGATCACGATAATTGGACGGGCAGGGAATGATGAAAGTGGGTACGTGGGGTTCGGTGAATGCATCGGGAACATCTTGCCAGCGCTGTCATAGGCTCAAGCTGGGCTTGGTAATGCAGGACGCCTCAGGACTACAGGCTTTTGCTTAGTATTTAAAGACTGCGCCTCTGGAAACTGCAGCCCTTCTTTCACGTGCAGAATAGTTGGCCAAACTCCATCGGAATCTGACGCAGGACTGTCAGGCAACAACCTCCGTCTGCACCACAGCCCCATCCCCGCCAGAAATATGCCTAACCTTCCAAATTGTCAAGTGTGTTCAAAGATCATCACCTTCTTCAAGACAGATCAAGCTCGAGATTTTGCCGATTTCGATCTGGGAAAACTTTCTGATGTGATTAGCATGCCCTGTCCTCATTCTGGCTCCATTCAGAAGCTATGGGAAAGTATAAGACCGCACGACATGCCTGCGCCGGAGTCTTGGTTTGTCGAGATATTTCACTATAGATTCGACCCACCTATCATGATTTTTACCAGTAGTCATGCTGGACAACAAGATTTCAAGTACTATGTCGAGCTGGTCGCGAACGACGAGCTGGAGCATCCGGGGACTGCGCTTGTTCTGGACTCACAGTGGATCGATCCTTCAGTCCCAAAAAACTGGTATTCTCAATGCCTTCATGATCACGGTTCAGAATGCAATGAGCCGGAATGGATGAAATTGCATCCCGGAACCAACATAGATCCGGACTGGCTGATAGATGTCGTGGACAAATGCATCGTGCCATTCGGCTCCGACACAAGCATTTATGTCACGCTTTCCTACACCTGGGGAAACGTATCATGTCTCAAGACCACTACGGAGAATTTGAACCAACTGAGGAAGCCCGGGTCGATTCACTCTCGAGAAGCCCCAAACATATCCCAGACTATTCGAGACGCTATAGGGATAACCGAATACCTGGGTGAAAGGTACCTCTGGGTCGACAGTCTCTGTATCATTCAAGACGATATGGATTCATTATCGAAGAACTTGAACGTCATGCATCGAATCTACGCCAACTCATCCCTTTGTCTAGTAGCATATGCTGGGACAGATGCCAATCATGGACTCCGAGGTCTTAAAGGAGTCTCAGCGCCAAGATGCCTTGAGCAAATCAATTTGCACATAGCTGATGGAGAAAAACTATCTTGTTTTAAGATGCCTCAAGACCCCATATATTCACGCAGACTCGCCGACGATCCAACAGAGCCTCCTGATTATGAGTGGACGTACGTTCACCGTGGCTGGACATACCAGGAATTCGTTTTCGCTAAAAGACGACTTATCTTCACTGATGGGCCTCTTCGTTGGCTCTGCGCAAATACCAAGCTGGCTGAAGAAAGACGGGATAAGTATTATTTCCGGGACGTTTGGACAAACGACCTCGATATAAGATCCACTTCCTGGGTGAACGACCGACTTCCATCTCTGGCGGTTCTGCGTGGCATTGTTTCCGGGTATAATGCCCGTCATTTCACGTATCAACGTGACGTTCTGAAAGCTTTTCTGGGAATACAAAGCCACCTGGATGGTATCTTTTCTGGAGGTCTGAACTACGGACATCCGGAAATGTTCTTCGACATTTCCCTAACTTGGGCGAGTAATACGCGTGTGACAAGACGAATCGCGTCAGCAGGCGTGTCATCCGAGGAAGACAACCCGCCGAGTTGGTCATGGATGGGTTGGCATGGAGGTGTTTATTTTCCTCGGGACGCCGAGCGCGACTCAGTTGTTGGTCGTAATGGATTTACAGAGTCTGTTGCCGGATGGTTCTCCATGAACTTCCCGTCGTCATCTTTGTGGGATCTCCGGCCCATCAATTGTAAATGGCACCACTACAAAATGCTCTTCGAGAGCGACCCCAACCATGTCCCCGATGGATGGAAAGTCGATACATCGGGATCACGAGTGTATCGAGTTGGATCAGACCCAAGTTCAAAGTACTCTAAGTACCCAGTCCCTGTTCCTTCGTCCACAGATCCTATTCAGCCACTTGAGCAGCGCAAGTTTTTATTTGCCAGAACGAGTCGCTGTCATTTCCTCACGAGGATTCTGAGCGTCGACCTTCCGCCCCGGGAACGTGTTGAGTTATGGACCATCAACGGAGAATTTGCCGGGTTTCTTGACCTTCATCAGGCATCGGAACTAGATCACTTCCTTGGCCTTGGAACAGTTGAGCTAGTGGCCGTGGCAAAAGGCTGGACGACAGACTTGGATGACTTTCTGCGAGCATTCCAGGAGCACGATGAGCTAATGCCCGTGGAGAGCCCTGACCCGGTTGCTCAGCAATCTTCTCCTTACCGTCGACCCGAGGATAAGACAAAACACAATTGTTATTTTGCGCTTTGCATTCAATGGGAGAATAGCGTTGCAAAACGACAGGCCTCTGGAAAAGTGTTGTCTGAAGTTTGGGAAAGGTATCAGGAGCCAGTGGATCTGATCCTGGGATGAACGAATGCATGTGGCCAAATCCAAAGGAGACATAGTTCCCTTGCCTAAAACATATGCCCATATGCGTGAGCATAATGCCGACCTATCTGTGCCCTGTTCTTTGGAACTCTACCTAGGAAGCAGTGAAATAGATGTGGTGAGGACCTAGGTAGGTAGCCTCAGCGAAGTTCAGCCGGAACTCGGCCGGAATTTCCGCTGGAGTCGTGCAAGCGCTTCCAAGCACTGCAAAAGCGTGTCCCTAGTTCCGTCGAACATTAAAGCCAGCCGAATGTAGAGATGAATTCATTGCTAAGCTGCTTAGTATTCTTGCTGATGGCACCAGCTTGATACGCCCAAGAATGACAGCGCCCAACGGTCCAGTCACAGAACTCGTGCGGATTCCACTAGCGGTCCCCTTCGAAGCATTCCTTACCACCTTCACCTCAAAACTCGAACCGGTCCTCCTAGCACAAGATGGAATTCTTTCGATTATTACGGGCGTGATAGTTCCCAAAGATGACCGAGAGCAACCGCACGCAGTGTCCATCACCCAGTGGGAGAGCATGGATGCGCACAGCGCTTTTCTCGAAAGCCCGGCAGCAAAGCCTTTTTTTGCGGCAGTGGAGCCACTCGCCACAGGACCTCCGGCGATTGAACACTACTACCTGGGAAGTCTGAATCCTGCGGCTCTTCGGTCCCGTTTTGCGCATGTTTCTATATTCGACTCACGCGGCAGCATTTTGTCTCAGCGCAAGGTGCTTGAGCGACACATCAACTCGACGGACGAGCAGATGCGGGCTGCAGTGGCAGGGAACTGCATTGAGGTGAATGGACAGAGTGTGATGGTGTTGTTCAGTGAGAGGAACGACTTCAAGACAGGTGAGCTTGGTGAAGGCTTGGTGACTTCATTCATGGTGCGGTTGGAACGGAGTCAGAAGAAAGATCCAACGCTCAAAGTTGCACAGTCCAATTTGTAGATAATGTTCAGATGGAAATATAACTCAATCAGACCCGGAAAGAAATCGAAGCATCAAATGCCACACGTCATGCAAGTGCCAACATGTTCGCAGGACTACCCACTCCACCGTGAACGTTAAGCGGAGCAGAAGTCAGGAAGAACGTCCATCGTCGCCGGTCGCGGCACGAGACAGCGATATCTTCCAGCCAGAGTAGCTCCGCAATAGGGCAGCCCCATCCAGCAAGCAAGACCTCGTGGAAGGTGAATCCGGCCTTGTCATCCGACGGAAACCCCTCCCAGGCCGGCGTGTCCCCTCCCACGGCCGCGACGTGACTGTCCCAGAGCCAACGCAGCAGTTTCACATCTTGGTGAACACCACAAAATGCAGGCGGCCAAGCCTCACCGACCTCTCGCTCGTCTTCTGCGCTCAGCTCGGCATAGCGTGCGTGGAATCCCGAGCGGATCAAGAGGATGTCACCAGTCCTCAGCTCCAGTGGCTCTGAGGACTGCTGCTGCTGCCACTTGAAGCAGGCCATGAGGTCGTCATACGTAATGCCGTGCGGCCGTGTGGCATCGTACTGCTTCCCGTTGGCCGCTGCATATGCCCAGTAATCGATCAGGACCCCCCGACCAGCGACACCTCCCGCCTTGTGCCACCAATTGAGTCCCAAGCGCGATTTTGGTGTTGTGAGATCGGTGACGTCTTCCATAGTGTTGCCGTTGTACCAAAGCTGCTCCTTTTGGTATGCGAAATGACGCTGCCCATCCCATTGGGTGCTCCTCTGCGTGTTGAAGGTGATCTGGGAAGCGGTCAGAAACTGAGCTAGTTCCAGAATTTTGTGCCTGGATTTATTCCTACCATATCATCCAGAACGTATCCCACCGGCTTGATGGAATGACTGAAGGCATCCTTGTGCCTCGCAAACGAGGGCGTCGCAGGTTTTCCGAGCTCCCAGCTTAGGTGGAATATGTCAGACTATATGGACCTGACCAGAGGGAATGTCTCGAGGGGAGTGCGAAGGTGGCTTCACTTCAAGCTAAACCGAAGTCCCTCGCGTATTTCAGCAGCTGCATCCTTTACTACCTCCTTAGATAGCCAATTCTATTGGCAATTATTAGCATTTTCGCAGGCACACTACATGTGACAAGCGACCAGACACATACCAGTGTTCCAATGTTGTCGTCCTCGCCCCACATCCCCCAAGCCGAATATGGGGGATCCCCTGCTCTCAGAGGCAGGTCATCGAAAGCCGGCGCGGTTTTGTGATTTGAATTCGTCGGCATGCTTTCGTGCTTGAGTTACACCGGGCTCGAAGGTACCACTCCTATGCGAAGGGCTTTGAATTTCTGTTGATCGAGCGTTACTAACAGACTTATACTGATTCATGCAATGCTAGGAACACCTCTTGTCATCCTCGTGAGGGGTCGCCTCAACGTTCCATCATACCTAGGTAAGCCCTCTTCCTTGTGGTGTACGGAGTCTACTTCTAGCCAGTCCGTTCGGCGGCAACCCTAACCCGATTCTTAACGGAAATACATGCATTTCTCTCGGAATCCAGGCCGGGACAGCATTCCGTTCCGCATATTGCGGCAATGCCTTGCTAGCAAGAAGGCACTCCGCCGGCCGTAGCGGATCAAATACATCTCATGATGGGCTGGTGCATGGGAATATCACGATTTACTCTCGGTGGCGCTTTCGAAATTCATTGAATTATTGTCAGGGCAAACACGAAACTGTCAACATGACTACAAATTGTCAACTGGACGTGATCATCGTGGGAGCTGGCATGGGAGGACTAGGGACGGCACTGGCTTTACGGCAGGCTGGACACCGAGTAACAGTCTTGGAACAGGCGCCAGAATTTGTCGAGGTGAGCAGACATTTTGCCTGAAATTTTGCTCTAATCCACTGAATTTCGCGCAGGTCGGGGCTGGAGTCCAAGTCCCACCCAATGCGTCCAGAGAGTTGATCCGATGGGGGCTGGGCGACCAGATGGAGGCGGTCTGCTCCAAGCCCTCACGTATCAACTACCGGAATTGGCGCACGGGGAAGCCTGAAGGATTCACAAACATGTTTAATCACAAGGAACGGTATGGTGCGCCTTACTGGCAGGTCTACCGGCCAGATTACCATTCAGTCCTCCTGAAGGCGGCAGAGAAGTCCGGCGCCACTCTTCGCAAAGGTGCGACGGTGTCTCAATATAAGGTAGACGAGGGTTCAGTAGTACTTGACTCTGGCGAGATTGTCCGTGGTGATCTCGTCATCGCGGCTGACGGCGTGAAGAGCATCGCGAGAAAGGCACTGGGTCTCAACGTGGAGCCGCATGAGACTGGTGACACATGCTTCCGGGTTGTCATACCGCGTGAGGTGTTGCTGAAAGATCCTGAGCTGGCCCCGTTGAGTCAGGACCCCAACTTTGAGCAGTTTCTGGGGCCTGATCACCACATCATCGGGTACAACATGCAAAAGGAGAGGACCTTTAACCTGCTCATGGTCATTCCAGATGACCGGAAGATGCAGGGATACAAGGCACCGGCCAAAGGCTCCGAGGTTAGGAATGCCTACAAGGGCTGGTCTCCTATGTAAGTGAAACAAATGGGTCCAATGCCTCTAATACAGAAAGCTCATGCATCTGTAGGGTTCAGAAGCTTCTCTCGTTTCTGCCAGAGGACGTCGAGAAGTGGCGGCTGATAGATCTCCCAACCATCAACAATTGGGTGCATCCAAGCGGGAAAATGGTCGTCATCGGCGATGCAGCGCATGCAACACTGCCATATCTGGCCCAAGGAGCAGCTATGGCCATCGAGGACGCTGTTGTCTTAGGATCAGTACTTTCCCACATCAAGTCAAAGGACGAGCTTCCCAGACTGCTGCAATTCTTCTACAGGGTGAGGGTCGGCCGTGCCCACGCCATCCAACGCGGTAGCTTCACCAACAGGTTCTTTATTCACATGAAAGACGAGGAGCCGCTGGAGATGCGACGCGGTGTGTTCGAGTATGGGGACTATCCTAGCAGTCCCAATCTCATGGGAAATACCATATTCCAGGATTGGTTGTATGGGTACGACGCCGCAGCAGACGCGGCTAAGAAATGGGAACAAGAGATGGCGACCACGTCTTCGCATTTGTAGAACAGTCAATATATATGAATTTAGTAGACTTCAGTATCCTTCAACGATTCCTATTCTCTGACTAGGGACATGAGACTTTCCCGCATATTTACATGATATCCAATCAAACATTACACTGCTTGGCTGGGGTGACCCTCGCTTCAAAATGGCAATGTTCTCGCATGGACAGGCTCTGCCGTGATTTCCCCAGGGTTGAAATGAGTAATTCGCATTCACTTGTTTTTTTTTTTTGAACTGTAACACGGAATAGAGACATTCAAAGACCATTTTGAACGGCTAACGTTCCGGACCAACACTGGTCTCAGAGGACCTTCTCCCGCTCCCGAAGACGCACACGAAAGCCGCTTTGTTTTACAAACCATGCGTTGTTGAGAGTCAGTGGCTTGTCTGGATCGACCAACTCGATCTTCGAGGCGTGCAATGTCAGCATAATCTCAGCGAGACAAAAAAGGTAGTCGACGCCATTGCTCTAACTTACCTCAAACGTCCTAAGAACGGCAGGCACCAACTTATACATCTCCAGCAAAGACACATTCTTACCAGCGCAGGTCCTCGAACCGGATCCGAACGAAAGGAGACAGTTTCTCATCTTGGCTTGTTGCTCCGGGCTGGCGTCGATCCATCGCTCGGGTCGGAACTCGGAGGGCTTCGATCCAAACACGCTCTTGTCTCGGTGAACGACCCATGCAGAACACCCAACAATGGTACCTCCGGGGATGAAACGGCCATCAATGTGGAGACCTTGCTTCGGTACAACCCGCTCGAGAGGAAGACCAGCTGCCGGGTGACACCGCAGAGCCTCGTTGATCACGGCGCTGAGGTAGGGCAGTTCCCGGACTTCATTCCACTTTACGAGACCAGTGTATCCGGTATCATCATTCTTAGTAAACCTGCCGGACTCGCTCTCGGCGGCAAGCTCGGCCAGGACCTTGTCCATGGCCGACGGGTTCCTGAGCAAATTGTAGAAGATGGCACGTAGGGAGATGGCCGTTGTGTCCGAGCCCGCGAACATGTTCGCGACGGTTAGAGCAAGCACGCGCTGCTCGCTGATGAACTCTGGGTCTTTCCCCCTTGCGTCTATGAAGCGGGATAGGAAGTCCCGCCTTTCCGGGCCAGGGCCTGATGGCTTGGCGGATATGCCCTTCTCGATCTGGTCTTTGCGGCCTGCCATGCGTTCGCGGGCGAACTGGACCACGGGCGTGTTGGAGTTGAGGAGGTTGTGTTTGCTCATCCACAACCTGATGGGGTTCTTGAAAAAAATTCGGTCCAATATTGGCAATTGCCCGACCTGGTGTCAATTTTAGCGGACCTCGTCATTGTCCAGGACCCATGGATACATACCACTGAGACATAGCCCAGAAGCCGCTCCAAGTTTCCAATTATATGATCAACATCCACACCGCGATCCACGAAACCAAGTCGCTTGGAGTACGTCAGCTCCCCGATGACATCGAAAGCGTAGTACTGCAGCCAGACCCCAAAATCGAATGTCCCTTCCTTGTCCGAGCGGCTAGCAAATCGTTTCTTCAACTGCTCAAGAAACGCCACGGTAGTCGTGTCAACCAGAGGCTCGAAGGTCACTAAGGTGCTCATGGCATAGGCGTTTGACACGGCTCGACGGAGCCGGGCATGAAATTGCTCGTCAGTCGTGTTGAAGAGAGACTGGAGGGGCCGGCCGTTGGCTATTGTCTGTTGGACCGGGTAGAAATCTGACTGCAAGGGCTGTCAGAACGCGTGGATTTGTGCAACGCCAGACAGAGCCACTCCTTACCTTGACATAGCCGGAGTTGAGACCGTAAACTATTTTGATAGCCTCAGGATCCCCTATCGAGATTGTATTTGGACCCAGCCTCACAAGCTTTCCGTATTTTTCGTGTAGCGTAATGTGCCATAGCTCTGGTCGCCGGCCCCAGACAACACACAGTCTGTATAAATCGGTGAAGCCTGCCAGCCACGGGCCCGGTACCTGGTTGAGTCCATTCCCGTATTTGTTGATGGCGAATTTGACAAGAAGCCCAGTAAGGAGCCACAGCAAGAGAGCCCCGGGGGATCGAGGAAGCAGCTGATCTACAATCATGATTATAGGTACGGTGGAAGAGATTATTTCTCAAAGTCTGTTGTTGAACCGCTGAAAATCCACGACAAGTCAAATGACTGGTAGGATAACAACACCTGAATACTTCAAGTGTGTTATTGGAAGCATCCCTCAACGTAGCCTGCGCCTGGCAACAGTAAAAGCCATCTCTCTCAATGATACGAATGATCAAATCCGTTGTATTCAGGCTGCGAAATTGGAAACAATTGCCGACCGAGTGTCAGGTGTCTTCGGGGTAAGCTTTGGTCGGCACTGGGGGTCGACTCCGCCCGCACGATTCCGCAAAGCCGGACCTCGGGAGTGTGTTCGGAATTAGCCTCTCACAACCCGGACCAAGTTCGCGACGCGAGACGCAGACGAATTGGATCAAGTGATGGGTATCAATTCTAGACGTTTGATTGGTCTCATATTATCATGCAGTGAACTCAATATTGCGGGTGCAAGTCGTGTTTGCGGTCCGCCACGTACCGAGGCGTTCGCGGTTCAGCTCAGACATCACGACTGACAACTTTGCAAATTAGACCCGACCCGCTTAGGAACAACAAGATGTCAGTTCTTTCGGGTGACGTGAAGAGCAATTGGCTCTATGGCTCAACGCTCCCTTTTGCAGAGCCGGCGTGGGCACGCGGCTGTCCGAGTCCGCACTATCGCGACAGCCACAGGCGGCTGCGCCAGGCGATGCGGTCCTGGGTTGAGAAGGTATTTTCACACTGTCTAATTCACAAATCTCTCGAGTTTTGAATGAATTGCTCATTATGTGTAGAACCTCGTCCCGAACATCCAAGACTGGGAGAAGGCAGCCTCGATCCCGGACTGGATATACAAGAAAGCAGCCGACGACGGTCTTTTGATGCCAGTAGCTGCTGGCCCGACCATCCCTGCCGAGTGGAGAGAGAAGTATCCAATGGTCGGTAGCGTGCCAGCAGAGGAATGGGATGGCTTCCACGATCTGATCGTTCATGATGAGATAGGGCGCACAGGGGGTATAGGGTAAGTGGTGCGGTCAGAAGAAGACGACCCATGATAAATTGACAAATTGGCTCGGTCCAGGCTCGAGAACGGATTATTTGGTGGTGTGGTAAGTAACGCCCACGCCGATATCAACTCCACACAATTGCTGATGAGACGACCGTGAGAAGACACTTGTCATCCCCGCAGTGCACAAATTCGGTTCGGAGAAGCTGCAACGAACGTAAGCATGGCGCCGAACGGTCGTGGTCACAAGCATTGATAATCCAGAGCAGTGTCGTGAACGATGTTCTCTCGGGAAATTCCAGAATAGCACTGGCCATAACCGAGCCCGAGGCAGGGTCAGACGTCCGTGGCCTCCAGACAGCGGCGGCGCTCTCCGACGACGGAGCAAGTCTCATTATCAATGGCCAGAAGAAGGTATCTCCTCGCAGTCTTTAACTTCTGGTGTTGTTCCTTGGACATTGAAAGTGCTGACACGACGAATAGTGGATCACAGGTGGCATGTACGCACAGTACTTCCTCACGCTGGTCAAGGAGAGTAGTGGGGAGTTCACTCTATTAGTGGTGCCGCGCACAAAAGGCGTGTCGACAAGACATATGGAAATGTCTGGTTCCACGACGGCCGGCACTGCGTTTGTGGAGTTTGACGACGTCGAGGTCCCGCTCGACATGGTGGTTGGCGAACGTGGGAAGGGATTCAAGTACATAGTCTCGAATTTCAACCACGAGGTGCGTTTTTCCGTACGGTAAGGCAGTGACGTTGAGGACTGACAAAACTTTCCGTCTCAGAGGCTCTTCATTGCAATGCAATCGGTTCGATGTGCACGAGTATGCTTGGAGGACTCGATCGAGTACGCCATGAGTCGGGAAACGTTCGGAAAGAAGCTCGTAGACCACCGTGAGTGAGATCGACCGGCTTCGTCTCTTGAAGATGCTAATGAGAGACTGGGAAGCGGTCATACGACTCAAGTTTGCCAATATGAGCAGAGAAACTGAGGCGCTGCAGTCGTGGATCGAGGTGAGCCATTCAATATCAACAATCGCCGACATCAGTCATGACGACACTGACCCTGTTCTACTTTCCTCCAGAGCTTGATTTACCAGCTTGGTCATCTCTCCACCGCGGAAGGTGAGTTCCTCCTGGCAGGAACCACTGCTCAGATCAAAGCCCACAGCGGCATCGTGCTGGAGCACGTAGTGCGTGAGGCCATCCAGATCATGGGCGGGGTGGGCCTCACCAGAGGTGCAGGCCGAGGAGAGCGCGTGGAGCGGATCTGGAGAGACGTCAAGGCGATCACCGTTCCTGGAGGCAGCGAGGAGGTGATGCTGGACCTGGCGACCAGGCGTGCGCTCAACGTCACTGTAGAGCTTCGCAAGGTGGGACCAAAGACAAGACTGTAATAGTTTAGCGATGACAACAGTCTCTATTTGCGGAGCATTACAGCATCATGCGAGGATTGACAGACAGCCTTGGACCCTAGAGACAGCAGCAGATCTGCAGGGTCCTGTGACCCACGGTGATGCATGTAAGAATGTGGGATGTGGGCTGCTTTGGCCAAGATTGAAGCAAACGATGAAGGGTTATGACGAACCCTGGGATGGGACGGCCCCACCCTCCCCCGTAGGGCGGCTGCCGTATGACCTCATTAGGGGGACCCTTGATGCAGGCAGGGCAGGCAAGGGCGATGGTGGGCTAGGCTCAGGTCCCGACTTCCCAGCAAGATAAAAGTGGGCCCGCCCTCTGAATTCCTGCCCATTCCAGAATTGCCACTGCAGTCCATCCCGTTTCGTCTGGTCAGACGGGCCAGCCTCATTTGCTCATATTCTTAACTTTGCCTCACTCTTCCCTACTCAAGCTCACGGCAGTCCATGCCTATGTAACCTGCCCGTGGCTATGGAGGCTCGACCGTGGCGTGAAATGAGATCACTCCAGCACTGCACTTGGCTGTCTCCCTCTCGGGGCCGAGTCGGCCTAGGTCGAGCGAGCCCGTGTTAGTCTCCCTTCAGGGATCGGCTTCGACTCGTCGATCGCCCGGTCGACTCGTTTCTTCCGTGTGCAAGCGCCGACGGTCTGGACCGTTGAGAGCCACTACTGGACCAGACTACCGGTTTCCATCTGTCTGGTCGTCATGCCTCTTCTATTCTGTTCCCCGTACCTTCACCATGTCCTTGTCCTGGCCTGGAATGGCCCAATCACAGCTGGTATTCTCGGCCGCCAGTACAATCTCGGGAGTGCTGGGGGCGCATCTAGAATGGAACAATTTCACGTCTTCTCTCTCTTTCACGTGGAAACGGGGCCAGTGACTTCTTTTTCCTTTCCATTCCTCACCAGCTTCACCTGTCTCAACTTCAGTCCCTGCCTCAGTGCTTCGCGATTCTAGCGTGTCTTGAGCATCATCTCTTCTTCCACTCTTAGGCACTAGACCTCTCCCAGTGCTCATCCCTGAGCACATCACCAACAACTACCCCCACCACCTTCTACTGCATTCTCTGGCCTGCTTTTTCTGGAGCACAGCATTTGCATTTTAACGCATACTTCTGTGTCATACACCCCACGACCAACCCACCTCCTCCGATCCTGCTGGCCCTCCCTAAGCCCAGTCAGCCTTCCCGTGACGTGGTGGCGTCTCACGACCCACGACACACGCAGAAGCGCATCGAGATCGCCAGTCACGCGTTCGATTCACCTCGACTCACGCTGAAACTTCCCAACACAGTCCAACCTGCCCATACTCGCCGGATGTCACGACTGCGAGCTTGTCCCTCCCAACTGCGCCATATCTACCGGGCTCGTGTGCTCTGCCGAGACATGGTTTCTGGTGTGTCTTGAATTCCAGGACCACAACCACAATCGTCTTCGGATATCAGCATACCTCATGGCAGACAACACAGAAGCACCACCAGGCGGGGAGTCGCAGTCCCTGGCGCACTCCATTAACACTGCGATCGCGTCGAGCCACACAAAGATCAATAGGCTGATCCTCGACCGGATGCCCCATGCCGTACCACCACAGGCCGACAACCCCTCCGCCTACATCACCGGCCTATTGCACATCGGTGCCGTCTACATTGCCTTCGAGTCCCTCTGGCAGAACATCATAGGCACACACACCGAGATCGCTCCCTTGCCATACGCATACCCTTTTAGCAAGGCCAGCAGCGCCAGCAGTCCGGGGCCCAACCATGGCTCAACATCGCCCCAAGTCACAGAGCGCGCCCGGCGCATCCTCGAGACGGCGTACTGGCCCAATATGCTACGTGCCGCTCGTGTGAAGGCTGACATCCGCGCCATGACGGGCTGGCCAGCAGACGTAGTAGACGAGCAGCTGCGGTCCGCAGGGATCACCGGCGAGTTGGGGGCTTTCCTGGCACACATCGAAGACGCCGTCGAGGGCAAGCCTCATCTCCTGCTCGCATACGCCTACAGTCTCTATCTAGCCCTGTTGTCCGGTGGGTCGTACATCCGCACCGAGCTTATGTACCTGCGCGCCGACTTCTGGCTGGCCATCCCGAATCCTGTTAGACCAGGCATGGTACCTTGTACCAGGGAGCCCAGCAGCGAGCCAGAGAAGTTGAGGCGGCACTCGACGTTTGAATGTGATTCGGGTTCCCATGGACTCGCTGGGGAGGACCCCTCGATCACCCTGCCGCTCTCGTTCCTCGACTTCGATACCCCGCTTGGCCACGAGAACCCGCGGCAGCGGGCCAAGGACCTCAAAGCCGAGTTCAAGCGGCGCTTTGCCGATGCAGAACAGGAGCTCACCGATCCCGAGCGGCGCGACATAATCGCAGAGTCGGTGACCATCTTCGAACATCTCGAGTCGGTGGTGGGGCAACTGGACAAGATTTGCGGCAGCGGGGCATCCCCGACACGGCAGGGGAAACCAAGGCGCCACTCTGTGAAAGCCGATTCGCAGCCGGCGGGAATCGGGTCCCGACTGAGAGACAGCATTGCTATGGCCAAGGGCAGACTTTTACGGACGATGAAGAGGTCTAGCGATGCGAGTGGCTCCGTCACGGCCACCACGCCGTCGGCAGTAAGGACGGCTACGGCGTCCGCGAAGGGTACTACCGCGAGTCCACCTGAGATATCCGAGAGGTCTCAGGTGTCATTGATTTCGCCAGAGTGGTCGCCGGAGAGGGCGCAAGGAGACGAGACTGATGCCCACCTCGCGCGCGACGCCACCCTTCCGGGCGAAGGTTTTCGGACGATTCATTACGCCGACGATAATAATCAGCTTGATACGAATGACCCCATAGCAGGAAGCAAAGTCGGAGGCTATGACGGTTCTGCGGACGATGACCAAGGTGTTGTGGGTCGGGAGTCCCAGATCTGCCCCATGCCCCGGAGCCCTACTCTACCGGCTAAGAGGAGTCTCGCATCGTCCACGCCAGCTGTGGGAAACACAGAGCGAGGGGCCAACTCTGCCGTCTATATTGTTTTCTCGAATGTCTCGGTCATATTGGGTGTTGTCATGGCTTTCGCGGCCTATCTGTACATGCGACAGCGTAATAGCACCACGATGGTGCAGGGCAGTATCACAGGAAAGGACTGGTGATTTCACTTTGTCAAGGGAGGCCTGAGCGAGCATGGGAGTTGTCATGAAGATTTCATGTGTGCATACATGTGTTTGCGGGATTAGATTAGATGCATATGGCGTTGTGACACAGCGTTGAAACCGGCGGATGAGGAATGGACGGCCTCAGGATACAGGACATACCTGAATGATACCCTACACACCTCCTTTAACATGGATAGATTATAGAAACGTCCTCAAAGAGACTTGGGTCGTATTCGTCAAGGGAAACGGACCTGTAATGGAGGAAGATTCTCCTCACTGGAAGCAGGCAGAATATAGACCTATAAACAAGCGACCAACATGAGCCTCACGGTGACAAAAACTTGGTGAGACAGCGGAGCAAACAGATTGACAGTGTGAATATGCGGTTGGTTTCATGACTTATGGGACGTATCTATCCCGTGGCTATCACATCCGGATGCAGTGCCATCTACCTAACAATCCAGGAATGCCATCATATCAACACTACCATCTATGGTCCTTCTCCTTTCCACCGAAATTTCTGCTTCCTATCAATCGTAGAGTAAGGAGAAGCAGGCCCAGACAAACCGTGTCCACGAATACGTACGCCTAATCCCTATGCCCGAACTCCCCGTTCCGGAAAATGCTACAATGCCGCAAGAAATGCCTCGCCTATTCCAACAAGTTGGTTTTTTTTTGTGCCAACCCAAAAGTGATTTGAGTGATTCGAGTGAGGCCCTCGATAACATGGGACTCGTCTTGTGCCGCATAAAGCCCGTTCTGTCCCAGACAGGCTCATGTACACTCGCGTGCATCATCATTGCGTGTGCAAACGGACAAACACGTCGCCTGCAGTCACACACCCACTCACTCACCACTCGTCAACATCGTCGTCCTCGTCAGCGTCCCAGTCGCTGTGCAGATCGGCCCAGCCACAACCCCACCGCCGGCCCTCGCCCTCGCCCTTGGTCCTCAGCTCCCGGGCGCTGGGCCTGGTCACCTTCTCGCTTCCGTCCTCCTCGTCCTCCGGCGTGGTGCCTGAACGGTCGCCGTCACTCCAGCACCGCACCTTGAAATCGTCCCCGACAGTGACCAGGTTTCCCTCGGACGTCCAGCACAGAGACCCGACCTCCCGCTCGTGCCCGCGCACCAGCGGCGTGCCAAGCGCCCGGCCGCCGACGTCGCGGATGATGGGGATGTCGTCCTTGTTGGCGCCACCAGCGCCGCCTGATCGAGTCGCGAAGGAGCCTGTGCGAGAAAGCGCTGGCCTGCGCGCCGCCGCCGGGCGGGAAAAGGACGACGATGTCATGGTCGCGTTGGGGTTGTTGTTCTGACGGCCCAGCCTCGCGGCCTCAAGCTCCTGCTCGAAATAGCGCTCGTCGGTGGGGAACAGGATGGGGCAGTTGTCGGCGCTGCCGACGGCCAGTAGCTCGCTCCTGCCGCCGCGCTGGGGGCGCAGGGCGGACTTGACGTAGAAGGAGGTGGCGTGGAAGGCGTTGTGGCGGAAGCCGTACAGCGGGCCGGGGAGCTCGTCTGCGGGGGCATGCTTGGGGCGCTTAACCGGCGCGCTGCCTGGTGCAGGACCGAGGACCATGTGGGACGTGCTGTAGGCGTAGACCGTGTTGTCCTTGCAGAGGGCGTACAGCCTGGTGCCGTTGGTGGACAGGGTCAGCGACGAGATGCCAAAGTGCCGCCAGCTGGTGTGCGAGGCGGGCGTGGCCGTGTAGCTGAGGGGTGTGGGCGCGCGGTGGTTGCGGCTGGTGTGGATCGAGCGGATGTCCCACAGCTTGATGGACGCGTCGGCCTCACAGCCCGACAAGAGGAGGTGCTCACGACCCGAGGGCAGCCACTGCAGGGCCGTCACCGAAACCTCGCTAATGCGACCCGGCACTTCGCCTCGGGATGCAGTGTCTGGCTGATGATCGATCGACGTGGTGGTCGGGGCAAGCAGGCCGACAGAGCGGGTCTGGTGGCGTGGCATGGCCTCGTGGGCGCCAAAGAAGGAGTTGACGACGCAGCCAGTGCTGATCTTGCGCATGGTCGTGAACTGAAGGCCCGCCTCTCGCTCCAAGACGATAGGGTCCATGACAGCTGTTCCACCATTGCACCGAAGGTCCCAGATCTGGATGCTTCCATCGCGTCCTGAAGTTGCAAGTACATTTCCCTGCGACTGGCCGGGCTGGAAGCGAACCTGCTTCAAGGAGGCAGTGTGCTGGCCCAGTATAGAGATGGGCGTCTGTGTCATCATATCGACAACCTTACCACTCTGGTCGCCCGACGCTGTTGCTAACCGGGAATCGTCTTCGGAGAAGGCCATGTCAATGATGGCATTGCCGTGTACCTGGAAGCACAAGTGTATCTTGTCGAAGCGTGCGCTGGAGGAGGAATCCAGCAGGCGCACACGTCCTTCCTCGTCCCCGACGGCAACAAGGCTGTTCGTATTACACGAGGTTGTACAGAACGGAATACATCTTGGCAGACCCTCATGGCTAGAACAGAAGTGGGCGTCGTATGGACCCGAGCTGAAGTTTGCCGTCTCTGAGCGCCAGTCGGATGTTGGTGTCGACAAGTAAGAACGGCCTGCGCGAGGCATTCCTCCCAGCTGGCGCTGGAAGAGCTGGGCTCCCATTCCCCGATGGGTGAGTTGCTTGAGGCGCTTTGGCGGCTCAAGGTCGTCGTCAGAGTCGTCATGGTCGCACTCGAAATCTGATATGTCCTCTGTCATCTGGCTGCTAGCCGCGAGAGACTGCAGGGGGCTCAGAAGTGCTGTTTTGACGGCTGCATGGTCGGCATCTGGGGCACATGGAGAGGAATGGAACAGAGGTGGTGGCTTCATAGGTGACGAGTCGGGAGGGGTGTGGTGGCCCGTCTTCCGCCTCTTGGAGTGCCTGGGGGTCTCGTTCTCGGTCTTGTCGTCGTCATCATGGTCGTTCTCGTCCTGGACATCGTCCGTGTTGTGATTGCCCAGAGGTTTCATTGGAATTGGTGCGTCTCTGATCTGGCGCTGGCGTCTATTAATGGCCGAGCCGGTGATGGCACCCAAGGCACGTGAGCTCTGGTTGACGGAGGCGCCATTTGGGGCGAGACGCGTCGACCGACGGGCGAAGAAGGCATTGAACTTGCGGGGAGTTATGGAGGGAGCACGCTTCTGCTTGGTGTTACGTGCTGGTGGTGGACGAGGGGGAGAAGAGAGGCCAGTGGTGCCTGGGCTGGACTGAAGTCGACCATCGTTCAGGTCCATGGCCTCTGTGGTTCGACCAGTCCTGAGGACAGCCTCTCAAGAATCAATCCGCAGGCGTGGTAGAAATTGGAGAGTTTCCTATCGTACAAGGGTAAGGATCCAGCCGTCGAGGAGGGGCTGAGATCGAAGACGAAGGTCAGGAGGAGGGCGAAACGAGAGGAAAACACATCGATCGACGAGTAGCCAGGCTGTCTCAAAAGAGAGGGAGGAGAGAGGTTGTATTCTGGTGACGGGGATGTTTACAAGGTGAAGTAAGAGAGGATGTGAAGAGAGGATTGAGGGATTGGAGGTGAAATTGGAATTGACAAGTTTGAGGTCAGTCAACTCGGAGGAAACCAAGGCTGAGCTGAAGACGAGACGAGGTCAGAATGCAAGAAGGCGCAGTGTGGGCCATGAGGGCGATGTCATCAATCACAGCACTCAATTCGGCTCGACCAACGCGCAGAAACGCCACCAAAAAGACCGTGGAGCTCTTGCTCTGCGTCTGAGCTCCCCCCTGCACGCGTTGGAACCGCGTAGCACTTTAGCCTTCAGTCCAATCAGCCGCGACCAGCACGTCCCATTTCGGTTGCATCCGCCGCCAGAAACGAGCTGGGCTAGGCCCCTGTCCTGGCCTTGCCTTGACCCCTGGTCATTTGTTCTGGCGTGGAAGAGGGTTACCAACCCTGAAATGTCTGGTACCCTCCCCCCATGTACCCTTCCCGGTGCACCCCACTCATCCAGGTCTCCAAGAGGAGCGATAAGAGATAAGCACCTGCTTGGAAAAAAAGTTCTCGATTTCCATGCAGTGCATCGCATTACGCCTCCGTCTCGGTCCAAGTCCCAGTCCTGTGCACCTCTGGACCTGGACACCACCACAACACCCGTCGCCTGACAGACTCGACCACAAGCAGCGCAGCCGCTCCGCTCGACCCCGGCTCGACTGCCCACCATGGCGATCCAAAAGAAGCACGGAAAGGGTCGTCTCGACAAGTGGTACAAGCTTGCAAAGGAGAAGGGATACCGCGCCCGTGCCGCCTTCAAGCTGATCCAGCTCAACAAGAAATATGGCTTCCTCGAGAAGAGCAAGGTCCTGCTGGATCTCTGCGCCGCCCCTGGTGTACGTTCATCTCTTCTCTGATATACTTATGCGCCGCATGACATGATATATCACCCAACCGCAAAGACGTTGTCGAGTCTACTCCCAATTACTGACCGGTTTCTGTTCCTCGCAGTCATGGTGTCAAGTCGCTGCAGAGGTCATGCCCGTCAACAGCCTCATCGTCGGTGTCGATCTCTCCCCCATCAAACCAATCCCCAAGGTCATCACCTTCCAGAGCGATATCACCACAGAACAGTGCCGCGCCACCATCAGGAAACATCTCAAGACATGGAAGGCCGACACCGTCCTCCACGACGGTGCCCCCAACGTCGGTACCGCCTGGGTCCAGGACTCCTTCAACCAGGCCGAGCTGGTCCTGCAGTCCATGAAGCTGGCCACCGAGTTCCTCGTCGAGGGCGGTACCTTCGTCACAAAGGTCTTCCGCTCAAAAGACTACAACTCTCTACTCTGGGTCTTCAACCAGCTTTTTACCAAGGTCGAGGCCACCAAGCCACCCTCCTCCCGAAACGTCTCTGCCGAAATCTTCGTCGTCTGCCGAGGCTTCAAGGCCCCCAAGCACATCGACCCTAAGTTCCTCGACCCCCGTGCCGTCTTCGAGGAGCTCGCCGCCCCCACACCCAACAACGAGGCCAAGGTCTACAACCCTGAGGTCAAGAAGCGCAAGAGAGAGGGATACGAGGAAGGCGACTGGACACAGTTCAAGGAGGTCCCCGCCTCCGAGTTCATCCAGACTACGGACCCCATCGCCATCCTGGGGAGCAAGAACCGCCTGCACTTCGACCAGTCCAGGAACGGAGATGTGGCCCTGGCGGCGCTGAACAAGCTGCCCGAGACAACAGATGACATCCGCCGGTGCTGCGAGGACTTGAAGGTCCTCGGCAAGAAGGAGTTCAAGCTCCTGCTGAAGTGGCGACTCAAGGTCCGCGAGAAGTTTGGCTTCCCCACCAAGAAGAGCAAACAGGAACCCGAACTTGCCGAGGAGACTGCTGAGATCGAAGACATGGACGAGGAGATGAGGATCCAGGAGGAACTACAGGCACTGAAGGAAAAGGAAGGGGCAAGAAAGAAGAAGGAAAGGCGCAAGGAGAACGAGCAGAGGCAGAAGGACATTGTCCGCATGCAGCTCAACATGACCGCACCCATGGACATTGGTATGGAAGAGCGAGGGCCCATGGGCGAGGATGCCATGTTCCAGCTCAAGGCCGTCGACAAGGCGGGCGCCCTGGGCAGGATCTCAAAGGGCAAGATGGTCAAGGTCAGCGAACAAGACTCAAGGAAGGACCGAGACAGTGGCCTGGGCACCTCGCCAGACTCGGACGAAGACAGCGACGAGGAGGAGGACAGGCTAGAGCGGGAGCTCGACGGCATGTACGATGCCTACAAGGAGCGAAAAGCAGCAACAGATGCAAAGTACCGGGCCAAGCGGTCAAAGAAAGAGCACGACGATGACGAATGGGAGGGCGTGTCTGCAGACGAGAAGGAAGCCAGTGATGAGGAGAGCGAGTTGGACGAAGACAGCGACGAGGACGAGGATCTTGAGGACGAGGGCGGGGCTGGCAAGAAGACGCTCCTGACAGACCTCGAAAAAGACACGGGGGACTCGTCAGGGCTGTCAAAACGCGCCAGGGCCTTTTTCAACCAGGATTTGTTCAAGGACATGGAAGGTCTTTTGGATGAGCCTGAGGAGGAAGAACAAGCCGACCAGGTGGAGGTCGAGGAGATGGATGTCGATGTGGCCGACGAAGTCTCTTCAGATGAGGACACACCAGCAAACGCACCAAAACCCAAAGCACCCATAGCCGTTGATGCCTACGACGATGAGGACGAGGAGTTCGAAGTGGTCAAACCTACGAAACAGAAGAAGGTTGAACAAGAAGAGGAGGACGAGAGTGACTGGGAAGAGGAGGAGAGGCGCGAAAGGCGCGAGCGTGACAACAGGCCAGGTAGGCTACGATACTCTCCCATTCATCCACCATCGTTGATCGACACAAGCTGACCCCGATTTACAGAGATCGACATCATTACGGCCGAGGCAATGACCCTGGCGCACGAGCTCGCGACGGGCAAGAAGTCGAGCCACGACCTGATGGACGATGGGTTCAACAAGCACGCGTTCCGGGCAGACCGTGACGGGCTTCCCGATTGGTTCACGGAGGATGAGTCGAAGCACGACCGGCAGCAAAAGCCGATCACCAAGGCGGCTGCGGCGGCGATCAAGGAGAAGCTGCGGGCGTACAACGCGCGGCCGATCAAGAAGGTGCGCGAGGCCAAGGCGCGCAAGAAGCTCAGGGCGGCGGACCGGCTGGAGAAGCTCAAGAAGAAGAGCGACGTGTTAGCCGCTTCTGAGGGCATGACGGAGAAGGAGAAGGCGGACAGCATCTCCAAGCTCATCTCCAAGGCCAACAAGAAGGTGCGCCGGCCGCCTGTCAAGGTGGTGGTGGCCAAGGGCCAGAACAAGGGCAAGGGCCGGCCCAAGGGCGTCAAGGGCAGATACAAGATGGTGGACTCGAGGATGAAGAAGGAGATGCGGGCGCTGAAGAGGAAGGCCAAGTCAAAGAAATAGTGGTAGTAATCGCTTGCATCGTGTTGATTTGGATAGGGACAGATACCCCGGTAGAGAGAGGGGGACATGCTGAACGAGGCCATCTTATGGCTACTATTTACTGTGCTACGTCTTGGTGTAGATATGGACTTGATCAAGATTTAGACTCTCGGTTCATCTCTTGGTCCGTCGCATTGATGAGCTTGTATGTATGTATGTATGTCGTGCGTAATTGCCCTGCGAGGATGCGAGGACAGTGCTCAGCCGGGACTGCAAGGGTTGGACCCTGCAACAACAGAGAGTCTCAGACGGTCACGCTCCATTCACAGGCCGTCCCAAGGTCCAAGGTCGCACCGAGTCGGCGTCGCAGCCGGCCATGCGCACCCGGATCGCCTGCTCGCTCCGTCAGGACGAGTCCCGGGTAATATTCGCCAAAAATTGGATGGAAATGCTTGTTTCCTGGTGGTCTGATTGATGACTGAAGCGTCGCGGGGCAGAAGGTCGGGGTTATGAAAGGGAGAAATGATTGACTGACTGACGGGGGTGCTTTCTCGAAGCTTCTCGCGGGGCGGGCTGAGTGAAGTGACCGTTTCTGTAAGGCGCGGCACAAAGGGCTGAGGTGGCCTTTGACATAACCTACCAAGTGGCGACGCCATCAACTGACGTCTGACTGCCTGTGCCTAGAAACTAAAAACAGACAGAGGACGATACGTCTGATGCAACATATGCAACATCGTCATTCAGTGTTTTCGACTGTTCTGGTCACTCTCATATGAGCCTGTCAAGCCACGACAGGTGGGGCAAGGACCTGCATCTATCTCTTGTACATCCCGCGAGCTGCCCCATATACCTGCCAGTTCCTCCCTCGACATCCGGGCAAGGGAACAAGCATCTCAACCACTGGACCTTGACGCCAATACCGCGGCCGTCTTATTGACCGTCAGCCTGCGACCCAAGTCTCCCTGTCTGATTCTCCCGAGTAATTTCAAACATCGAAAACTCATAAACCACCAACATTCATCGGCCCCTCATCACCGCCAGCACACACATAGACCATTCAGCACCGTCCGCACTCAGCCATAAAACAACACCATGCCGGGGTCAACAGACCTCCTCCTCCGCCGCGTCACCTCGGTGGTCCTGGCCATCTTCTTCTTCTCCGCCGCCTCGGGCCGCTTCACCCCGGTCTCGTGGTTCACCCAGTCGGACTGGGTCACCTACCTGGACGGGCCCTGCCTCGCCGACCGTGTCCTCTCGCCCGTGCTGCTCGGCGGCGCCGCCATCCTCCACTGGTACATCGCCTCGCAGCCCACCCCGCTCCCGCTGACCATCACCATCCCCAACCCGGGCCAGGACATGGCGCGCGGTGGCGGGGGAGCTGCAGCGGCCGGCAACACCGTCGTCCTGGGCCTCTGGCAGCCGGCTTACTACTGGCCCCTCGCCGTCGCGGAGGCCGTGCTGCTCTTTGCCGTGGCCTCGGGCGGCGCGAGCGTCTTCGCCTCGCGCTGCGTCGTCGTCGCGCTCGTCTCTGGGGTCTGGGTCCTCGGGTGGAACGCCCTGCCATGGTATCGTAAGGAGCAGGCCTGGGCCATGATCAAGGAGTATGTCTTGCAGCTTATCATCATGGAGATGGTGAACATGGCTTTTGGGGGCGGGTCGGACCGGAGGAGGAGGCGAAGGAGGTTTTAAGGTGTCGATGGGACTCGACGGTGACATGTTTTCCGGGGCGTTTGGAGGTATTCTTTAGGCTTGCATCATGTTCGAATTACTGGAATGGCTGGAATTTATGGTCCTGGGTTGTGGCTCGGAGTACCCAAGTCATCAAGGTGTTGGACTGGACCGTCTCGACGCACTTGTCAACAACTTCGAGGCAGTAGCATTAATAGACCTCGAATCCACTTCCTCTCAGTCTACACACATGAACCACATACTACTTAAAGCAGAAGCGGTGAGTCCAACGGATTAATTATCATCAAGAGGCCCGGGTAGGTGACAATACTGCTGTGAAACTGCCTGGAGATATTTTTGACACGTCCCAGGCAACGAAACCAAAACACCCATTCAGGAGGCTGATGTGGTCCTATATATCGGTTTTATATGTATCTTAGATTACAAGGCAGCCCATAAACAATTCCAATTTTGAAGGAACATAACAAAGTCATCAAGTGTTGTGTGTCTCAATCCTTTACCACGCTGATACAATGTCAACTAGGCTTCTTCAGACCAACTTGCACACCCTATCCCAAGGACGGAGTGTGCTCAGCAGCCTGTTGAACTGACGATATTACTTATAGTCTCCCCCGAGTCACTATGTTGAACTCGATGGGCCAAACAGCACCTACCGAAATACACTGCACGCCAGCCACAGCCGGCAAAAGAGCCTAACATGATCGGCCTTTCCAACTCCACCGCTCGCCACCTCTTTCACTACTACGACCATGCCACGGACAGCCTGCAAGACGTGACCTACCCGGACGGCTTCCAGCCACGGCGCATAGACAACTACGTCCTAGACACAGCAGACTGGCAGACTGAACACCGCGGCCCCGAGAGTAAACGCAGCGGTCCGCCGCTCGGGACCAAGACCCGCACCAGCGTCCTGGCCTACAGGGTAGACGACAGCGAGCCCTGCTTCATCTGCGGGCGGAGGGCAAAGAGGTGCTTCGGCTGCAGCTGCGTCAGGGCGTTCCGGCGCCGCATAGAATCAGTGGCCCGCTCGGGCGAGCTGCAGATCGAGAGGGAGGCTATCCCGGGCATTGCCTTTGGGTTTGGTGTCTTCACCGGGGGAGGCGTCCGCAAGGGGGATATCGTGGGCGAGTACTTGGGCCGGTTGCACCCGCTAGACAGGCCGCACAGGCTCGAAGGGGGCCACTTGTATGCGTTTGAGCTCGAGGGCGTCGCTACCGTGGATGCACGGTCGTACGGGAGCGTAGGTCTTCAATTTTTGGGTTCTTCATTTCCTATTTTCTGGTGATCCCTTGGAAGTTTGTCCTGGAAATTCAAAACACGGTGGCAGACTCTAATTACCCCAACACAGATCACCCGCTTCGTCAACCATCATTGCAAACCCAACTTGGACGTTCAGTTCATCACCTACGGCCGCCGGAGGTGTATTGCTTTCGTAGCTGGCCGCAATATCGCCCCCGGAGAGCAGCTCTTCATCCACTACGGCGACGATTACTTCGGGAAACGCAGGCCGTGCATCTGCAACGTCGTCCCGTACCCTCACGTCCCAGCCAAAGGCAACGAGCCGCCTTTGAGGGTTCAGGCCTCGGTTGAACAGCTCGAGTCCTGGCTGACCCAGGAATGACCTTCAAAGAGCTTTTTTGCTGCCATCAATGGTCCGGCCGCCATCAGAGGAAGAATATATTCCACCAACCGTGAGAACACAGAGTCGGCTGAGGGCAAGGGGGCTGTTAGGTTCAGAGGGAAAGGTTCGGAATGGAAATTGAGATGCAAAGAAGACAGAAGACACTCAGGATCTCGAGATAGGGATATGGAGCATGTCTCCGTGATTTCGAATGGTCAGTCTCTTGAGTATGAGTTCCGAGCTTTGTATCTACCGTAGAGAGCTCAGCTAATGTTGAAAGATCGGAACAGCGCTGCTTCAAATTTCTACCACCAGGGAAGCTTTGATATGGTAGGATCATGTGAGATCATAAATCTTGGAAGATTCCAAGTTATTACTCTTCATTCCGAGTCTGAATTGTCGAAGCGATCCTAGGGCTCACATTCTCTCAATTGAAAAACCTCTTACCCATTTATTGCCATGGGAGTTGTGAAACGGCTTGACTATCTGCTACAAGTTGAGGGTGCCGGCCCAAAGACCAAAATACTCAATCCCTTGGATTGGCTCCAGCAGATATATGAGACTATGTCAGATTGAAGATTGCCACCCCTCAATATACTAAGAAGTGAGATCGCGTATCTGTTTGGAAAATAGTCCCAGTGGCAATGTTGTGCGCCAGTGATCAATAAGGACAGAAGGTTTAACATGAATTGAGCAACATTGTACGCAGACATACCCGGCAAGTAAATCTGACCGTCATGAATTCACTAGATAACAATGAATCAAGCCTATGCTCACGGAAGAACTACCACAGATGCATCCTTGAAAGAGATTCAGACTAATCACTTCGTCGACAGGCCAATCAAAGGCGACAGGGCTTGAGAACTGCCTGCCTACTATTTTCGCTTCAAGCAGGGGCACGTGAACTGGTATCCTGGGGAAGTGAATCATTTAGACTGCTATTTAAAAGATCAATTGCCGACCTCGTCTCAAAATTGTCATCTCTCTGCCATCGACACCCCGTCGCCCTTGGTGTATCAACAACTGACCGTCTTCCATCTTTGAATGCCCAAGCTTTAGCAGTAAGTCCATCAAACACCTACACTACGATATTCATGTCCTCACCATATCATCCTTCTCAGACATGGAGCCCTGTGCGATCATGGCGAGCCAGTCCACGGAGAAGAAAGACCATGTCCCCAGCAATACTCTGGGTCAAATGCTGCTCACGGCACTCCCACCTGAGCTACGTCTTCAGATCTATGAAGACGTCTTTCATGGATCACGAGTAAGACTCGTATCAATCACCCCACGCACTCCACAGGGCAAGAGCCTCACGCTTCGACCTTCACACCACCATCAGCTCCTCCTCGTCTGTCGCCAGATCTACGCCGAGGCGCTACGCCCCTACTGGTCTTCAACCGTCGTCGACAGCGCCCTGAGCTCACCTTTCGAGTCCGCCAGCTTTTCCGAAGTCCTGAGCATGATCCCGGTCTTTACGCAACCTATCATCAGGGTGATTCAGTGCAAGGGATTCCGAGAGAGTGTCCCAGGTCTCAACTTCAAGCAATTCGTGGACAGTTTTGGCAAGATCGAGATTCTCGTAATGGAGCCCGCTTTCCTCTACGTGTCTCGCCGCCGCTACGAGCGAAGCACGTGGTCTGCCGACACGGTCATCACCCGAGCGCGGGGTGACTTGCGAAGACGGTATCCTTCGTTCGGATTCGATGACCCCAGGGGCACTCAGGTCCTACAGAGGGTACAATTTCCTGTGATCGTCCGATCGAGGGCAATGCAGATCCGCTTGGCCGCTAGAGACAAGAACTATCCCGCAAAGGTACGTCTGGAGAGCACGTCGGTTACGGTATTTGTTGGCAAACGAATATCTAACTTCTCAATAGATCTTCTTCGTTAACCACTCCAGAGGCCTCGTGGCTGAAGGCAACATTATGACATCGGACAGGGTGGGTTTTCAGATGGTCTTGTGAGGCTTGTTGTCCCACGGGCCGGATTGGGATTGGGAAACTGTTCAGGGCTGTACTGGTTGGACCGTACCCAGGTAAATCGCGGCAAAGTTTTGGTGACACACCGTAAGAGCAGGCAAGTGATGTTGCAGTTGTAGACTTACTAGTTGCGTAGCTCCTGAAATACTTGCCAGTCTTCGCGGTCACATTCAAGAAAGCTCAGTATCGGCTCTCGACTATTGACTGAAATGCAGCGTGATTCCATATGTTCCGGTCTTTCATCATATGTGGAAGACCCATACAGTCAAGGATGGTGTGATGCATTTGAGATGTGCCTTAGCCATTGCCAATGTTGTCCGGTGAAATACTTATAGGACGGCAACACAAATCAACGTGCCTCATTCTGCCCATAGCATATCTGTAAGTCTCGAGATATCACGTGCATAACAAATCCTCAACACGACTTCATGTTGTGTTCGCTGTAGACCGTAGGCTGTTGGAGAATCGATGTCCTGCCAGTGGGTACTTACATGGGGTCCCACAGGGTAGGGACTTTACCCCGAACACATACATCGCGCGGGGCATTTAGGCAGCATAATTGATCTAATGATAAACTGTATGAACAAAATCCAGTTATACGCATCGCATCCGTGCTCGGACCGTCGTGCTAGTCTGCCGAAATCTCACCTCAGCACTACTTTGGTGTTCCTGTTCATCACAAGGCAGGAGCAGGGATATAATGGATATTATTTTAGAAATTAGAGATTTATAGGGCTTAAAATAGAGAATACAAGGGTATATTGCTACCCCTAGTATATATAAAAGTTACCTACTTAAATTAGCTAAGTAATTTTTATTTTAATTACCTTATTATTATAACTAATTATATTAATTACTATTATAATACTTATAAAAATATTATTATTTTTATATACTTTAAGATATAAATTACTTAAATTATTAATAATTTAATACTTATTTAATTTATATAAATTATAATCTTATTATAAACTTTTTTTTTATTATTATTATTACTAATAAAATTCTTATATATTATATTTATTTATAATAACTAATTAATAATCTTTATAGCTTTTATATATTATTTCTTAATTACTAATACTTTACTTAAATATAAAGCTATTAATAATACTTAATTTATAAATATTATTATATTTATTTAATATTAATATTTTTAAGGCTAATATTTTATTTATTTTATATACTTTATAAAGAATATTATATATAAGCTAAAATTAAGAGTTTTATAAGTTATATAAGTAATTTATTTAATAATAATTTCTTTTATTTTATTAATATATTAAGTTTTAAAATAAATAAAGATTATTACTTAATTTAAATAAATCTTTTAAAGCTATTACTAAGTTATATTAAAGATCTTATAATTATTAGTATATTTTATAATTTTAAAAAGCTTAAAAAAAATTATTTAAGTATTAAGAATTTTATTAAGAACTTTTTTAAGTATTATAATTAATATATTTTTTATTAATATATTAAAAAAAATAAAATTCTTATTATTATTTTTAATTTTTATTACTTTATTTATTTTTAAGCTATTTTTTATTATTATTAATATTATTAATAATCTTATTATTAACTTTCTTTATTTTTTTTTAATATTAAGAATTATATTTATATTTATATAAAAAATATATAATTAGTACTTTAATTAAAGAAATTTATACTTTAAAGTATTAATAAAAGTAATATTATAATTAATAATAAAGCTTATAAAATTCTTAACTTAATATTTATAAAAAAGCTTATAAATTTACTTAAAAACTTATTAAAAACTTATTTTTTTTTATTATTAATAATATTTTAAAATAAAAATAAAATCTTTTTTATATAAGTTAATACTATACTTTAAAAAAAAGGTATTTTTTTATTATTTATTAAATATATATAATTAAATAAAAAATTATAAAAAATATATTATTTTAAGATTTATATTATTTATTACTTACTAGCTTAAAAAATTCTTATAATATTACTCTTATTATTAATAATTTAATAAAATTAATATTTTTTTTCTTTAAGTTAATTTAATACTTTTTAAGTAAGTATATAAATACTTTATTTTTTTTTAAAAAGCCTTAAAGCTAGTTCTTTATAATATTTAATTTTAGCTATATTTTTAAATATTCTTATTAAAAAATAGCCTTAAATTTCTTTAGCTTTATAAAAAATAAATCTTAAGTAATATAAAAGAGAAATTTATAATATTTTAATAATAACTTTACTTAGCTTTATTAAGCTTTAAGGATTTTTTAAGAATTATAATATAAGTAATTTTTATTATTAAAATATAAAACTTATTTATTAAAAATTTAGTTTATATAATAAGTAAAAGTTAATTAATTATAACTAATTTTAATTAAAAAAAAAGTTTTTAATTATAATAAATAAGTATATAAAGTTATAATTATATTTTAAATAAATATAATTAATATTTAAATTTTACTTAATTATAATATAATTAACTAGATTTATAATCTTATTTAAATTAACTTTAAGTTCTTTATAAGTATTAAATTTATTATAAAAAAGTTTTTAAAAAAAAAAGGTTAAAAAATACTAATTAGTAATAATTAATAATAATAATATTATTATTTTAATTATAATAATTAGCTTATTATTATATTTTAAGCTTAAAGTAATTTAAAATTTATATTATTATTATAATATTAAAAAAATAATTTTTAATTAAGTAAAAGTTATCTTTAATACTATATTAATTAATTTTAATAAGTATTTAATAAAATTAATAATTTATTATTATATTATTATTAAGTTAGTTTTAGTAATAATAATAGCTTTATAAAATAATATTAATTATAGTAGCTAAGTATACTAGGGACTAATAAGATAATATTAAATAGTATAGTTTAATTAGCTAGAAAAAGTAGGTCTACTAATATTCCCCTATACCCTCTATTTTAAGCCCTGTGAATCTCTGATTTCTTATCTTAACCCTGGAACCCGGGGTTGGCCGGTGTTATAAGATCGTCCAAGACCGCTTCCCACCTACCCGGGTAGCTTTGGCCCATCCTTTCACACACTCAAACATCAAGAAGAAACTCCCACCATGATAGCTGACGGCAAGAGGCTCATCGACAGACTGCCACCGGCCCCAAGGCCAGGCCATCTCGCTGTCCTGGGTCTGGGACTGCCTCGCTCGGGAACGAAATGTGCGGTACTTTGACATGGTTCTGCAGACATAATACTTATTGCTGATGTGATGAGGATAGCTATCCGTACTGCGTTGAACATACTTGGTATTCCCACCTACCATACAATGGATGCCATGCAGAATCGCGACCTCCCTTTCTGGAACGAGGCATTGGCAGCAAGATACGGGGGCATCAAGAAACCTTACGACCCCGACGATTGGTCAAAAATCCTGTGGAAGTATGAAGGGATCATCGATGGGCCCGCCATGTTCTTCATGGAGGAATGGATCGCGCAGAACCCGGACGCGAAAGTCATCCTCAACAAGCGACCATTCCAAGACTGGTACCGCTCCGTCAGCAGCACGGGAATGCAGTTGACTACATGGAGATGGTGGCCCTACCTGCGACCCTTTCTCAGCGCGGAATCGAGGGCTTGGCACGAGTATGCCTGCTGTTTTCTCACCATGATTGGCGGATCGGGCCCATATGTCACCACGCCGCAGCCAGACTATTGGACGGAAGAGCAGTATCGGAAGACCTACGACTCTCACTACGCTCGCGTGCGGAGTCTGGTTGCGGCTGACAGGATCCTCGAGTTCGATCTGTACAATCACGGTTGGGAGGAGCTGTGTGCGTTCCTTGACAAGGAGGTCCCTAAAGAGCCTTTCCCGCGCATGAATAGTGCAAAGGACATGGTCGAGCAGAGAAAGATACTCTGGGTCAAAGAGGCTGCCACGAATGCTCTGAAAATGACGGCAATAGCCCTGAGTTTATCGGGAATTGGCTGGTTCTTTTGGCAGCATGGATTAAACACTGTTCAGGAGTGGACTCAATAGATATAAATCAGACCATTTGGGCCTAGACATCATTCTATCTCTCCCAGGCTCAGTATGATGCCATGACTTCTCTCACATATCAGAGCTTGCTTCCTGTTGACTTTTGCATAATCCTAAGCCGTTGTGGCGTAAGCAACATAGTACGCGGGTACTCCGCCGGGACATCCTTCCCCAAGAGCAGCAATGCCAGCATCTGCGCGGTCCGGAAGGCCTTGACCATCCCGATGCCCTGATACCCGCCACACACCCATTGATTTCGACGGCCGGGCAGCGGGATCTGTCCAACAAAAGGGTTGTGGTCGTCGGTGAACGCAACTGCGCCACTCCAAGCATGTGTGACCTGGATATCCTTGGTCCCGAAGTCAAAAATCTGAGGAGTCACTGCCCGTAGGTGGAGCTGAGGGACTAGGTCGAGTTTGGAGTCGTCTGCTGTGGCCCTGCGTCCCGTGTTGGCCCTGCCTATTATATAGGAGCCATCAGGCCGCTGGATCATGTAGTCATACTCTTTCTCCCCGTAGCGCAGCCAGAACGACCTGTCATCGACGGTGAGTGTGCGTGGGCGCGGCACATGTCTCTGGACGTTGGCGCGGACCGGCGAGATAAAAGGCCGCACCTCGTGAAGCAGATGACCGATCCAGCTGTTCGTGGCATGGACGACGTGCCGACCCCTGACTTCGCCTCGACTCGTCCGCACGGTCGCAAAGTTATCAGCGTCATTGTCGGTTATGGACACAACTGGAGTGTTCGTTTGAATAGAGAGATTGTTCTCGCGGACCATCTTCTCGAAGAGGCCCGTGACAAATTTATACGGCCAAAAAGTACCGGCGGTCATGCCGATGGCGCCAACAGCATGTTCGCTTAGGTGGTGAGCTCGTAGATCTGCCTTTGACAGGTAGCACTTGTAATTTGCCGCGAGCTCAGGGCTGTGTTCTCGCATGTCTTCTAGGGCGTCACAAGCACGCTTGAAAAAATTTCCGTCGTGATAGACGTCGAGACCTTCCACTGTGCGTAAATCACATTCCAGATTGTTCTCTTTAGCGCATGCAGAGATGGCTTGGAGATGGCTGTGCTCATATTGCATGATCCGCACGGCTTCTTCGACCCCGTACTGGCACTTGTAGTCGTACCAGACGCCGGGGCTCATGGCTTTGCAGTGGCCGCCATTGCGACCGGTTGCTCCGGAGCATAACTCACGAGCTTCCAGCACGACGATCTTCAGCTCTGGGCAGGCCGAGTACAGGGCGAGGCAAAGACTGACAGATGTCATGCCCGACCCGATAATCACCACATCTGCCTCCCGTATCCATGTTGATTGTAAATTGCTGATGCTCGACGGTTCAGAGAGCCAGAAGGGCTGTGAGTATTCCTTGACTGGGAGTCCAGAATCAATAACACCCCGTTCGTAGATTCCGTCTGGTGAGCTCGACATTATTGTAGGGACAGTGCAAGGGTGAGACGAGGACAGGTGGCTACAAATGAATATGAGAACAATTGGTCTGTCTGAGCCAGGCGTAGATGTTACTCTTTGAAGCTGCATGTCTTTCCAAGTATTTAATTCCTACTTCCGCCTGCCGGCATAGGTGACCCGCTGTCATTGCCATACAGGGACTGCCGTCTTTGGCAGAATCCACCGATTGGACACGCCTGGCCTTGCCAAATTCAGTCCCGGCCCATGACTGCTAATCACTCAAGCATCTCATACTCGTGAGAAAACGTGTTTACCTGGTAATTATTACGAGTCTACATGACTGTATCTAAATCGTGGAAAGCGGGTTTCTGACATGATTGCCGGGGCATCGCAGCAGGGTCTCAGAATTTACTAAACCCTCTTAGGAAATGCATGGCGACGCTCATTCTATTGGTCAACAGACCACGTCTCGTGCGAGCTCTCACCTTGGAGTCACTCCCGCCCATACATTGCTAGTGGTGCGACGTATATGTAGAGCCTTTCGGGCGGAATAACGGCCGCATATTGAATTGCGCTGTACGTGAATGATTTTCAAAATTAGACTCCACGATGATATCCTACCTGCCGAACCCTTCTGCAGCACTAATACTAGTATTATCTGGACTTTTGTTCTGCGCTTTTGCACATTATGCACGATGCTTTAACATCAGACCAAGTCGCAGCGACGCTACCGTGAAGAAAGGGTCAGGCAAGAGTCAAGATTCTGAGTTTCATGCATTCGAAAAGACCTTTCCGCCCTCCCGGCGAGACGCCGTGGTCAATTCGACGGATCCAGGTGCCAGTGAATATCGGGCGCTTCTAGCCACCTGCCCTGAACCGCTGGAGAAGTCCTGCCGACGCACACCAACTGGCTTCTCAGAAGCAGATATCCACAAACTCGGCTCGTTTCCGGACTATGCTTTGCTGAGCGGTGTTCCTCACCCGAAACCATGTCCAGCCTTTGATATCAACAAGGCTGTTTTCAGGCCATTTCGCCCCTTCCGCTGGACTTATCATCAGACAATGTGTGAGTGGCTTCCCCTTGCCGTCAGTTCTTGGCTGTTAATCTGAAACTCGAGCGATGGTCCATGTGAAGCATTGCAGAAATTCGAACCTGACTTCTGGATCGAGTTGGAGAACAATTACTTTGATCGCTTGAAGCAGCGCAAACAATTGCTGGAACAGCACGGGACCAACATTCTCAACTATTCGTCTGGTTCGGAACTGGCTTGCCGTGAATTGATGGAGATGGTCCTGCAAAATGTATGCATTCGGTATCCCCATTACTTTTCTCTCGAAGAATCCAATACCGTCTTTGTCAACCGACTTTTAGACACAAGGACCTTTATCAAGCTCAGGCATCCTTTGCAAGTCCTGTTCGACAACATCCCCGAGGACTTTGCGATCATGCAGCGCGAAGAGTCGGACGGGATGTATTACTTACGAGCTGGATTCATTTGTTCCTCGATTGGTTGGACGTTTGGGACGCATTTCAATCGGCAATTGAAAGACATTCACACCGAGGTCAATGATTACGCGGAGAAGATGTCGAAATCCATGGATCGGTGAGTGACAGGTATCTTTGCCGATCATCCCAATCGGCCTCCAGTGCCCAAAGCCTCTGCTAATCGTAGATGCTTGTCGACAGTTACTTTTCGAAAATGCCAACAGATCGGCCCATCCAAAGATGCGCATGGTTTGTTGAAGACTGGCAACCCCTTTTTGTCACGCCCAGCGAATATGCAAGGAATGCTGGCACAAAGCATCAAGGCGAGAGTGTCGGAATTGACCAATGTTATTTGCGCTGCGACTGGCAAACACTGCGGCGTCTTCCTCTTTCGGGTGCAGTTGTCTTCAACTTCAAAGCGGTTTTCACGCCCATGACGGAGTTGCGCGATGAACCCTACGTCCCCTCCTTGGCCTTGAAACAAATCACTGAGGGTAAGCCACTCATCACCTCGGGTAAGGTTCATCAGCATATCCGGCCGACTGTGCTCAAAGCGTTGGAAGACTGGAAGAATGAGCAAATAGAGACTGGGCTGATCCCCCGTGATTGGGAAGAAGGAACCCTCGTGGAGTCGCCTTTCTACCCGGGTTGGGAAGAACGCTGGCGGGCCAAACTTGGCTTCGAGATTTGAGTACGGAAACAATTGAAGATCAGCAACCTCCCACATTTTATGATCAAGTAGATAACGGACCGTGTGATCAGAAACGACTGTGCAGTGCTGTACCCATGGATGGCGCCTTCAACGGCGGAGAAGATGATGGAAGAACGGCATTGTCGCTTCCAAGGAATTCATAGAACGATACTTGGACGGTACCTAGCGATGGGCGATCACGACTTTGTCGCGGCCTGGAATCGTTGCTTGAGACCAATGTACATCGCTCAGTAGAGCATTTGCTGTTTGCTAGTCGTGGGTGCCTCGGGATTACCGGTGGAGTGTCATCGGGCCTGCGGGCCGATCCCGGGATGAATGCCGACATGAAGATGGTTGATAAGTAGAAAAATAAATCGTCTTGGCGCTTTTGGCCGAGGACTGACCTCAAAAACGAATGGCCGTGGTCAAAGAGATAAGGGGAACTCGCCCAGCCGGCCACATGATCGATCAGTGGTAATGCTTGCGACAAGCTGCCGGCCTTTGATGCAAAGGACTCGGATGGACGCTTATCGGAATTTGACACCAAATCGTTTCGTTCACATTTCCAATACATAAGCCTCCGCCCGGCCCCGCACTCTACCCTGTCCACATCCAACAGTGACAGTACACGCATTAAGTCTCTACTCACAACTTTTCGATGACACTGGGCGCGTAGGGCTGCTGTAATGTCTACACTTTTGGCGCCCCAGACAGGCCCACCGTTGTCAGTGGGCACGGTCGCAAGGGCTCTTCCCACGAGGCGGAGGCGTCGGCCTGTACAGAAATCGCTCTCGGGGTGCAAAAAGTGCAAGGAACGAAAGGTAACGGTCATGATGCCAACACTAAATGCTCTCCCGACTGGTGAGCTCATGCACCCTAGATCAAGTGCGACGAAACGAGACCACACTGTCTAAGATGTGTCGAGAAAGGCAAGGAGTGTCCTGGCTTCCCAAAGCAGCTCATGCTGAGGTGGTCACGGAAGCATGAGCTACGTCCACTGATATGTGTTGAACGGGATAAGCAAGACCCGCCTGTTGAAGACCATTCAAGTCCTGAACCATCCCATGCAGAGTCCCATCCTACTTCCACTGAGCGTCACAACGCTCCTAAAGTCTCCAGCGAAGCCGGAACAGACAGTGAACTACTGGACAACAGTCTAAATGAGGCCACCGCTCAAAAGGCGCCTGTGGACACAAATGATACGATCGAAGACTTTCATGACGTATTATTCTTGGATGATGGGGATGCTCTCAACCCAGAGAAACATGGGCACGGTTCGAGCCAGACAGGCGAACTGATGGGCATCGCCGACCTCGACGTCCTGTGGACAACAGAACCGCAGAACTTAGCAGAATCTTGTTGGGCACAACAAGAACAAGAAATTGCCATGGGAGTAACACTGCAAGAAGACGCTTCTGGCGGTTACCCCTGGGCTTCTTCCATCCTCAGAAGCGATCTCATAGCGCGATCCGGATCACCGGCGCTTTCGACCTCATATTACACCACACCCCTCTCGGCTGGGATATTCGACTTGCAAGGAAATCTCATCGATACATACTTCAATACAGTCTGCCGCATATTCTCGACATTTGACTCGCCGCAAAACATGTTCCGCTCCTATGTCAGCCGAAAGTGGCAGAGGTCCAGCGCCATGTTCTACTCAATGCTCAGCATGGCGAGCGCCAAATTGGGTCGACATTCGTTGACGTACAAGAGACACGCTGCCGAGTACCAATCTCTGGCGATACAGCAGCTTTCTCAAAGCCTCAGCGCGGCATCGTCCTGGACGCCTGAGCTTTTATTCGTCGTGCTCATGCTAGGCCTTAGCACCTCCTGGCACGATGTCTCAGACCTGGGGCTTGTTCATCTGAAAGCCATGCAGCACGCGTTCCTTAATACCACAATCAAGTGTGCCGACGATGAGCTCGAGACTTTGGAATTCTTCAAGAAAGCGCTCATTTACTGGGAGATGGTCATCTCTTTCGTCACTAAAGACGTGACTATCCACGACTACACTCGGCATAGTCCTTGTCAACAGATAAAAACAGCATCGTGGCCGAGCAACCCATTCAATGTGGAGCAACTCCAACCACACCCGTGGGGGAGTATTGCCCAGCAACCGCAAGCGTTGTTCACACGTCTGGTCCGACTATTTCGACAGTTAAGATCATTCGACCATGGGTCAAAGAATCCAAAGTCTCAACTCACAGAGCCCGCCACCTTCCTCCAAGCGGTGGAGGCCCTGGAAGACGAGTTATGGAGGCTCGAACTGCCGAGCCTGCACGAGATAGCAAACACTGGGGACGAGAACACGCCACCCATCCACCATCTACTGCTTGCTGAAGCTTACATGTTCGCGAATTTCTATCAACTCTACCAGGTGTTTCCAAATTTACTCTCTAAGCGTGGCCGCCATCTCAACCAGGCCCATGACTCTTGCTCACAGATGCGAAACTTGACAAAATTGTCTTTCTCTGTGTCACAATCAGGTGTGGACTCAAATGACTGGCTGAAATTTCTGGGGCGCAACATTATTATTCGACTGGATCAGATCCATACAAGTTCGGGCACGTCCTGTGTCCAGCCCTTGCTATTGCTAGTGGGTTCCACATCTCTATGCATCAGTGAGGACTCGAGGGGCAGCGAGGAAGAAGCGGAGATCGTTCGTATGCGCAAGTCTGTTCTTGACCGCTTGTCATTCATCTCCGGTGCTTGCCTTTCTGAGCCCATCCACGCCGTGGAGCTGGCAGTCACAGAGATATTCAAACGTCTCGACGTTGGGGTGAATGTATTTTGGATGGACATGCTGCAAAACATGGGGCTTGTCACTATCATTGGCTAGATTAACAAACTCACGGACCGGCCGACACATCGACTGCCCAGCTGTGTATTAGACTTAGAGTTGACTTGTGTCGATATCTGAAGTTCCTGGATCCTTTTCTGCTGATTTCTGTGAGCTAGGTTGCTGCAAAGGCTGTACGTTGACCATCCTCCAAATGCTGAACATTTCACTCTTGTCCGAAGTCCATGATGACGTGCATCACGGGACGATGTACACAACCTCCAAGCGAGGTAACAAGTGCATAAGCTAAGATTTCAACGGCGATATCCCCGCATGGGTTGCTTGACGGTTCCAACTTCCTAACTAGCTTTCACTGTCTCTAGTCTCGCCCAATGAGCGCGTCTGCGCCATTACTTGCCTGATCTGGCAATGGTCGAGCCCTTACAATCTTGGAGGAGGCAATGTCAGTTGCGACATGCCAGAAAGTCTGTCTCATATTGAAGCACTATTATTTCCAACGCATCAGGAAGAACATGCGCTGATTTAGTGAAGACGTCAAGAGCAGTCTTGATTGATTTGGAATTTTCCTGGGACCATTAAGGCATTTATTTACCAGAAAATGCCCGTCGAATTGTCTTCCCATACTCGTTCAGCATCCATCTCAGTGCAAACATGCTTGACGTCCTCACAAAGCGATTGAACGGTTCCAAACCCAACGGGCCTGCTCCTGGTGGCAAGCCGAGCAGACCCATCATGGAGGGGAACTTCCCGGCTTCATGGTATACAGAACCTCTGTTCTATGACTTTGAACGCCGCGGTATCTTCTCCAAGCATTGGCTTCTCACGACTCACCGACTTCGCCTGTCAGATGTCGGGAGCTACCTCCGCTTCGAACTCGCCAACTTTGACTTCATTCTGGTGAAAAACAAGGAAGGGCAAATCCAAGCGTTCCACAACGTCTGCCGGCATAGGGCCTACCCTCTCATCGACAAGGGTACTGCAGATGCTGGAACCAGGCGAATGCTTAGCTGTGGCTACCATGGTTAGTCTTGCGTATTGTCCTCTTCTTGACATTGTTGCTCATCGTATTCTGCTAGGCTGGTCTTATGGCCTTAATGGCAAGCTCGCCAAGGCCCCTAAGTTCGAGGAGCTCAGCGACTTTGATAAGGACAGCTACAGCCTTTTCAAGATTCACACCCACGTTGATAAGGTTGGCTTCGTTTGGGTTAACTTTGATTCCTCCGAGACACCGATGCCCTGGGAGACAATGAATGGCGGCACTGACGAGCAGCCCCGCCTCGGCGACTTTACCCTGGACAATTATGTATACCACCGCACCTGGACTACGAATGGCAAGTACAATTGGAAGTTAGTCGGCGAGAATTACAACGAGGTAAGTCGCAGCCGCGCGAACGATAGGATCTGCAGCTGACCGTCTCCAAGTGCTACCATTGCAAGGCAAGCCATCCTGGCATCACAAAGATCACCAACCTCGACAGGTATTCTGTCACACCTCATCAAGGCCGCTTTGAGCATTTCCCACCAAACAGGGACGACATCAAGGAGGAAGATATCCAGTTCTTTGGAAACGGAGCCTTCACCTACAACTTCCCCAACACATCCGTCAACCTCTCTACCCCGTACTTCTTCATCATGCGTGTTATCCCGACCGGTCCAACCACAGTCATCACCGAGTACCAGACCTTCCGCAATCCAGACTCCTCCATGGATGTCTTCCAAAGGGCTGCTGATTTCTTTGAGGGCATCGAGCTGGAGGACTATGATCTTTGCAACGGCGTCCAGAAGAATTTGAACTCGGGTGTCTACATGCATGGACCGCTGCACTCCCAGCGCGAGAGCGGTGTGCTGTACTTCAAGAAATTGGTAAGGGAGGAACTGAAGAAGCACTTGGATCTCGAGCAAGAAGCAGGCCATGAGATCTGGCCTGCGAGACGGGGCCAGCAGCTACACGATGAGGTCGCCGAGGACGAGAAAATCTGCAGCGTTGTCTGCAGTCGTGGCAAGACTGCAGATATTGAAGATTTCTAGGCGTTGGGTAGTCTCGTAACACGCACTAGCTAGATTGAAGTCGTTGAGAGTTTGTATAACGATTCTATACTGATATGTATGCTTTCAAAATATTCAACACCTGTGTCACTCCTCCTGATTAGATCTCTATCCTTATCTGGTCCGAAAGTTATTTCCTCTTGTGGAGCAGTTGCGTCAGGTTGCGCGCGCTCGCGAGTGATACGCCCTGCATGGCGGACGTAGGTAGGACGTGGCAGGGCTTCCAAAACATCGTGGAGTTTCTTGCAAGGTAAAGACACATTGGTACATCAGCAGATATCCATGACACACCAAAATCAATCGCAATCCCCAGCTAAGCTTTGTCATTTGTTTCTGATGCAACCTTTGGGGCCAGCATAAATATTTTGAGCATCGACAGCCCCTATGCTTATGGAAAGCGGCAGCCAAGCCGATTGAAGAATCAGCTAATCTAGGGAAAGAAGAAACCTATCAATCAGCCTACCAAGACATCAGCAATGTCAGCCCGGATCTTGACTTGGCGTTAGGTGAACTTCAGTTGCACAATGATGAAATGGCTCGGCTAGAGACATGGTTCCGCATGTATTCAAATCCTTCGCCCAGGCGATCAATCCCTGCGTCATTCTGGCTCATTCTCGTGTACGGCTCGGAAGGATTCAAAATGTCTCGCTGTCCGAGAGGTAATGAGCCGATTTGTTTGTCAAGTCAGCCTCGCCAAGACCCATACCTGGAATCATATAGCGAGATACGAAATCAATGAAGATCCGTAACTTGAAGGCTTCGAAGCCAAATTGTATGCAAGATTTCCCTGACCCTAGAAAAACAAGGGCAATATGTATCCATTACACGAGGGCTGGGGTGTAGGCATTGCAGGCGCTACAGCATTCCTTCAGACTAAGCCCCGACGAACGCCTATAGTGAATAAGTTCCAGTCCCCAGAATCATTTATATAAAATGGTCCATCGGGTCGCTACTGCACTTTAGTCTATGCTATCCCACATTCCAAACAGTTTCATATACTTGGTCTCGAGAATCAATCCGTCATCATGCACATTTTCTCAATCATCTCTGCCTCGCTCGTTGCGGGAGCGTTGGCTTCCAACTATCAGCTGCCACCGCTATCAGGCCCATTCCCAGTAGGCACCGTATCCCTCGAGCTAGTCGACAGCTCGCGCACCGATCCGCTGGCGCCAGAGCCCCAGGACAGCAGAGACCTCATGGTTTCTTTGTTTTACCCAACAAATGTTACCACGCCTGATGACGGAGACTTTTCTTTTGCACCCGTATTCGGTCCCTACTCGGCGGCGGTTTTCGACGCTCATGCCGGTGTCCCGAACGGCACATCAGCCAACATCATCTCGCGCTCATATCTCAACGCCCCACTGGTGGACAGCGAGCTGCCGATTCTCGTTTTCGGTCACGGCTTAGCGGGCTCACACCTCATATACACGTCACAGCTAGAAGAATTGGCCAGCCACGGGTGGATCATCGTGGCTGTTGACCATACGTATGAGGCTTTCGGCGTCGAGTTCCCGGACGGACGATACGTGCCGGTGAACCCGCCCGCCAACTACACTCGGGAGTGGTTGGATCAGGCGCTAGATATTCGCGTGGCGGATGTCAAGTTTGTTGTGGATTCACTGGCGGATTCGGCCACGCTTGAAAGGATCCCGGGGCTTGAGGAGTGCAACACGGAGCTTAAGACCGACAATGTAGGGATCTTCGGTCACTCGTTCGGGGGAGCCACGGCTGCGCAAGCCATGGCGAACTACAGCGACTTTGCCTGTGGGGTCAATATTGATGGAGCCATGTTCGGATCCGTTGCGGGCTCGGGCTTTGAGCAGCCTTATGTCCAGATTGGATCTTGGAACCACACTCGAGAACTGGACCCGACCTGGGCTCAGTTGTGGGAGAACCTGGACGACTTCAAGCGCGAATTCCTTGTGCGTGAAGCGATGCATGAGTCTTTCGAAGACGTTATTATCTACCGAGACCTCCTCGGGGACGAGTTCCCTGTCCCTGCGGAAAGATCTGACTTTTTTGGGCACATGGCTGGAGACAGGGTTCTACAAATCGAAACGGAGCTCATCAATGCTTTCTTTGGGTTTTGCTTGAAAGGACAGGACGAAGGAAGACTCGACTGGTTGGTTGAGAACGAGTTCCCAGAAGTCTCTGCCGTTCCGTAGGGCAGATCACACGTGCGGGTACTTCAGAAGTATTGACCAAACAAGCAGACTTATCTAGAAATTATCATCTGCGAATATCAGTGGCAGTTGATCAATGACTTGGATGAAGCTGAGATTTAGAGGCACACCATGGTAATGAATGTATTTTTGCCTTTTTAAGTCCGTCCTAGGCTCTCAAAAGCTTACACCGAGTGAAATATCCCAAGTCTTGAGAGCAGCTAATTGTTCAAGTCCTTCCCATTCGAGATTTAGAGTTGCTTCTCGGCAAAAGTGGACTCGGAGCGCTCGGTTCTATGCGCCAAGATAGCAGAACATCCCGGCCGCCTTGAAAGGTCACCTTCTAATCCTAGTTAGCTGGAGGTCTTCCTCTGCCTGTGAATGCAACCCTATTCCATGCAAACTACCTCGTATTGGCCCAGCAGTGCCGTTATACGGGCTGTTCGCCGTTGATGATCTTCGACATAGGATATCCACCTTCCTGGCTGGATTCCATGTCGCAATTCGAGAAACAAGCTGCGTGCAACCAAAAATGGGTTGCTTGTTTTCTCTTATTATTGCTCGTCCTACCTCGTCACCTACTGATTTATCTGTCCCCCTCGACACATCGAGTCAGTTGCTTTCTGGCGTAAAGCTGCAGCTTCAGGACCAGTCGCGAGGATGCTCTCATTGGCATGTATGTCACTTTTGGCCACCGCTGTGAGTGCTGCAGTTGGTGGGCCACGGCGTTTTATTGACGCTGACGGGGAAGCCTCACTGCGCGCTGTTGGCGCAGAACTGGCCGCTTCCTATCCAGCATACAACCTGTCCATTCCCATCGATCATTTCCAGAATGAAAGCCGGTACGAACCGCACAGCGATGGCACCTTCAACAATCGCTACTGGTTTGATGCAAGCCATTATAAGCCCGGCGGTCCTGTCATCCTCTTTATGGCAGGAGAAGCTTCAGGAGATTATCGGTTTCCACTTCTCGAGAAAGGCATCCTCTATCAGCTGGCCTCGGCTCACGGCGGTATTGGTGTCATCCTCGAACATCGGTACTATGGGACGAGCTTTCCCTTTAACGACATCTCGGTAGAGGACGCTAGATTCTTGTCGACGGAACAGTCCCTTGCTGATGCGGCCTATTTTGCTCAAAATGTCGTCTTCCCCGGATTCGAGACGGAAAACCTGACATCTTCAAGCACCCCTTGGATAGTGTATGGGGTCTCTTACTCCGGCGGACAATCGGCATTTCTCCGGAAGCTCTACCCGGACGTTTTCTGGGGCGGAATCTCGTCTTCGGGTGTGACTGAAGCCATCATCGACTACTGGCGATACTTCGAGCCCGTCCGACAGTACGGGCCAGCGGACTGCATCTGGACGCAGCAGTTCGTCACCGATGTTGTCGACAAGATCTTTATTGACATCAAGAATGAGACTCTGAAGGGTGACTTCAAACTCTTCTTCAACTACGCTACCACGGCGCCGGACCAAAGCTTCGTCGACAGACTCTATTCGGGCCTGTACTCTTGGCAAAGCCGGAATTGGGACCAGGCGATCGGGTCTGGTACCTTCAGCAATTGGTGCAAGGTCATCACAAGCCCCAAGCTGCAGTATGCTTCGTCGGCCGCTCTCAACGCTTCGGCTGCTGAGATCCTAGGAGCCACAGGATACGGCGGCAACGACACACTCACAGTGCGTCTACTCAATTATGCTGGATACCTCAGACGAGGCTCTCTTAAAGATAAGAGCCCCGCAGACGAGTCCGCTTCCACCACGGCATCCGTGGCCGAGACTGCTGTTCCCGCGGCATATTTCGACTCATGGTCGTATCAAACCTGCACGGAATGGGGATACTGGGTCACAGGCTCCGGGTTCGACTTGTCGCTCGGCAAGCCATTGTTGTCGCGCATCCTGGATCTCGAGTACGAAAACTCGTACTGTGAATCAGAATTCGGCATAACCACCCCGCCCAATGTCACAGCAATTAACAAGTGGGGCGGCTTCGACATCTCGTACCCCCGACTGGCCATAATCAACGGCCTCGCCGACACCTGGCGTGAGGCGACGCCTGCCGCTGATGCAGCGAGCCCACGCGAGTCCACGGTTTCAGAACCGTGGATCGTGATTGACGATCCGCCAGAAGATGTCTGGGATGGCCTTAGAGGTGCTGGCCACCATTGGGAGGCCAATGGTGTATTTGCAAACCAGACTCAGGAGAAGCAGCCTCCCAAAGCCATCGCAGAGGCCCAGGCCGATATTATTGAATTTGTGGGAGCATGGGTCGAGGAGTGGAAGAATTTGAGGAGAGCCTAAAGGGCCGCCAGGAGGTGAAAGACGTTACATTGTTTTCAATAGTAAATATTTATTATCGATTCGAGGTGTCTGTCACCAAGTGCAACTCTGGGTTCCCACATGAAGTAGTCTGAAACATTGCCGAAGCATGGAAAGACAATTAGAAATGGAACGCAGCTTTGAAGCTTGAGCATTTTCAAATGGTGAGGTACCAAATATCATACAAAAGTAATGAGGTACTTTTAGACTGCTTCCATTCTTGCCTGAGCGCAAACATCTGCTCTCAATAGGCTATCAGTCTTGCTGCCAGTGAAGCTAGATCTTCAACCAAGAATCCTCAAGTTCGTGGCTCCCTAGTCAAATATATCAGTCTCGGTATCCTCCTTCCAGCAAATTCCTGTCCAACATCGAACCGCATTTCCTCAATCTCTGCAGATAGACCACAGTGCTCATAGAGGTGACGGCCAACTGGTGTCCCCTCGACAACGGCCTGTCCGCAAGGGTTAGTAGCTATCCAGGAAATCATTGAAGGTGGCCCTGTCAAGAGTTCGGGTGGATTGTGAATCACAAATGGGAGAATAGACAGGCTATTGCGAACCTTGACTCCTTGCTCATCTGCAGCTTTTGTTCCCCATTCCACCAGAGCGGTGCCAGCACCTAATCGCTGATAGTCCGGATGGACACCTAGCAACTCGAGAACTATATTAAGAAATTAATATTTAATGTCATGTTTCATATTCCTGGGTTCGACTTGCCATAGACCCCTTTGCCACCGGAATCATTAATCGTCTGAGTTCGTGGTATCACATACTCCCTCCACAAACGAGTCATAAATTCGCGGTCGCCTTCATCAGGCCAGACCTCTTCAACGTTCTCTGCCTGAGAGAGCTCTGCGGGTGGCGCTTCCTTCATCAGCGTCCACACTGCAAGACCGATGATGTGTTCCTGGCTTCCATCGTCAGTTCGGGTGACTGCTTTGAGGAATGTAGAGCTCTCGGAGCTCTGCTTCCAGGCTATCAAGCGTTTCGAAGCCTGCGCCTGCCCGGACGGTGTATCATGGTTGGGAAAGTAGATATCAACGAACGGGGCGTCGTGGCCGAACGCTTTCGAAATGACATCGACACAGGCCGGTATCTCTGCGTCGGAGACTAAGGAAACGTCTACATTTCGTGTGCGCCCCATCTTTGCCACTTTCTTTCACGAAATTCGAATGCAGTTGACGTTACCGGGCAAGAGGTGATTGTAGAACGGATGGGGCGGGGCGAGGGGATGTCCGAAAGCGGGGTGCTGACATCGTACAGTGAAGTTGCATCGTTGATGGCGCCGCTGGCATTGATGAATAAGAAGTGGACGTCAGATTGATCATGGTCAGAAAGTAACAGCAGAGCTTTCTAGACATTGGTCAATTGCGTTCCAATTTTTCCTCACAAGATTACTCACCATACGATTCGGTCGGCCGCCGTGTCGTACTTTTGTGTTCCGCGCGTGGCACCCCTCACATGCTTGGTGAGCTCGGGTAGGCAATAAGAACCCATCTAGACTGGACACGACGAGTTCCGTCAAGTAACGAGGCTGTCCATGTTGTCTTGTTACACCTCAGTGGTCCTATCCCACCGCTTAGCTGCGATGGATGATGATTTGTCGGCAGATCGCCACGACTGTCTGGGAGAGAGCAGGATGTCGTTACTCGACGTCGCATCGCCATAGACTGCAACTACTGAGATAAGTATCATCCGAAGTGGATAGAAATGGCCATCGATTGTCTGTTTCCAATTGAGAACGTATAACGAGCCGAGGCACTCAAAGAGCCAGTATACGATGCCAGGGGCTTGACATAGCTTCGGTCAATCAATCAAATCCGGCATTCACGCACCCACACCATCTCCCAGGACCGTTCACGCAACCACGGACTTGGCTCAAAATTCGCGGTTAGATCAAGGGGGTTTGTCTTTTCTCGATGGCTCATGTGACCTAACATTGTGGCATTGGCACGATGGGTGTGGTATGCCCTGCAACCTACGAATCAGACAGCCGGGATTACTACGGACGCAAGCAGCGGCAGAACGAATGTATGCACCATGGGGCATTCCGTGGACATTGACCTTCCATATATGCCATGCGCCTCCGTGTCGCGGGGCATTTCTCGCCCGAAAGCAGATTAGATCCGGCATCGCTGAAGTGCCTGCGTGAACTTCCTATCATTGCCCTCCACGCGGCCGCAAGCCGTTGAGAAATGATCTACTCTTCATTAATTTGCCACTATACTCTTTAAGTTTACGAGTGTTAATGGATACCTCGCTCATCTGTCGTTTTGTTATTCTTTGTTTGCCACTTCCACGGGGAGGTCGGGGCCGAGGATTGTGGCAGCCCATATTCGTATTTGGTAGCTTCTCCTGTGGGATCTTTGCGCGAATGAATGTTCGTATCAAGACCCCTTGAGTAATCTGAACTGTTCCTCAAGGATGGTTGAAAACGAAATCGAATTCCGAGCGAAGACAAAGGCGCTAGTTTCGAAATTAGCATACTTCAAACCTCCTGGCATTGGCAGTGATGCATCAGATGACATCTGTCAAGCGATGCTTTTCCTATGCATCAAGCCCCCAAAGCTTCATCGTGTGAACAAGTGTGTCAGCGAATGCTTGCCGACGAGGCAAGCATTCGCTATATTTCCAATGCTATCCAGCGTGTTTAATGTTTATTTCTCGGTAATCAATTGAAGTTTCCGGAATGTGTGAATTGAAGGAAACGCGTGGGCCATGGATCTTGCAACAAGTTGGAATTAGTCCACACGTTCAACAAGATCCATCCATAACAAACATACTACAGTATTGTGTGACGCATGCATCAGAGCAGAGTGTTGCTTGTTCCGTCAGCTCATCCGCTCACTTTGATCATTCTTAACGGATACTACAGCTGCCGTGCGCTGTGTTCTAGCCGAATGGGTGCTGATGCCAGAGCCGCCATGCTCGTTCCGGTGAGAAAAGAGCGAATATTGCTTCAACGCTTCTTGTTTCGAACTCTGAGCCCTGGAGTGACTCGTACTGTCTCGGATCTTGAGCTTCGTCAACACCCATGAAGACATCGTGAACTTTTGCGGGAAGATATGATTGCTCAAATGGTAGCGATGAAAGTCAAGACTGTGGCACAAAGTTAATTGGCGCCCCAGGCAGCCGCTTCGTTTCACCATCCAAGTTCGGAGTAGACAACCAAACTACCGAGCTAATTATCATGGGTAAACCTAGGCACGATGGCCCAAGATCTCTTTTGGCAATACAGGGGGTTTTCAGCTCTCCTAAAGAAGCTCCAGTAGCGGGTTTCTAGCATTGTTCTACCGATAGTATACCAGGTGAAAGGTGGTGTCAACTAATATACTGGGGTTCGAGCCATCAGAAACGTCTCATCCGAGGCATTATGGGATGAGTGATAGATGCGTACCTGGGAGTGCTCTTGCTGCACTGGTAGGGCCTGAACTCGGAGTTCCGAATCTGCCCTCGTCGTAATTGCAGCCCACAAAATGCTACCCAAATCGCGGGAAGATCGATCGCTGGGGGGATCTGTCCAAAAACTTTAGCAATGGCCACGGTTGATCCACGGCAGTCCCACACAAAACAGGGTCCAGGTGGTCTGAACTCCACCTCGCTGATCCGCTCCGATTCCGAGGAACGGGTTCTCGCCAACTTGCTGCAGCAGGTTCCAGGCAGCGTCTGAAATGGTCCGACACACTGCAATAGCTTCACTGATATATCCCCTGTCCCCACCATGACCGCATTAGATTCGTAGCTTCTACCTCTTGGGGCCGTCTCTCCCCCTGCGCATCCAGCCCGGGGGTGTCGGCCGCCGTATCCACCAACCGGCTACAATCGCTTTGTAAAGACCGAGACTCCACTTCCCAAGGATGTCTCTGTGCCTTGCAGATCTTCTCGTCCAACCACGGGCCGTCCCATCCCACCCCTCGTTCCCTGCAGGGCAGGTCGGTTCCCGGCTGAATGGGCAGCATGCCCATCTGCCCTCGGCTACTGTACGTCAAGGCCTTGGACGCGCGCACGGAGGAATAGATCCCCCTGACCACACAAGACATCCTTCGGTCTCTTGCTGCAGAATCTCATGCGTTGGCCGGACCTTCTCTGAGGTGTGGCAAGACTACAATACCACGATACAACACATGGCCTTTTCCCAATATGGCCCAGTCAAACCCGGCCAAGGCCTCCAGATACGGCAATGCACTCGCCATGCATGCATGGACGCGAGGACGACGTTGATGAGGATCGTTCTGTATGCGATTGCTGTGGCTTCTCCAACATGTGCGCGGCACTTGAGATGCCCAGATGGCAGAAGCCGAGAGGGTGTCCATGAGAATGTCATGTGAGACGCAAATAAGCGACTGTGCAAATGCAGCACGACGTGCATTGCTGGAGGCGGGTACGTGTGAGGGAATCTGTATCCTGACAGATCACATTGCTTTTTGTCATCCAGCTGCCGTGCTTATCAAGTTGACACACTTTGATGTGACCGGTGCGTCCCTGATATTTAACTTTGCACATAGGTGCCACAGCTCCAAAAGACCGGCCGCTTTCTTAGCGAGATTTTATCCCCCAAGCTTGGATCCCGGTAAAAGCGCCTTGAGTTGGGCATTAAACCTCTTTAGCGGGAACCTGGCAGTGGAGGTTTTTCATGCGCTCTACTGTGGTTCACAAGCTCCGGCTCGGATGTCGTTCCGACGGATTCCGGATTCGGGGCCAGCAGGTTTTGGTCTCAAGTACCCAAGCTCCACATCAAGCTTCTTGTCCCAACTCGTCGGCCAATTCATCTCATCAGGGCATGGATATCTGGAGGGGGACATGGGATTGTTGACCGGCCGGCACGCCAGAACACTTACAAGGCACTGTGCCTGTTTGGGTAACACCGGCCGATGCAACTCTCGAGAACCAACAGCCATTACCTTCCCGGATTGGTAGCTGGGCTCTGGTATAGAGGCATCACCCTGGGAATTTACTTCCCTTCTTGCCCAAGTGGGGTCCACTCAGCCCTCAACCATGCGACTCCAAGCATGCGCGTTCGACGCAGATGCGCTTCAGATGCACTGCCTTGCATTGAAATCTCCTCAGGAATCCTTACGGTTTCATCACACCATTACGCCATTGGGTGGCTTCCCAAGATGACAGAACAGCCAGGGCGAGCCTCTCTCTGCGGGACATCCGGGCGAGGGATCATGCCTACCCATGTGTATTCACTACATCGGCTTCTCCCAGCTCAAAGCTCGGGGTGTTTACGAGGGCCGGGGAGGCGCAGGGGGAGACTCGCCACGAGGCCGAAAAGCTTAATCCCAGTGAAAAGTATTTCCCTACCGTCGGCCTCCTTCCCTTTCCTTCGATATTACCATATAAACTCCCCCGGCCTACTCTCCCTCATGCTTGCTCATCGTAGACTCGTTCGCAAGAGCTGAGGCTCTGGGCCCACCACGCTCGCGATGCCTGGCATCAACCAACTCCCAGCTGGGTCAGAAGGGGCGGCTGCCGTATCGCTGATATGGGCGTCGACTAGCTGGATATGCAGCAGCTTGCTGCTGTGGCTGACATGGTCACACCACGAAGGATGGTCCTGTAAGGCGATTCGCTTCTGTTGCTGTTTATGATAGCACTCACATGCATGACATCTAACACTGAGGCTTTCCTGATTTTTAGACCTTTCGCTACTCGCCGTGTCGTCGATTTCGAGTACGACCTTCTCCATTGTGCAACAAATACGCGACATCACATTTTACGTGGACATAGTAACGGAGGGATTCGAACGCAAGTTAAGGCTACCTGCCGACGACCCAGAACTAGCCATCGCCAATGGATCCTTTGGAGTTGACCTGGTCTTGTACTATCTACGTACGAATTCCTTCAACACTCCCTTGGGAGACGTCCCCCGCTGACACAAATCTGCAGAGTACTACTTGTACAGCGTGCAGGCTATGCTGGTCATGTTCTGGGCGGCTGAGCTGTGCCAGTTGACATATCAGGTTGGGGAGCGGCGCGCGATTCGGGTCATGTTCCGCAAGTTGCACACAGCTGGCAAGCTGATCTCGTGGCTGCTGCCTCTGATCACTATTCTCATGCTACGGATCCCATCACTGAAGGAGTCCTTCGTGGCCTTCATCCTCATCGCCGACTTGCCTTGTCAGTCATTCCATCAAGACGTGTTTGTCCCTCCAAGACTCTCCAACTGACTCTGTGAATAGTGATGATTAGCCTTGCCATCGGAAGTGGGCTCATGATAGCAGTTCTGATCAGATATGTGAGGACACGACAGAAGTTCACACAATGGAGCCCGCCGGATTGGAACTCTGGATCGACTTCCCAAGGAGGCACAGTGGCCACCGGCTCTCAAGACAGCTCACATCGTAATCTGTCAGGAAGGCGTGGCCTGTATGATAGATGGCTCATGGTTCGCTTCACCATCGCCTTCGTGTCCCTAGCGTAAGCTTACACCATTTTTCCACTTTTCAGGTACTCGTCTGCATCACCATAGTAACATAGTCACTCTTACACAGGATCTTCGAGTGTACCAACACTTTGTTTCAAGTCACAGCATTACAAAACAATATCAAGGACTCAAAGGCTTCTGCGCCGGACTTGAGCGCGGGGCGTGCGATACAGACGATGATCCTTTTCATGCCCGGAACAACACCAGGAATTTTCATATTCGTTGTCTTCGGCACCACCGCCTCGTCGAGGAAGAAGCTCGCAAACCTGATCATACCAAAGAGCTGGCGTGAATCGTCGAGATGCTGTTTTGGCGGGCGCAAGAGCCGCTCGTCCACGCCCGACCCACTGTCGTCAGGCCAGGGCGGTATCACCATCAAACGCTCCTTGACCGTCACATCGACCAGCCGACTACGCGCCGGCCAGGTGCACGATGACGATTACTCCGAGCCGAGCATGATCTCCATGGACGATCTTACCAGGCGGTCGGACAGCACACGATCAGTGCAGATCTCGTACATGAAACCACTACCGCTGACTCCAGGCTCGCCGCCCACGTCGAGATTCAACACACCTACAAAGGATTACTCCGGCAGGGGCGGCACAGCATCAAACGTGAGAGAGTTGACGTCTATTGAGGAGAAGGACAGCGTCAGGGGCGGACCACTGACCAGGACGAACACGGACGATTCGCTCCGGGTACCTGGCATGCAAGTCCTGGGAGCGGAGCATAGCGATGACTCAGGGCCAATACTGCCGATACAGGGTCACGAGGTGCGGCTATCGAGAGACATGTTCACAACGAACGGGGACGGGAGCAGAAGCAGGGGAGACAGGAAGTCTATGAGCTTTTTGAAGCCGAAGCGGTAGCGAGCTCATAGTTCTAACGACTGGACGACATTTTGACTGTAAATAAAACACAATGAACCATTCATATCTCAGAAGCGGAAATAACTGGATATCCCGACTGCTATTAATATGATCACGGCTGTCTGTTCATCGTCGGTGGACTGAAGCCGAGCTTAGAATGAGCCAGCTGGCAGACAATTATTCTGCGACATCACGGGACTCCCGACACGATGCGAAAGCAACTGCACGGATGCGATCAATCTGGCGCGATTCGTTTAGATCAAGATCTGCATTTAGCCTTACCATACACCCGGGCCGTAACGCGGTACGGTAGGACTGTTTCTAGCCCCTGGGCACCTTAACACGGACATAGGCTGTCCGCTATATTTCCCGAAGGGGCAGTGCCACCAGCGTCCGATGTAACAGGCGACAACACCCAGTGGAATCGTTCCGATGACCCCTGGTGAATACTTATGGTGCTATAGATGTCTTGCAGCATATTTTGAACTCAAAGTCCTGCCAAGCGCGAAAAGCTTCCGGTCCCTGAGGCCACATTTTTTCGCTGGCATACCGAACTAACTACGTATTCCGGAATTTTATCACCACGATGATGTGGTCTGTGAGGAGCTGGCTAGCATCTCTATGCCTGCTGCCAGGGACCGTCCTCGGCGCTAGTCTTCTTGTGTCCCATTTCAGCGGTAGCATATACTCGCTCTCGTTGACGACAAACAATGGGAAGGGACAACTGGCTATCACGTCCACCCTGCGAGCAGGTGGCCTCACGCCTAGCTGGCTGACACTGGACTCTGCGACTGGAAACCTATACGTCACAGACGAGGCCCAGTATGGTTCCCCTGTGCTCACTACTCTCAAGGTCAACAACGACAACAGCGTGCAGCTGGTTAGCACTGCGCCAACGAGTGGTGGGGGAGTCCACAGCTTGCTGTACGGAGGCAGCGATGGGAGAGGTTTCTTTGCCGTGGCTGAATAGTAAGCCCTTGAGAATGTTCCTTCGAGAATCTACACACTCTAACCATTGAGGAAGTAACCCCTCGACCATAACAACCTACAAGTTGCCCCTATCCGCAAGCTCCCAGCAGGTCCAGAAGCTCGCCTTCAACATGTCCGCCCCAGGACCAGACCCCTACCGCCAGGACAAGCCGCACCCGCACTCCGTCTTCACCGACCCGACCGGCAGGTTCCTGCTGAGCGCAGACCTGGGCGCAGACCTGATCCGCATCTTCAGCATCGATGCCTCGACCGGAAAACTCACTGACTGCCCCGCCGCTGCAACGGGGGCTGGCGACGGGCCCCGCCACGGCGAGTTCTGGAAATCGCCCTCGGGCGCCCTGTACCTCTACATCGTCAACGAGCTCGCGGGGTCCGTGACGGCCTGGACGGTGACCACCCCTTCTGCCACCGCGGGCGGCTGCCTGAGCCTCAGCAAGATCCAGTCGGCATCCACCTACCCGTCGGGCAAGACCCCGCCCGCCGGGTCCAAAACGGCCGAGGTGCGGGTCGCGGGCGACTTTGTCTATGCGACGAACCGCAACGACCAGTCCTTTGGCAGCCAGCAGGACTCGGCGGCCACGTTCGCGATCGATACTTCGACCGGCAAGCTCTCGTTCGTGGAGGCGACGAACACCCACTCGTACTTCCCGCGGACGTTTGTCATCAACAAGGCCGGGGACGCGGTGGCGTTTGGGGGCCAGACGTCGTCGACCGTCGTGGTCGTCGCGCGGAACGTGTCGACGGGGAGGCTGGGCGACGTGGTTGCGCAGCTGCAGGTTGGGGCGCCGGGGACTGTGAATAATGAGGATGGGTTGAGTGCTGTTCTCTGGGATGAGTGATCTCGCACTGGTTAGCGCGTTCAAGATGTACGGGAAAGACAGTTCATATAGATATGATGATCTCGACTTTCAAGTGTACATATGGTCGAGTGAAAGGTTCCATAGGTAGACCAAGGGATAGAGCATGTAAATACATATAGGAAGGAGGGACAACCGACGTCTCAATGTTTCATCCAGTGGTAATCGCTGAATACCTCCTGCTGCAGACGCGGATTTGGGCATTCATGATATTTTTATAACTCTAGATTTGGACGCGGATGATTCTTGTCATTCACTATGAGCTCGGCTTCATACTTTGGCCAGATTGAAACAAAAGTCCAAGTAGGATGTCAGTCTCATATAAAGCTGCAAGAAATTTTATCAATTGCCGTAAGAAGATTTGGCCATATTGACTCGCCATTAGGAATTTAACTAAAGCAACACTTGCTCTTGTATTGACTTTAAGTTGCGATTTCATCCATAGCTCAATATTGCTCAAGACTGCATATGCCACAATAGAGAGATTCATGCGGGTCTGCGAATTGCCAGAGCGTATTTCCAGAAGCAATTGTCATGTGATTGTTGTGCTCTGCTTTGTTCACTCACGTCAGCACGTATTTTCCCAGTACAGCGCATCTCAAGTGCTCGTATGGTGGAATATGTGTATACGCGCGAGTGGTCATAATGACAGCATCAGATGATCCATCATTAGCTTGCCTGCGTTCACCAAAAGCGGTATTTTTTTTGTACTTACCGTTGGCATTCTATGCCCAGGTGACTTCGCCTGCGCTTGAATCCTTAGCTGGCAGTCTTGACTTATGGATAGGTGACAGTCAATTGCCGGTTTTCCACCCCCAAGTGAGTGTAGTCCCTGTGGATACGAGCATGGACATGGCGATCTTGTAGAATTAGCAGGGTTGAGGATGACTCAGCCCCATTCTGTTCTGCCGCATCCTTCAGGATCAATTGAATCAAAGCCTCTTAACACATCGGCGTAGCCGTTGGGAGGCATGGCATGCATCCATGCGTGCTCGTGTCTGTTCCCCGACCTCATCAGTCTTTTCTGTTTTTCTGGGTGAGTGATGAAATCGTGCAGGTAGGCAGACGATGACAAGAAAAAGACCATTGCTGTATTCTTCCCGTGTGGGGTACGTCAGGGTGCATCGCCATGGGCCGTTCAAGAGGCTAGCCAATGTGCGAGCCACCTCTTGGCCGGGCTCGGCTTCCGTGCACCAGGTAGTCGGCGTCGGTGGCAGTGGCAGTGGTGTGTGTTTTTTCCTGGCAGGGCCTGCTTTGGCGCGTCCGTGGCGGGAGGCCAGCTGCCAGCAAAGAGGCTGAGGTAAGAAAAGGAACGGCGATCTGTGGACCAGTCGTCGCGATGACCCCTTGCATTGGCCGAAGCTGGCCTGGGCGGTCTCTGGCTGGGCTGGCCCTGGGCTGCATAGGTCTCTGCCTAAAAAAGTGTGCTTGGCTCTGTCAATTAGTGGCTACGGCTGGTGGACGACAGAGGCAATGCAGCATCTTTAGCGGAGTTGGGCTGTTTCTGTCGACCGGGGACGGAATCCTTCGCGTGCGAACACGGCAGGGATCTCGTGTGTGGCTTGCAGGCGCCAGCGACACAAAGGAAATCATAAAGTTCAAATAAGATGTTTAGTTCAGCCGCCCTTTTTTGGGGAGGGGGACGAGAAAAATCCCATTCAAGTCTCATTGCAGATAAATACGTTCGCTCTGATCCCTTGTTTTCAGCGTCGTCTACAACTTTCGTCTGTAACAATACGCAACCACAATCTCGACAGCGACACCGTCTCATACACACACACAAGTCTCACAAAGACTCACCACACATCACGCCCAGCATGGCCTCACAACACGTCGTCGGCGACTCGCCCTTCCTCAAGCGCGTGCTGATCCCCTTCTGGGTGATTCGCATCATCATTATGCTCATCTACGCCGCCGTCTACGTGACAGCCCTCGCAGCCATTGGCGCCTTCAGCGACGAGATCAACGACGCGCTCGAGGATGAGGGCATGAAGAGGTCGAGCTTCGGTGCCATCATCGGCGTCATGGTCGTGGTCCTGGTCATCGTCTTGCTGTGTCTGATCCTCGACATTATCTGCATTATTAAGCGCTCTCGAAGGACTCTGAGCCCGCGCTTCTTCCTCATCACCAATGTCATCCAGACGACTATCTGGGTAGTCCTGATGGGCCTGTCTCTGGCTGGTTCGGCTGGCTCAGCGTTGAACATCATCATCCCAATCATCATCCTGTGAGTATTCGATCCTCCTTGCCCACGTACAGCATATGAACAGTTGCTAATTGCTTTCCCATTCTCTAGCGCCTCCTTCATCGGGCTCCTCATCTACGCCAGCGTCATCTTCCACAGGTCGCGCAAGGGCACGTTGAAGACCAACTACGCCCCTGCGGGAACAGGCATGGAGCCCCTCGGCCACAACACGGCCTACCCGAGCTACAACCCGGAGCACGCCCGTCCCTACTCGTCCGGCCAGCAAAAGGCCACGTATGAAAACTACCGCGCATGAGCGCAGTGGGCTCACGTCTGAGTGCTTTTGCTGGGGCAGGAGGCTTGATCCCCTGGCTGGATGACTGTTACGGTGCATGACATGATACCTGGTGTCTTGGAGTTCATGTTGTTTTTAGGTGCATTTTTTGGGGCCCGTATCTAGAGAACGAGTCAGGGAATGATGTCTCAGAAGTGTGAATACGTGCATATGAAGCGGCGTCCGCGCGACAGCATAGAAAGATACCAGTACTCGCTCTGAATTTATTCTTCCCATGAACTTGACATATCTTACAACTGGGATGACTGTCCCGTGCTTGCCTGTGCTCCTGTGTTTTCTGGCGTTGCATACTGACAGACAAGCGCAAATTCGACAGCCTCATTCATTCACCAGATACGCCATCCGTATCCTGGCGAGTGTTCACCGCCGTGCCCAGATCGGCCACTCAGGATCCCTCGCAAGCTGCAGCTGCGCCATGTGAATCTTCGCCTCTTCGGGGTCATCGAACTCCTTCAGCGCAGTGACTGCCTTGCCACCCTCTTCAGGCTTGACGAAGTAAGGCCCGTCAACCTCACACTGCGTGTAGCCATCGGGTAGTGTACCATTATACAGGAACGCCCGCACATTCTTGGCGAGGCACGACGACGCCACAGCCACGGAGCAGTGACCGTAGCCCTTCACTTCGACAATTTGCGAGCCGGCAAAAGCTTCGTTGGCCGAACGCGCCGACACAAGCGGGCAGACCGGGTCATACGTCGTCGACAAAATCAGCAGCGGGTGCGCGGTCTCGACGCCGTGTCGGGGCACGTAGTTGTGCGTCCGCGGGATGCGCCACTGCTGCTGAGCGTAGACGCCGCCGTACATGGCCGGGCCGAACAAGCTCGAGTTGAACACGGGCGCGATGATCTCGAGCGCCGACTCGCGGTCTTGCGGCCAGTACTTTGGGCCAGACTTCATGTCGCTGAACTGGACAAAGGCGTTGGCGTCGCCGTCGAGCCCGAACGGGTCGCCCTTGCCGTAGGCCAGGTACACCTCGGTCGCGTTGCCCTGCAGCAGCTGCGCGAGCTTGTCCGCGAGCGGGTACCAGTTGGCCGGCTTGTAAAGGACGGGGAAGATGCCATCGAAGAGGATCTTGGCGTAGTCGAGGAGGCCGTACTCGGTGTTGTTGATGTACACGCTCAGCGGCTCCTCGTAGACGCTGTCGACGAGGCCAAGGACCTTGTCCCACAGCTCCTCGGCCGAGTCGGCGAGCGAGGATAGGGGGCAGTCCTTGCCCGCCTTGATGCACTCTTTGAAGAAGCCCTCGAGCACCTTGCTGGTGTCGGACAGGTCCTCGGTGCTGGCGAGCTCCTCGTACCAGTCGAACTGGTTGACAACACCGTCGATGATGACCCGGTGCGACCGCTCCGGGAACATGCCGGCGTAGGTCTGCCCCAGCAGCGTGCCGTAGCTGAAGCCCCAGTAGACCATGTCCTTCTGGCCAACCGCGTCCAGGATGCTGTTCATGTCGGCGGCCGTCTGCGGCGTGTTGATGTACAAGCCGTGCTCGCCCATGGTGTCGGCACAGGCGCGGACAAAGTTCTGCGCGTTCGCGAAGCCCGGCCCGCTGTCCTCGATCAGCCGCGTCGGCAACGGCGCGGCGAGGTTGCGGCGTGTCTCACGGTCCGGGAAGCACAGGGCCTTCGGGGTGGAGCCGTTGATGCCGCGCGGGTCGAACGACAAGAGGTGGAAGCCCTCGCCGACGATGGTGTGCAGCTGCTCGCCGCGGCGGAAGAGGAACTCGGCGCCTGAGCCGCCGGGCCCGCCCGGGTTCAGCACCAGGTTCTGGGTGGCGTTGTCCCCGCGCAGGCGGATCAGCGGCACGGTGAAGACCTTGTCGCCCGAGTTGGTGGCGTTGAACTGGTCCATTGGCACCGTGATGGTGCTGCACTCGACCAGCCGGCCGCTGATCTCGCCGCACTTCTCCCAGCTGATGTGCTCGCCCTCATAGCTGTGCCGCTGGCTCCCGTGGTGGTGATGGTGGTGTGAGCAGCGGTGGCGGTAGGCAGGGAGCAGTAGAGATGTCCAGGAGTAGTGAACCAGGGCGAAGCAGGCCAAAAAGCTGGTCAGCAGCAGGAGCCCTCTGGTGTGTCGCGCTCGCGTTCGTTGAGCTCGAGCTCGAGGCGGCTCAGCGCCTGCTGTCGGCTCCAGGAAGGGATGCTTCTCATCCATCATCACTCGGGCTCAGCGTCAGTTTTGTGAAGGAAGAGTAAGAAAAGACAATAGCAAATAGAGCATAGGGTCATGCAAGTGGAAGATGCATCGAACAGGATGCTTCTTATTCTTCTATGATGCCGATCAGGCAGTGAGTGGGTGTGTTACGGTCGTTGACTTTAGGTTCGAGCTGGCCCCGCAGTAAGCAGCGGATCAATCTTGGCCGGTCAGTTTGCACTGTGCTGAGTCGCCAATCTGCGGTAAATTTGACGCGCATGAACAGTGCTTCTAGGCCCGATCGAGCGAGTCTCCTGGAGATCAATCCGGTCTGCTACATATGGTGGTGGACTACAAAACACACATTGCCTACGATGACTTTAAATTCTCATTATTCTCGGCCCTCATAATGCCTGCAAGATGATTTGAATGTTCTTCATGCATGGGAAAACAAGATATCTGGCAGGTCATGTTAATTGGCTGACTTTGTCATCGCTGTGCGTTCATGGTGCCTTCATCTCTGCTGGACATTGCATAAAAGTTGTCCAATGTTGGGGGACTGTACGTTCTACAGTCACCGCTAATCCATTTTTGAGGCCGTCACTGTTTTTTCGACAACAATTTTATGGATTATCAGGGATTGTCGATGAAAATGCAGGTTTGGAATGGCAGAGTTCTCGTGCCGCTAGCGGAGTCGTCTTGGGTTGAAGGTACGGCACTCGTTTCCTCTTCATGTGGAGGGGCGATCGAAATCGAGTATGACACAGAAATATCGTGTTCTCATCCTCACCTCAGATGCAAATCTGGGATGAGCTACACGGTCGGGGGTCAGAGGTCACAAAGTCGTGGTATCTGAGCCTGTGCGCCAGAGGTCAACTCAGACGAAGGCAAAGGTTGGGCTGGGGGAGGGGGGCTCCCAATTCACATTTCAAACGAAACCCCACGTATTGTCCCCTTATCAACCAGGTTATTTGATCCCATTTCAACAAAGCCACCTGGGCGGAGCGGTTAGGTCACCGGGTCGCTTTCAGGTCCAGGGTGGTCCAGTAAAAGCTGGAGGTGACAACCAGGGTTCGATTCTCGTCTCTGGCAAGATTTTTTTGATCTTTTATTCTTCATTGATTTCCCCCTCTCCACCAGCTTGACCCAATGGCTGAGCTCTCATGTTGATGGTCAGCCTGCACCCATGATCTTCAAGTTCTAGCCGTTCATGTCCATCAGTACAATGGCCGGGACTGTTTGGGCCGGCTCATGAGATGGGAACATTTTGCCTTCTACCTCAATCTGACACCGTCATCGCATCAAGGTACAATTCTTGCCCGATGCTCCCTCCTCACACTGCTGAGGTCGACTCTACCCTGCCACTACTCTTCCTCTCACAACGTTCATGTGCTCTTCACACGATTATTCTTCTCCGAAGCGACAGTTATCGAACTTCTAGGACGCCTTCTCTCCTCAGTAAGCTCCACTAAATATTGTCGGAAGTTTTGATGTAACACCTGCCATAAGTCGATTCCATATTTTTGCACCGTCTTCTTCTGCGAACAGCATTCACACCTGAGCAGCCTTGGTCCCTCGAGATGGCATATTACTGACGCTTGTGGACCTTTAGAGAAATAAATAAATCACATCACTGAGGATAGCTGTATCATATCATCTGGCATGTATTGTGGTGTGAAGTCATCTGCACGCTAGCCACACCGCGTCTAGGAGCAACTGCTAGCACAGTACGCATCTAACTAGGTAAGTAAAAAGTGAAAGCGTTGGTAGAACGAATCAGGATAACCGGATTTTATAAGCTCGATTATCTTGCTAGACTGCTACCATTCTCTACTGAAGTGAAATCAATCTGGCGGAAACGCAATTACCATGACCCAGAGACTTTAAAGAATCCTCTTTACTCCATGATAATTCTAAGCAACACACAGCCATTCCATACCCTAACCCTCCTCCACCGAGTCTTCACCTGTAGCCTGGTGCACTTCAAAACTGTGGCTGCCGCTGCTCGTCTTGTACGGCTTTTTCTACAAACCAAGTCTGCCACCCACAGCGCTTCTACACGCCACCCACAACAACACGTTACACTCTTTCTCCTCAAGTAATCTCCATTGACCTCCTTGCAAGCAACATTCAAGTTGTCATCATGACATCAAAGGACCCTGGAAAAAAGAAACGGGTCACTTTTGCGGGAATGGTCCAAGACACCGTGGCGTCCGAGGATGAGGAGGCAGAGCTCGAGACAAAAACCACAGCGGGCCCTGAGGCCACAACTAAAGACTTGCAGACGACGGCAGAACCTGCGAGCCAATCGTGCGCTCCCATTCTGCCTGCCATATCAAAACTCGCATCGAGAAAGGCCCAGCTCACAGGGCTCATGACTGCTGGGGGGAAAGCTAGACAAATGAAAAAGTGGGAGAAGGAGTATAAAGCTGTCGAGAAGGAGCTAGATGAGGCCAGGGGTCATGTGACTCCGATATTTACAGCTGGCGATACGCGGAAAACAAACTTAGAGGCTACCTGATGTAATGGATGAGAACGCCAGGACACCCCTCCCTCGGAGAAATTGCTCCACTCGGCTCCGCATCCACGGGTCCTTGACTCGTCTCCACGAGCGAGTCGTTGGCACAGCTCCTCGTCCCCCCGTTCGACTTCTGATGATCATGCAACAAGCAAGCAGCCCTATGAGCACAACTTGACTGCCAGCCGCGCTCCGCCTGAGCCGGCATCCGTCACCAATGCCTCAGAAAGCCGCGTCGAAGGGCGGCCAGAAGCGCTCGAGGACCGGCTGCCAGCGGTGTCGAATCCGCAGGATCAAGTGCGACGAGTCGAAGCCTGTGTGTCGGCAGTGCCAAGCCAAGGGCTTCACCTGCCAGCCAATATCCACTTTGAAGTGGGAAGACGAGTTCGCCTCCAAGGGATTGGCTTTCGGCCGCAGTGGTGTGTGGTCAAAGGCTCCACCTGCCGCCAGATCCCCGGATTTTACCGGCGTTGGGCACAAGGACACTCTGTGGTGTGACGTACCAACAATACAGGCTTACAGCTTCGTCAACGTCAACCTCGGACGACGAACCGACGACTGTGTCGTCTGGACACCCATCGGGTCTCCAGAATCTCAAGCTGGGCCTTTCTCATTGGATTCACAAATCGAGGATTACGATGAAGCCAAAGTTGGGTACTTTGAAAGCCACGATGCTCTGGAAATGGAAGCATATCTCTCCACCCGTGTGCGTCCACCGGGAAAAGAGCAAGCATCAGGAACGCTCAACATCAACAGGCCACCATCCCTTCTCTCAATGAGTCCGCTCAAATCTACCCTCTTGACATATTACACGGAAAAACTTTGCCCACTAACAGTGCCAAGTCCACTGTCTACATCTCCATTTGCAACACTGATTCTCCCCTTCTCAATCTCCAACTCACCAGTGGTCCTGGATTCCATACTCGCACTTGCTGCAAGCCACCGTGCAAGGCAAGATCCCGCATTCAAAGCCACGGCCCTGCAGCTAGGTGGCGGCGTCCTTCGCTACCTCGGTCGCAGGATGAGAACAGATGACACGACCAAAATCGCCCTTGACCCAGAGACACTGGTCATCACGATGCTCCTCTGCCTGATGGGTATCATCCACGATTGCGACGAGCGGTGGGTCGTGCACCTGAAAGGTGCTCGAGATCTCATCCGATTGCGCAGACAGGCGCTCCTCTCCGCACCTCCACAGAACCAATCTACGACTGAGCTGGTGCAATTTTCGGAGCAATTCTTTGCTTATCAAGACATCATCGGCCGAACGGCCTGCGGCGAGGAGCCGATATTCGACGGCGAGTTCTGGGTGTCCCACGGGACTAGCAACGACACGGACGCCTGGCTGGGGTGCTCACCGGAGCTCGTGTCCATACTATGCGAGATCACGGAGCTGAGCCGCCAGCGGTCAAGAAACCCTGCTGTGGAAGCCAGTGACCTTTTTCTCACCCGGGCCTATTCACTAGAGAAACGTCTGAGCCGGCTTGAACAGCGAGTGCTTGATCTAGAGGATGATATTCTCCAGACGACGGCTGAGCTGAAGAGGCTTTCGGCAGGCTTATATTTCGAATGTGCCATACGCGGGGCCCAACCTAACACACCGAGAGTGGGTGCCTCTGTCACTCACATTTTGCGCTTGGTCTTTGTGCTCCTGGAGAGGGAAGTCACGGCGGGGCTCGCGTGGTCCATTTTCGTCGCGGCTGTTGAGCTGGATCCATTGGAAGACCTGGTATGGACAACTGAGACAACATCAGGTACACCACGGCATGGACGAAACTTCGTGTTGTTCGCTCTGGACAAAATGTCTGGGAATTCGGTGTCCAATGTCTCACAAACCCGCTCAGTTATCGAAAGAGTCTGGCAGTCGAGGGACATGGAGGGGCCTCCCGAAGGCCTCCGCGGACAGAATGACTGGGAGCAACACGTCGCTCCATTCTGTCACGGCCTTTCGTTAGGGTAGAGCAAAAGCCCAAATGCCCTGAAATGTGGTCATGGTTCCAAAAAAGAAATGCTTCCCTCTATCCAACAGCCAGCATCAGAACAGAGAAAGCCACAGCTCATGAAGCGGACCCCTAGTTGGTCACAACTTCGCATACAGCATCGCCGCTTGTATGGAGAACAATTCGACGGGAACCAATTCTCCTCTACCAGAACTTATCGAGTTCTCGGCGCACATGATTGTCATCTGCATATTATGGAGCGGTCCTTGGTCTGGAGGTGAGTGCCGGACGATTGTCTTGTTACATTGGTCGAGCCTCTCTTCCTTCTGGGAAAAGATTTGGAAAAAGCGCCGAATATTGATCTTTTTTGAGCCAGAAACTTGGAGAGGTAGCCGTTGTCTAAATCCCACTCTCATGCCGATTGCCTGGATCTTTTCCATCCTGTGGGCCTTGGGTGAACATCTTTTTTTTTTGCCTACCGCGTTCTCTGTTCTGTGTCCACACCTCACCCGAATATCATTTCGGGGAAGCCGATTTATTGGGGCAACCTTGAGATAGAAGATTTGGCTACCCGGGTGAAAGGGCACCAAGTCTTAAAACAGTGTGTGGCAATTGTTTCAGGAAGAAGAGCATGAGAAGATGGGCAAATGGGACTGATGCAGCCTGTCAGTCTATCAATTGAGCAAATACTTGCTCCGAACACTGGCTCAGTAACTAAATAGAGAGCTTGTCAGAGAATGTGATTTGATTTTTCAAGCGAGTGCTAGCGATTGACTGCATGTGAGGTCAATGCATAGAAGCAAGGCCTTTATCAGTTAGTCCCGGATCAGAGGCAATGATACAACATCTGAGAAGCTTCGGTTGGGTTTATTCTGGGCAACATGAAGATGAAGTCTCAGGCTGATGCTTAAGCCTTCTTGTAGACACCTTCTCGGGCACGAGCCCATTCGCCCCCGAATCGCTCCAAGAGTTCCCATTGCTTCCCGTCAACAAGCAGAGGATCAGTTGCCTCGGTGTATAGCTTCATGTAATCCTTAGTGGCTTGGTGCTGCAGCGTTGGTTAGATGATAGATCACAACCCCATCTAGCTGCTTCTCTTCCTCATGGCAAACATCCCAGATGTGCATCAGGAGATATCTAGCCACAAACTGGTTGAAATGGTAAAAGCAGGTAATACGCTACAGGAAAATCTTGCTTACCTCCAGGAACCACTGTATGCTTTTGCTCCAGTTCTCAACCCATTTGAGCTTGTTTGGCTCGTCCGGAAACCTGAATAATTCGAAGCTCAGGCACTCTGGCTCGGCCGATGCAAGTTTGAAAACATGATAGAACTGCTCAAGAAATTCGTCCAATTTTCCCGGCTGCACGGTCGTGGTGACGATGATTGTGAATCCATCACTCTTCTCTGGCTGCGGGTACGACATTGTCGTGAGATCTTAGAGCCGCGGTAGAAGTACTGAGAATTGTGAGCTGGACACTGAGATATGCTGGGTGAGCTCGGCTTTGGTCAGAGGAAGACCACAGCATTCATTGACGGAGCAGAGTAGAGGGGTTTATATGTTGCACTAGAGTTCTCCACCACGCCAAACCAACAGCCCTTGGATTTCTAATGCTGGCTCGCCTAGTGCCAACGCCGCACCCGAAGTAAGCACTTAGGCGGTGGTTGGTCGGCCGCAGGAAGGAAAGGAATGCTTGCATATATCAGCAGCTTATATAAGGATTGATATCCGACTTGGCATTGCTCCCTCCATACTGAACCACTCGAGTCTCAATACTGATGTGAGTCTAACTACTCAAGTAGGTAGAGGACTGGGTGCGGAAATGAAGTTTAGAGAAACTACAGCATAATCTAAGTATTGTTCAGCTTTCAAATGACATGCTGCGTTGTTTTTCGTCATTGACGCGCCATGCCGTCGATAACCTTGGAATGGGTTACAGAACCTGTTGTTAGATGAACTTGCACGGTCTAGTGGGATGCATCACTCTTCAAACAAAATGTTGAATACCGTGACATACGGGTAGCAATATGGATTCATGCAGGTTAGTCTTCAAAGTATTTGGTCCCTTTCCACATTATACTACCCAATCTTGTAATGACAGAATTATCTTCCGCTCTTGGCCCCTGTCTGCAAGTGTTGTTTGCTTGTCTCCTCGTTTTCTATGGACTTCTCCTTGATAAACAAACTCGAGAACAAGCCGATGCAGGCAAATCCCGCCATGACATACCAAACCACCTGGAAAGATTCTCGATACACCTGGAGGATCCCAGCAAGAACAGCTGACGGGACATCAAGCCCCTTCAACACAGGAATGAACCCAATTGCTTGACTTGCCTGGTTCAGTGGAGCAGCAGCGGCTGGCAGAGGCTGGAGAGCAGCAATGGATTTCTCAAAAACACTGGAAAAAACTGTAGACGCAGTCGCAAGACCTATGAGAGCACCAAAGAGGCGGAAAGCCACCAGTATTCCGACCGCCAGGGCTTGGTCCTCCACGCTCGTTGCGCTTGCCTGCATCGAAAGCGCCGGCACTGTCCACAGGGCACCAAGACCAACGCCAGCGATGATCTGAAATCCAGCCGTCTCCGCTATGGAAGATTCCCGGCAGAACATTGAAATGGTACCGATACCAACGGCAATAGTGACCCAGGAAACCCAAAATTGCCACAGATACCGGCGGCTGACCTCAACTGCGACGCCAGACAGCAGCGCGAACCCGACAACTCCACAACAAGATGGCAGTATAGATACTGCAGATTGAAGCGGTGATTGCAACTTGACGGCCTGGAAGAACAGAGGCAAATATGTGGTTGCAGGGTAAATTATCAAACCGTGAATCGTGCCACTGACAAGGGTCATCAGAGACGTTCGAGACTTGAAGATGCGGTGGGGAAACAGCGGCGCCTCCGGCTTGGCTTCATAAAATGCAAATAGGAGAATAACAAATATTCCGGTGACCAGAGGCACGATGGTTCTCCACGAGGACCAAGAATAGAGATTGCCCGCCCAGCTGAGTGGAAGAACAAAAGACGCTGCTCCTGTAGTGAACATGAAGCTCCCGATCCAGTCCAGCCGAGAGAATCTCGTTGAAAGAGGCTCATTGAGCCCCTCCAAGCGTAGAAACAAGGCGGCGAGGGCAACATCAACGCCAAGCAGGGGAACATTTATCCAGCCAACCCAGCGCCAACTGACATGTTCGCTGAACCCTGCACCTATGATTGGCCCGACGATGGTACCAAGCGCCATTGGAACAGCCATCAGGCCCATATAAAGCGGTCTTTCCTTGAGCGTCGTGATGTCCACAATGAGTATCTCGTTGAGGACATCGAGACCGCCGCCACCTAGCCCCTGGAGCAGACGTCCGATGATGACCACCACCATAGAATTTGCCGTGGCGAAAACGACGGATCCCGCCAAGAAGAGTACATAGCTCGTGTAGAGTGGGATTATGCGGCCGAGGACGTCCGATGCGCTGGCGTAAATAGGTAGACTGACGACGACTGTAAGCGTGAAGGCGAGACTCGCCCAGAAGGCCTCAAAGGTAGTACCGCCCAATTCTTTGGTCATGATCTGCGATGGTCAGCTTTCGTGAAGCTGCTGAGCTTTCGAAGTGGCCTAGCTGTCAGTGGCTTACTGGTATTGAGACGGCCATGATGGTTGAGTCCATAGAGCAAAGAAATACCATGATCAAAAGGCACAGAAATGCCATGTAGAACGATAGTGGCTTCCTGTGATGGCTAGCCGTAGCCACGGCCTCATGAGCCTCATGGTCCCGCGCCGCGGAGCTCTTGTCTTCCAGGCTTATTCCCGCTCCTGGAGGCACACCTTCGGCGGCTGACGTAGGCGTGCGTTCCATGCCAATGCTGTCAAAAGCCCTACCCGCGTCCATTCTCCCACTCTGCATATGCATGGAAGGGCTTCCTGGTTTCCCTCGGTCCTGAAAGCCGCTGGCCACTCACGTCACAACTCCAAAGCCGTCGCCAAAGTTAGATGGAACGACCTTGGACACGGTGTCCGGCTGGTAGCTGTGATCGACTTCGTGCAGCGATTGCGGACACTAACCAGAAGGGGGCCATGTGATAGCTGATAAAAGTAAGAAGCAACATTCCAATGGTTGCCCAGACAAAAACCCCGACCTGTCAAATCTCCGGAGCAAACCTGCAGATTTGTGGGACCACCGATGTGGAACTTCGAGGCATTGTGACGACGAAGTCGGCACGAGTCCGGGTCCAAGCGGTATTTGTGGGCAGATCATGTCTATCAAGACGCGAAAGCAACTTCCACGGCCGATCATCACCATTCCTGGTTCTGTACAACCTGAGATGCAGTCCAGGCATCAGCATCGGGCGTAGAATGTAGTAGATGGACAACGTGCATCGACAGCCTTCCCTGATGGCACATGCAGCGTTCCCGAATAATATTTGTGTTGTTGTTTGCGGGGTCCAATGCTAACTTTCGAGGTTACACAATGTACTCCAATCGACGACCGGTCCACGGAGTGTTCGAAAACCTGCACTTCGGGCATCATGTGTATTGAAATGTCATACGGCCATCTTGTGATGGTATGCACACAAAGTTCAGTCTATTTTGTGATGACCGGAACCGAAACGCCTCATGAGCCTCGTACCGTGTAGGGTGTTTGTGGACAAATAGATATGGATAAGGCTTTTTTTTTTAAAGAAAGCAGAGATTTGCACCTGCAAAACGGAGGGTGCTATACCGGTCGTACTTTCTCGCTAATAACAATAAACACTACACCACACCCATAGCTAATTCATAACCCCACATGGGTGTATTAGGTCTCGGTATTAAGTTTTGGGTATTGGATTGGTTGTGGGCCTGGGTTTGGGTAGGTGAAATTTGTGTGTGTGTGTGTGTGTGTGTGTGTGTGTGTGTGTGTGTGTGTGTGTGTGTGTGTGTGTATGGTGCAAGTGTAAATTGGCTGATGGCGAGTAAGTTATGTACCGGTGCACCCCCCATTTTTGCAGGTGCGAATCTCTGGTTTCGTATTGAATATATTGACAATCGACCATTGTGCCAGCTTTCTCAGCTCCGTGTATTGCGTCTCAGACGGAACCCCGGCACGTGTATATCAGCCTGCATAGTAGCGGACACGAAGTGTGGAATAACCTTCGGATTTCTCGTGTCTTTTCTGTCCTGCATCAATTGGTGATCGCATAGGTTGAGGTCGCCACGGGAACCGAACCCCACTTACATATTTCTTCCTCTACCTCCATACACTCCGAAGTGCTCCGCCATCACCTCTCGCCAACATGCTACTGGACGTGGCAGAGTTTCCTACTGAGCTGTGCAAGCAAGAGGTCCAGGATGTCGGAAACGACTAGGCGTTTAGCTAATTATGTTTCAACAAAAGCCGGACTCGAGACCTCACAGACCTCAGCTTCGGACAAAGAATCCGATGAAGTGGAGGCTAGTGATCTAGCACCCGTATACGAGCTGAAAGTAAGTGGCACGCGCTCGAGCCAGCCACTCAGCTCGTTTCCCCTGGACTAGCGCAACCATATTCGCGGTAAAGGCTGTCCAGATCATTCTAGCTGCACGGTCCGGCATGGGGCCATCGTGGTCTACGCGCCGTGTCCGCGACCATGTGTGATGCTAGCTTCCTCAGCCGCTCCGGAACGTGGGATTCATAGCGCACTGAGTCAACGCCACGGGAAGTAGTGCCGGAGTTGCAAATGCCTAGGAGGAGCTACTTGAGAACAAAGCACTCTCCTCGAAGATGATGTTATAAATAAGGCATCTCTCGAAAGGTTGAATCCAAGTAGTTGTACCTTGAGAATCATTTCCACCCAGCGTTGTCTTGAAGAGTCCTATCGGGCCGTTCCTCTCTTTAAATCAAATTTTTGAATCAACCAGACCTCTCGTTAATAACGAATCCTCAAACCAGTCAACATGCTCTCCAATCTTCAAAGCCTCTGCCTCCTCCTGCCGCTGCTCTCCGGGCTTGGCCAAGCCGGTGTGGTGCCCGAGAAGAGAGCTGACATATGCGGCCAAAAGGGCGAAGACCGCGGCAAGGGCAACTATGACTATGACAGTAGTGGGAAATACTCAACCTACGCCAAATGCTCAGCGCGCTGCGTTGCGGACGCAAAGTGCAAGAGCTTCGCCTTTGGCGGAAAGAACTGTTTGCTCTTCAACGTGGCCGTGAGCGGCAACTTCGACGCCGACTCGAGCGTCTCAACCACATTCTATGATCGTGGTTGTGTCTCGTCCTCCCCAGCAACGACCCCCAGCTCAACGGCGAGCACGTCAAAACCCACTTCTTCGTCGACGAAGCCCGCATCTAGCACAAGCACAAGCACGAGCTCCGTGAAGCCGTCATCGACGCCGACCACCACGGCGTCGGCGACCTCCTCAACCGCGCCGGGCGTGACAGTCCCAGCAGGCTGCAACGTGCCTACGACGCTCAGTATGACCTCGTTCAAGTGGTTCAACTCAACGCACAATCTGGACTGCGCCAACCCGAGCAGTTACCCCTCAGACGCGAAGGTGTGCTGGAACAGCGCCTCCAACACCGTCTGCGCCGACGGCGACACCTCGTGCACCTGCACGCCGTACTGCTACACTGGCCTACCCTCAGCCGCGTACCAGCCGCTGGGCTATGGTCCCCCTGACACAATCTCCATCGGCTTCGGAGACGGTTCCACCTGCGCCGCGGCCAACGGGCAGTCCATTCGCCGATACGAGATTGGCGAGGGTCACTTTGACTGTGGCAGTGCGGCGGACAAAGTCGGCTTCTACGGCGATTCGAACAAGGACTCCGGGAATATCGGTCGTGTGTACTACAGGAATGTCAACAATTTCTGTAACGGCGGGTATCCGAGGTACGAGGGTAGCTTTCCCTTGACTTGCACTCACGATGCTGGGAACAATGCTACCTGTTCTGCGCCTGTTCCTTTGGCCTTGACCTTGGTCGGTTTCGCGTAGAAGCTGGGACAGACTTATTGTTGGAGCACACAACGTTTCGATCTGTAAGGGTAAAAGTTTCAACGATCACTCGGGCTTTGTGGAGTTATTGGCGTTCTTGAGCTGGGTTCACTTCAAAGGAGTAGGACAAATGTAATACATAATGATATACGTCATGAACCGTTCAAGCCAAACTTTGTGCCTTGTGAACTTGACGAGGGGTTGTAGAATGGCTTTCCTTCGATCAGAGTTGACCAAAATGCAGTTGAGACAAATAAACCAGCTGACTCAGTAAAGTGTCCATCAAAGGGTCAGGATAACAATAATTTGTTCTGCAAGAATAGACCGAAGTGAGGTATGTTTGATCACGCTAGAGGGACCATCGTGGTCTATGTGTGCCAGTCTATACGCCTTCATCATATGGTCGAGCAGTCATGTCCTGTGGACTCGTGGACTGTTCGCTGCTAGCAAGAGCACATGCTGATTCTTAGGGACTGTGTGAATGGCGCCTATTTGACCGATCCTGGTGGGTCCCGTCCCGCGAACAATATGCACAATCTCACAATATAGATCGAGGATCTCAGTAAGCCAAATCTCAACTGCCGAGCGATGACTCCTTGGGAAGTTGCGACATCGGTGTATTGTACTACGTTGCCCCACAAATGCAAAGCACGCACCGCTGACAAGAAGAGGAGCAAGGTGGCGACGTTGACACGATCTTGGCCAATCCATCTTGGAACGAGCCAGTGTAGGAGAGATATATCACTAGGCCTTATCAAATGACACAGCATACTCTACACATTTAGTCACAGAGAATGGGTCGAGGGCATTTCATGAAATCGTCTGAGCATATGGATATCGTAAACTGAAATGAAGGTCCTTGCGGCTTGCGAGACATACTTCCGGCCACTGGGCCTCTCATTTCAACAATGACAACGCTTTCCCGTAGTACGATCCGACGTTGAACCAATCAAGCATGGTGCAAGATATTCGATCCACGCGTATATGCATCCGTCAGTGTGGACTCAGGGTATGGCATTCTTCCAAATATTTCCAGCAGTGATCATGCCACAGAGACCTCCTTGCCAGAGCGGGCGCTCTCCTGGATAGCCTCGACAATCTTGAGCACCTCGGCCGCCTCCTGCGCCGGCACAGGCAGGTCCTCCTGCTTCCCAGACGCCAGGGCCTTGGCGAGGATCTCGTAGAACTTCAGATACGTCTGGGGCTCGACGTTGGGGAAGGTGAAGTCCTGGATCGACCCATCCTCCTGGACCACCTCGATGGTGCCGTTGTACGCGGCGCCGTCGACGCCGAAACCCGCGTCGCCGATCTTCATGCCCCCGAGGAGCTGCGGCTCCTGCGCGTCCAGCCCGGTCTTGTGGTAGCTGCCCTTGGAGCCGCGGAGCCAGAAGCGTGGCTGTTTGCTCTCGGCGCTCAGTACCCCGATGCGCACGTGCACCAGCAGGCCCTTGTCGGCGTAGCTGAGCGTCGCGTAGATGCTGTCCGGCTCGTTCTCCAGGCCGCCGACCCCGGACACCAGCCTGCCCTCGCGCTGGTTGATGAACCTGCCGTAGGCGGCGGTGGGCTTGCCGAAGAGCACGTAGACCTGGTCGAGCAGGTGCGTGCCCAGGTCGTAGATGGCGCCGTTGCCGTCGGCCATGGTCAGGGTGCTCTTCCACGACCTAGGGGCGTCTGGCCTGTAGCGGTCGAAGTGGGTATCAAACTCGTAAATCCGGCCCAGTTTCCCTTCCTGGAGGAGATGACGAACGGTTAAGAAGTCCGCATCCCATCTTCTGTTCTGATACACGCATAGAAGCTTGTTCTTCTCCTTTGCCAGCTTCACCAGCTCCTCTGCCTCGGCCGAGGTTGGAACGAAGGGCTTCTCAGCGAGGACATGCTTTCCGCTCTCGATGACTCGCTTGGTCAGGTCGAAGTGGGTATTTGGCGGGGTGGACAGGACGACGAGGTCGATTTCGGGATCTTGGAGCACCGAGTCGAACGAGGTATAGTGCTTGACCTCGGGGTGGTCCTCGGGCGCAGAGTTGCCTTCCGAGGGCTTTCGTTGTACGATGGAGTGCAGTTTCAAGCTCTTTGTCGCCGCCACAAAGGGGATGTGGAAGACTTTCGCGGACAGTCTGTCATACCGGTGCTCAGTCAGCAGTTTCTTCGCGTATCTTCCAAGGAATGGGGCTCTCTTACCCATAGCCGATGATGGAGACGTTGAACACTTTATCAGCCATGATGCGCGTTGAGGTAGAATACTTTCCGTGGAGACAAATTCAAAGCCTTAGTTGAATGTCAAGGTGTTGGAGCTTTGAAGTCTCTACTTGAGAAGATGCGACTGGTGCCCATCATAGCAGCTGAGAGCTGAAGAGTCTCGTCTGTAGACTAAGTAGACGTCGTGATCCGTAGCCCACGGCCCGACCTCGGCAGCCAAGGCAATGAGGCTAGTGCTGCTGCCCCTCACCCCACGGGCAGCTTCTGAGCTTCAAGCTTCAAACTCGGTCGGAGATGCCGGATTGGGAATCCCGGGAAAGCACTTATCCTCAGCAGATCGACGACGAGCAGGGAAGGGTTAGGAGCATTTGTAATCAGAGGCTGATCACGCGAAGTTGTCGACCTCGACCGGATCAGGTTCGGCCAAGCTCCGAATATGGAACACAACGATGACTTCTGGCTTCTGACGACAATTTAGATGACGAGAGGTGCTTAGATCCTCGAGCTGTTCATTGGATATCTTGGTATCGCTGGGCGAGATATACCACATGTCTCGTTTGAGAAGGCGTGTGTGGTAGGTGATCCCGCGTCTCTCCGATGTCCCGGCTTGTCACGTTGACGATTGCGTGGGCACCGGCTGAGGGTAGGATTTATATAGATACCTAGGTAGGTTGAGAGCCGGAGCAATGCCCTTGTTGTTCATGATTCTTCGCACACACTCTCCCACGCTCTTCCGCTGTCTGTGCGTGTGTGTACATGTTGTAACTCCTCACGTGTCAGACTTGGCATAAGTACTATAGGACGGTAAAGAGGATGAAGGTACTGGTGCTTGGTCCTCCCAGGACAGGGACCCAATGTCTGTTGTCTACCCAGCCTGAGCATCTCGAACAACACTAATGAGCCGAGGAGTCAAGCACTCGCAGAGGCTTTGACGCAGCTTGGCATATCGAATGTCTACCACATGCGGGAAGTGGGCAAGAACAAACACCAGGGTCTGTGGATACAAGCCCTCGAAGACAATCTGGAAGGCAAAGGGCCGGCTTGGGGGCGGGAGGACTTCGAGAAGATTCTAGCCGGGTTTGAGGTACGTGTCCCGACCACTGGCATGTGGTTCCTGGGCCGGAATGGGGCACTAGATCGATGCTAACCAGATGGATCTAGGGGGTTGCCGATTTCCCAGCGGCCATCTTTCCCGAGCAGCTGGTAAACGCGTATCCAGAGGCGGACATCATCCTCTCCACCAGAGCCGAAGGTGCCTGGTATGCTTCCATGATGTCGACCCTGGTTCACTATCACACGAACATGCCAGCTGATAGCAGCTCACCGATGGCACCGCTCGCCACCAAGTATCACAGCCTGTGCTGGGACAATGACTTCATTTCCAACGGCCGGGACTACTTCAGAAGGCACAATGATATGGTGAGGAGGCTCGGAAAGGGTCGGAGGTTCTTGGAATGGGACCCCAGGGGTGGGTGGGAACCTCTCTGTGGATTCCTGGGGACCCCGGTGCCAGACCGTCCGTTTCCTCGTGTCGACGACTGGGTCCAGTTCAAGAAGCTCGTTTCTGTTCAGCCTGAGTCGCAGGCCTAGAGAAGACGTCCATTTCTGTTGCAGGGTAGGTCCCCATATTAAGTACCTGGGAGCAGCCCATGATCCCAAAGCAGGGGTTGTGAATCCACTCACATGCAGCTGGTGCTATTGTACTTAGAATCGCGTGGATACTATGCTGCATAAGGTGTACGGGGGGCATTGCAGTGATATCGGGACACTCAAGGCGCTGGCATGTCAAAATCAATGATGGACTCGCCTGCCCTGGCTTCGGAGATGACCATGAACCAAGTAGCTAAACCACACGCGGAAGCGCAACCACGCCCCTTGAACCTGATTTGCTGGCCAACATGGCCACCGGGTAACAGCGGAAATAAAACACCTCAAGGAAGGTGATAAAAAGCTGGGAGATACGGACTGCAGGTTGATCTTGGCAAGCCTCAATGGGATTAACGCGGGATCCTTCGACGCGGCTAGGCCTTGCCGTCCTCGAGCCGTCTAGCCGCGCCGGACCACAACTCTTGCCAGGCAGCCACTCGAACTTGTGAATAAGCACACCGCAGACAGACGATCAACGCGGGCCCTCAGACAACAAGCGTCCTGCTGTGCTGCTATCCGTTGGTATTCTCCTGGACGACTGTGAGCCCAACCACACTACTCTTGTCGCGGTACGGTTGCGGCAACACGCGAAACCACATATCTAACAGTCTACAAGCACAGTGGCGTGATGACCGCGCGGTCGTGAAGATCTTCGCCCGTGAAGAATGACAGCGGGACTCCCGAGAGGCCCATTCGGGCGCTTCGTCCTCGTGGCAGCGGTGCTCGTCTTCATTTTCAGCTTCGCACATTACATGAACGTTGTGCCGGATGGCGTCCGCCTCACCACATCCACCCCAGAGGAGCCGAACAAGATCCCGGTAGAGCAGGAGGCAGAGAGCCCCGAGCCCGGGCCCGAGAGACCTCCGCCGGACTACTCTGCCGCGCCCCAGTGTATCCCTGAGCTGGAACACCTCAAAACGCTTGGCCTGACCAGCAATATCAAGTTCACGAGGCGATGTATCAAACCCGTCTTCTCCACAGCAGCACCACAGTCATCGCCAGCCGACCCGAATGCGGGAGGCGTGGACAGGGATGTCGTCGCCAACATCACGCAACCGCTCATCAAAAGCCCGCCCATCGATGTCAACCTGCTCTCCTGTGACAGCATTGCCGACGACTACATTCCATGTGAGCCATTCAAACTGGCTGTCCCGGATCCGTACCCGGAACGAGTCGGCCAGTACGACCATCTTCTCTTCGCCATCGCGACCTCATCCGAGCGTCTCAAGATCGCCAAGCCTCACTTCGCACACTGGATGGCAAAATCAGGGTCCCCCCTCATTGCCCTCCTAACCGACAGGCCAAACGAAGAGTCAGGCCAGACACAGGAGGACCTCGAGCTGGAGCAGGCCACGACATGGCCGGCCCTCATTGACGAATTTGCCAGCGCGGGCATCCAGCTGCTTCTCGTGCGGCCTCACGACCCGGCACACTCAGTGCCTCAGAGCCATATGATGGTGATCCTCGACATGCTCGCCCACGTGAGAGCCCGACGCATGGCGGCGTCTGAGTACGCGGACGAGGGCGCCGACCTGGCGCATAACGACACATACTGGCTGGGCATCCTCGACGACGATACCTTCCTTCCCGCCATCGAGCCCCTGGCCGCCGCCCTGGCCGCGTACGACCACACGAGGCCCGCGTACCTGGGCGACCTGTCCGAGTCCTTCGCTGCCACCCGCTTCGGAATGGCCGCGTTCGGCGGCGCCGGGATATTCCTCTCCGTGCCGCTCGCCGAGGAACTGGAGCCGCACCTGAGTGACTGCCTCAGCGGGCGGGGAGGGGACATGCAGCTGATGGAGTGTGTCCACGACCACACGCACACGAGGCTTGAAAGAGTGAAGGGTCTCCAACAACAGGACATGAAGGGGTCCTTGGATGGCTTCTTTGAGAGCGGATGGCGGTTCCTGACGCTTCACCATTGGAAGAGTTGGTACTCGGCTCCTGTTTTGGACATGGCCCGCGTTGCCCTGGTGTGTGGTGGATGCTTCCTGCAACGATGGAGATTCCCAGACTTCGGAATTAGCTCCAAGAACAAAACTGACGCAGGACCTTGGGATTCTGGGGATGGAATGGATACTTCGAAAGCCGAGGTCGTCTTCACCAACGGATACTCCATCGTCAGGTACCCCAACGGTGCACCAGAGTTGAATCTGATGGAGGGCACGTGGGAAGGCGCCGAAACCAAAGACTATCGATGGTCCCTTGGTCCGATAAGACCAAAGTTATCAAGAGAAGATAAAATGACATGGCGGCTGGTTGAGAGTGTGAAGGACGACAAGAGTGGGGCCTTGACCCAGGTCTATGTGTTCAAGGATGAAGAAGGAAAAGACCCAGTGGATGATGTTATTGAGCTGGTCTGGGACCCCAGGTAGATTCATAAATTCACGTGAACTTTTAAGCTGTTCTGCATAATTGCTCATGTATGGGGTTGTTACGTGTGCTTCCCAATGGGCACGCCGGCAGACCTCGAGTATTGAGTAACGCCGCGATAGTTCGGTGGTTGGCCTGAGTCCAAAGCCCCTATACCAAGACTCAGATGGACGCCACGTCAGAAGGGAAGACACGCTAAGAAACTCAGTGACAGGTTCGTGACTCAACCTTTAGAATAGTAACTGAGAATCAGGCATCTCACGTGCGGGTTATCTGACGTGCATATTACTGAATCACGACGGTACCACGACGGTACCCGAACCCAGTACGGAGTCAGTGCCAAGCACACAGGTCCAGCTCAGTCGAAGTTGTCTTGTTTGAGGGCAAATGACGTAATAATCCATCAGGTTAACCTCCCGACAACTTTTGCTAGATCTTTGAAACTAATGCATTCTGAAATTCTGATGATATACGTTCGTTCCATAGCCCCAAGACACATCACAGATGGCTGCGATACACACCGAGGACGCCTCGGACCGTCTGCACCTGAGCTTGCTCTCATCGCCCAAGGACTACGACAAGCCCAATACCGGGCTACATGCTTACCGGGAAGAGGCTCAGGGTGAGGGGTGTTGGATCGTTCTAATCAATACAGGCTACAACTGCGAGCAGTTTCCAGAAGTAAGTCAAGAGTAATTTGTAGTCCTAGCTGGGTCAATTGTCGTTTTGGAACAATCGGACGGACATGAGGCAAGCTGCTCCTTTGCTCTACAATCAGAGCTGACCATTATCTGATCAGGAATTCGGCGGGCCTGACGACCCCCGACCATTGGTGATATGGAACGTCCCAGAGCATGCCAGGAACCGGGAGCTCGAGGAAGACGAAGTCGCGGCCGGCCTGCACTGGCCACCGGATGATTATACCGACTACGGCGAGCCATTTGAGGGTGTGCCCGAGGGCCATGGCACACAGACTGCTATTATCGCTGGCGGAAAGTGGACCGGGATTGCTCGCCGGGCTGGCTTGTACCTCATCAAAGCGGGTGGGGCTGTCCTGGACAGAGACGACAACGTCGTCGAAGAGGACGTATATAGGCTGTCGTTGAGACTATCTTTGGACCACATCTTGGAGAAGTTCAAGGACGGGACTCTGCCCCCTGGCAAGACAGTTGTTGTGATTGACACCCGTGAGTTGCGTGACGAGCGCGGTCTTTGTATGGTGGGTTTGTGATGCTGCTGAGATATTCATGCTGACAGGCTTTATACCTCCTCTGCAGTCTGGGACATCGACGATATGACAAGTGACGACGTTGAAGCGAAGCAGAGGTTCGACGAATGGTGTGAACAAGTGGAACAAGCCCTCGACGAGGTTGACAGTCTCGGTGGCGTCATGGTCTCGGTCGCAGCTGGGAACGAAGGGAAGTATGACCCGCCAGGGGAGACCGGAGATTTCGTGCCAAACATATTAGCAAGGCGCGAGGATTCGCCTCTTGTTATTGTAGGCGCAGTGACGAGGTGAGACGCCCGGGATGGTACTCACCAGAAATCATTCTCTTTACTCCAATCTCATGTGGCTGACGTGTTTGACGGGATAGCGAAGGTCAGCTTGCAAGAATAAGTTCGCCAGCCTCGAGCGGCATTCCCATCACATGCTACGCTATGTGAGTACACAAGCCAAAGATGGATTGTCATCAGCAAGGCCCCTTCCCTTGGGTGAGCGGAAGTAAGTATGTGACTGCAGGGCTAACCGCTTTGAAATAATCCAGGGGCAAAGACCTGCTGCTGCCCGACATGTCGGTGGAGCAAAACACCTTACAAAGCGGGACAACCTTCTCAGCTTCCATAGTGGTATGCAGTCTTCCCCGCAAAGCCTATGAGGACAACTCCCAGTTGACTGACATTTTCCGGTGGAACTTGGTGATTCAGGCTGGTCAAGCTGCATGCATGCTTTCTGACCCGGCTTTGCGCGAGGTCCTCAGATGGAGCAGTGGGGATACCAAGGGCGACACAGTCGCAAATCGTCTCAAAAACCTCCTCTCCGAGGAGGGCAAGTGGAGCTTCCAAAGAGTGCGTAGGGAGCAAATGCTCGACCCGACGAGCGCTTGGGGGCAAGTCAACGGCATTACCTGATTCCTGATTTACAAACTTACCAATTATCCGACAGAGACTACCCTCTCCCAGACAGGCTTAACGTTGTGTGTAATAGCTGTGCTATCTCACCGAGACCGGGAAAGAAGCATAAAGTGATCGTGTGAGCGCGTCTTCGATTTTGTTGACTTCAACCACGTTCAGGTATGCATAGTGAAGGATTTCTACTCATATTGAACCTTCTCCCGACACAATGAACTGGAGACTAGTGAGGTGAACGGTGCGTCTCAGTTCAAGATCATGGAACGGCCCAGGGAAAGAGCCTTGATCGCACGGTGTATGACATGTCTTGTTCGCGGGGGGTAAGCAATGGGAAGTTCATTTCTCAAGGGAATGAAAGGATCTGTACTACTCAGAGATAATCTGTACTATTACTAGTCTTACAAGAGTGTATTCTGGCGGGGAAGCCTCCGCCCATTGCAGAATAGCAAGGGCTTTATGTTTTCTCCATTTACACCTCTTCCCTACTAGCTATAAAGTAAAGCTTAAGTTCTTAACCTTAAAGGGCCTATTTATAAGTAATTTTATTCTTAATTTATAAATATATAAGGTTATATATAGTTCTTTTATAGAATAAATAATACTTAAAAACTTAATATTAAAAGTATATTAATAATAACTTAAAAAAACACCTTTTTATAAATAATCTTATAGGAATTATTATATATCTTAAGTCTTTATATAATTATAATTTACTTAAAATAAATAGATAATTTCTTATAATTATAATTAAAAGGCCTTTAAGGTATTAATATTTATATTTTTTTACTTATATTATTTATAAGTTACTTATTATAATGCTTAGTATAAGTTTTACTAAGATAACTTAATATTAATATCTTATTACTTAATATAATTAATAAAAGATAATAATAGTTTTTCTTTTTAAGAGATCTTAAAGAGATAAAATAATCTTTAGGTAATTTAGATTTTAGATTTTAGATTTTAAGCTTATATTTTAGTATAAAACTTAGCTAATATAGATTTTATCTTCTTTTTAAGAACTTCTCCTCTAAAGATTCTTAAGGAAGGAGTTCTATAAGTAGGTGAAAACTAGTTTAATTAGGAAGGGGCAGGTCTTTCTAATTAAGAGAGGTTTTCTTGGGAGAGAGGGTCTTAGAAGAGTAGAGGGTCTTGAAGACAATTGCCGTTTATGGGTATAAATGTTGGGTGATGGGGCGTGGGTATTGGACCGTTTTGCTGCCAGAGGGACCGTTTAATCACCCGAGGGATGGTCTAATGACGGTCTTCACGAAAACCATACTGCGCGCTACGGTAGGCAGTGACCCACAGCCCGAGGGACCGGGTGAGCAAAACGGAGACTGCACATGTGGCCAATGCTTCAGGATGTGATATCTGACTGTCCACTCCCCTTGATCCGCGACAAGCACACAGCTGAAGAATACGTGTCGCCCGAGGTTTCCGCTGCTTGGGTTCATGGATTATAGGGCATCGTCGATCTTCTGGCGCGGAACCGCAGCAAAGCTGTCTGCTAGCATTCGACGCATGTGATGTTGAGCAAGGAAAATTGGGGCTGGCGGCTCGTTTCTGAACTGCCCTATGAATATCGGATAAGGGCCCCGGCTAGAGACGCAGACAGGCATACGGTACAACGGAAGCAAGGCTGGGAGCCCCTGTACCCGTCTAGAAACAATCTCATCTGCTACCTGAGGACTTCAATTCCTGGTTCATGAGAGCATAGAGGCTGCAAAGGATTCTTGAAACAGCAGCAAAGAAAAAGAGTTGAAATAGGGTCTACGGAGTGAGCATGACAGCAGGTTCAAGATGCAACACGAAACGCGAACTTGGGTAGCTGCCATCGAGAACCTCAGAATCGTTACGGCTGGATACCTAGGTACATGTAGATAGTTAGACTCCCGTACTCCAGCACAGAGTGTTCGAGTAACGCCCTGTAGCAGCAGGACAAGGGCAGCTTAACTCCACGCCGGGACCCGCAGAGCAGTACTGACTTGGGGGACGGAACATGCCGTCCGGTAGGTAGGTGTTGGCGAGTTGAGCGCCACTTGGTACGCTGTGATCGGAGCGGAGCCTTTCCCGTAAAAACGGACAAATAGAACTGACAGGTCAGGAGCCGATGAGAGTGCTGTGCAATGCCATGTCATGCATGCAGCAGAATCGACCGACATTGGATATCTATTACCTCGACTGGCGACGCCGGGAAGGTCGTTGTATTTGGCCTTGCAAGCCAAACATTGCCAACAGCATACCGGGGGGGCAGGACGAAGGATGGAGGGAACCCAAGAGTCTCATCAGCGGCAAGGTATGGGGTATTAATGTTAAGACACGCCTCTGACGGTCAGCCCTGTTATTGCACCAGGCTCGAGCCAGGCAGTGAACTCCAGGTCTCAAAGCCCCCTGTCGATCCAGCTTCTAGCACACGTGGTAGAGACACGCCCCACCTCGGTGTAGATTCCATTCCCTATTGAGGTGCTTCTGGGAGCCCCATGGGTCAGTACACTCAACCTTGCCTGCCTGGCCTTGGCCCAAAGACGCGACAGAGCCTGACGGTTGTAGTCCTGACCAACCTCCTTCACCGGTCTTGGACGTCTTACGACGCTCTTGCAGGTGTTTCCAAGTACCTGCAATTAATTTTCTCTCCGCATCCTTCCCAAATGAGAAGGGATGTAACAAGTACTGATGCTCGATGGCGACAACTGGAGCAAACTTTCGGCATCCTCGGGCGCCAACCTCCAATTATCTAATGTATTGAACCGTCCCCCAAGCGGTCACCCGGCCATGATGTAGACAGGACGCAGAAGACGGGATCTCTGAGTCCAGTTGATGGATTGGGCTCCCTTATTATTAGTGGTACGGTTTCCTTCCCGGAACCTCCCTGAACCCCTTTGCGGAAAGTATCCCCGCTCCTCGCCAGATTTCGTTGCGCGCTAGAGTCAGAGACCGTCGCAGGCATTTGCCTTTAATGAGCAGGCAGGGCAGGTCATACTCTAGGCACGGTAGTGTAGTGGGCGGCGACAGCAGTAATCAGTTTTTCACGGGAGCTTCCAGCCACACCGAGCTTTTGAGCATCTGGACACGGGTGTTTTTAGCGGTTGTTGCACTACATTTGTGCTCGTTTATCCCTCGACTGGTTGGCTATATTTTCTTCTCTGATAACCTTTTCTTGATTCCTTTTCGTGAGTGGGCAGTATGAAACCTTGTCCACAGCGGGCGAGGATCACACATTGTCTCGGGGTGAGCTGCGGTGGGCCTAGAGCGTCAGGCGGCCTACCTACCTAAGTTTCCCGTTCGACGAATGTCGTGTTCGCAGTATAGTTACATGCAGACCGGCAGGCCCATGTTGCCTTCCACAAAAATTATGATCACGTCTGCGGGCTGCCCTCCCTTCTCCTGCAACCCGAACATACTGCTTTTTCCACCTTTTGCGAGCTCACATCGTCACGTTCCGTATTTCTATTGTTCCAGGCGGCTCCTCACAGTGCCACCGCCCGATACATACCTCGCCGACTCGAAGCTGTCTACGCGATGTGGCGACTGTAGGAGGATCTTCAGAACATGTTCCCCTACGACCGGCTGACCGGTCAAACCTCGGCCTCATGTCGATACCAAGCTTGTTGACAACCAGCAGCGACGTTAGTTAGTAACCGTTCCTTGTTTGTATCGCTTGCTCTAAGGCCAAGATATCCGAGAAATCGTCCGTCTTCTCGATGACTGACCATTGACAGGTCAGACGTGTCGTCGTGTGCCACTGGATCATCCGATCCTGATCATCAGAAACGGTCTTCTTGCTGCCAAAAAGACAATGGCTGTCAACGTTCTGCAACCTGCAGTTTGTCAACCGGAAGCACATATGCAGCTTTGCGTGGTGCTTGCCCCCTGGGCTCCCTGTCGACATTCGTGGCATCGGCCAATCAGCCCCCGCGGCCCAGCCGAGGACACAATGATATCGACAGGCGCTTCTGCTTGCTGCCGTCACGAAAATGGGCATGACCTGCATGATGGGAACCTGTGTTCCTATGAGCCCGAAGACAGTTTGTGTGCCTTTCTATCAGTGGAGTGGGGTTGATTGATTAATGGCCCCCGTCCCCTCCCCCCACGTTCTGTTCCGCCTCGAACAGTCCAGGTCAAGTTGTCAACCGACTCCACCTGTATACACCTACACACCGAATCCCAAACGGAACAACAGACACAAGTGTCACTTAAGATTCGCACACCCCTGGGCATGTTACGGCTGTGATTGGTGTTGGACAGTCTTACCTCGGTGTCAACCGGTTTCCAAGCCATATTTCAGCAATCTTTTCTAGGCGATCCACGTGGTCAGCGCTCGGACTTGCGGATGCATTTTCGAATCACTCCACGGGTCTTTCTCCCGGCTTCAGATTCTGTCGGGCCGGTCCAAGCTCGAGTGTTGGTTGGAAGCCCTATCGGAAACCGGTCTGAAGGAACCGTCGCGCTGGGTCACTAGCTTCAGCCTCAGCCCCGGACTTGGATAGCAACGCATGGTCATTGGATACTCAGCACCATTACAGTGGGCTTTGGTCCTCTCCTGCATCAGCCGATCGTTGTACACCGGCACCTCTCCTGGTCTGGTCTCGGCAACAATCACGGCATCCCGTGGAACGGGGCAGCCGGCCACTGAAGGGAGAAGCCGAGATCTTCAGGTTGGACTGTGGACGTTCAAGCGGACATCATCGCCATATCTACGAAGATGAACTCCTATAAGACCGACGAGATGGTTCCCGTCCACTTTATACATGAGGTTCGTTTCCCAGGCCTCTCTCACCTCTTCACCGGAAGTTTCTCTTCACCCTCCATTCTTCATCACACCACCAGTCGATCTATGTTCTTGCTTATACATTGAAATACGACGAACAAATTAACACTGCGTACACCTCAACAGGCATCAGCCACGTCTATTGACGGTTCCAGGAGAGGACTCAAGAGAGGCCGTTTCAGCTTGGAAAATACCAATAGCTCGGCTAATAAGCCACCCGTGAAGAAGGCACGTCCACCAAAGCAGTGCTACCCCGGGGGTCACATCGAAGTCTGGCACAAATCTTCCCCTGTTCAACCCAAGGAAACCATCTGCGGTACCTCCGTGCAAGCGAAGCCCATAGCTGAAGACCAGCTCGCACAACAACTACAACTGCAACGCCCCATCCCTCTCACGCAAGATATCAGATATCTTTCAACAACACATGAGACATCGGGAGCCACCTTTGTCCCTGTCTACAGCGGCCGGCCCTCATACGCAGCCGCTTGTTCCGAGCAGTGGTTACCTGAGCCAGTGATATCACAAGATTCATTTTCCCGCTGTTTACCTGCCGCCACAAATCTCAGCCTGTCGTCTTGTAATTTTACGCCATCCACCACTTTCTCAAGCACTGCCCACGAGAAATGGGCCGACATTTGTTCTGAAACACTTTCGTCAGAAACGTGTACGGATAGCAACTTAGAGGTTGGGGCCCTGCTTCAGACACAAAATCTCGAAGGCCCCAGACAGGCAGAAGACGTTGACTTATATAACTCGCTCTTTCAAACGCATGGAGATCCAATATCATATCTTGCCGAGCTTCCCTACGCAGACTTTTGCTACTTTCCGTGGACCGCACCGAATGACCTCACCATGGGTGGCGGAGAACATTTCCCAACGCCACAGCTAGAGCAGGCTGCCTTTCCTGGTTCTGAACCTGTACACAGGCCGGAAGAATGCGGGCAGCTTTCAGTTTATGAGCCCTGGCCGGCACAAGAGCTGGGGTCCAGTCTCACGCGGAATTGCCCACCACCGGTGCAGCCCTCCTTGCAAGATACTATGAGTAATTGCACCTCACCACCCCAAACTCTCGGACAGAACGAGCTACACCATAATGTGGCTCCCAGTGAGGGCCAAATGAGCCACAAGGACCTGGTGCTGAGCCCACGCCAAAAGTCCCAACCCCCACAACCCGAGCTTTCTCGGGCGGGAGACAAAGAAGTCCTCACAGTTTCCGAGGACAGTCAGGACACAGGCGAGGACTGCACCTGTGGAACAGAGTCTCCGAACACCTGTTCATCCTGCGTCAATAGCCCACAGTCGTGGGTCATGGTCACTTACAAGCTGATGAAACCCCCGGGGAACGAGAGAACCGAGAAAAAGCCCCCGAAACCTAGGCGGCGGCTGGAGGAAGACGCCCGGCGACAAACTTCTCAGACTCGAGACATAGGAGCATGCGTGAGGTGCAAGATTCAACGGATAAGGGTACATAGCAGCGGGTCCTGTACTTGCTCAAGAGGCCAGAGACTGACTTAGACCTAGTGTGTCCCCAATAGCGAGGAGCCGTCCGGGCCTTGCAAAGGTTGTTGCCAAGTCGCCTTGAATCACTCGAAGAAAGTCCTACACCATATTGGCTGTCATCGTGTAAGTACCATTCTTCTCTTGCTACAGTTCCCCAATCTGTTCTCTATGGAATGCTCCAGAATATACCACTTCAGGACCCGTAGCAGATAATTAACGTGTACCAGTACAAGCTCCAAGAGGTCGTCCGTAAGCACAATCCTCCTCCGTTCCCAGCTCCGTGCGTGTTATGTTTTGGAACGTTCCGGGATACATCACTTTAGGACCCGTAGCAGGTGGTTAACGCGTACTAGTCTTCCGCACCTCTGGATCGAGAGTCACCGACCGATGGCATAGCGCCCAAGTCCGGAATGTGATGACTGAGGGAAAGACTCTCACTGTACAGATGATGCAGAACTTCGTCAATGTCCCATTCACGTGCCAAATACGCAAGATTGCCAGCGCAGGCCGAAGTAACCACAACGACAAAACTATGCGAGAGTGGTGGGACGGGAAAGACGTGCAGAAACAGCCTGTGGCAGATTACGCGCTTGCTGATGTTCACAAAACCGTGGCTCAGTACAAGGATTACATCCGCAACAGCGTCCTCGGCACCAACTCAAGCCGTCAGCCAGCCATTGTGAAGGTCGTCGAAGGCTTTCGGAAGACGAGCCATAGCACTGGCACTGAAATCGTCGGAGATGTGTTTCAGAAAGCTTGGGATCATTTCTGCTCCCTCCCAAGTACTGATGCAGCATGGGACTTCTATCAGCCCTGGCCTCCGGGGAAGACTCAGGAAAAGACTCAGGGAGAGACTCAGGGGAAGACTCAGACAAACAAGACCGAGACCGCGAGACTGGTTTCTGAGAAGGAGTTTCTCTTGGGTTTGTTCGAATTACGATTTGCGTTGAGTAAGTTGCTCATCACCTTCCTGATTCCCCCATCTTTCACGTAGCTGAATACCATGAGCCTCTGTTGATTGGGTAAATGACTTAAGGGCACGCAACTGGCTGGAGTTGGATCTGGGAAGAAGGCATTCCAAAAGATCTGATCGCGGAAAACTCTGGTTTCCAGCCATTGCAATTCCCACCACTCAAGAACTGTATTGGTACACCAAGAATTGTTGTAGGGCAGATCGACTGCCTTCGCATCTCTTGTATTTTGAAGCCTCTGACGAAATCACTCCTTAAGGTTCTTATGGCTTGGATTGCTGACCGACAGTACGATCGCTGGATGAGCATCTTCTTCGCGACGTTTATTCTTCTCAGCGAACTGTCAGAAGCTACGCAGGATGCATACCACCACGGATTTTATGACAAGGAGATTAAGGGCACTGTGAGTTCTCCCGGGCCTGTCGACTTGTGAAGGAAAAACAAGATGGGAATACGAATCATACTTATTGACCTCTAATCAGGGCCCCAAACATGCTCATGTCATCCGAGATATCCACGAGAGCGCCAACATCATACTTGCACATTGGCATTACTACAACTGCGGCACTGACCCGATGGAGTTCTCCAAGAATCAAAGCACTAAGAGGAGCAAGACGCCTTTGAGGGCACTGACAGCTGAGCAACTTGCCATCGTTCAGGACCTCTGGAACGGGATTCGTCGGTGGAAGCAGGGACCACATAGTCATTTTCCCCTGGTCCTCACTCATAGTGAACGTGCTGCTGACTTGCGCTCATAGACGATGATCCATACGACAACAAATATACCGAAGGATGGTGGAAGAAATGGTGTCACAACATGTATGATCTGGCCCTCTCGTATCTGTCGAATACTTCTGGCTTTGCAGCAAGAGACTAACAGGTACTAGGTATTTTGCAGACCAGATGATTGACACCAAGTGGACGCCGCGGCATGTGTTTTCTTGATTGAAGCTTCGTCCACATCGATGTTGCTGGACTTACAGTATGCACGTGTTAAAAAACTGCTCACTAGCGTACACGTGTATTCCTGCTTTGGGTGTTTAGTCGGTTTTTTTCTTTGTCCTGGTACTTTTGGGCTTGCTCACAGTTTCATGTGGATTCAAAATAATTGCACAGCAACAATTCGGTTGCAATGAAGTTTATGAAGCGATGACGATTGGCAGGATCATCGAGTCTGTTGACTCATGAGAGATCTGAACGGCAAGGTGTCTGAGTGAAAGCCTTGTCTATTGGCATTCCATAATGGGCATCACGGTCTTCACAGCAAAACAGGGTAGATTGAATACTATTGGAACAAGGATAAAGGTGGAGAGCAAGAGTGGACAGACTAGCTGGAAAGACTCAAGCACTTAGTCCAATACTAGTGGGTAACCTGAAGCAAAGCAAGTGGGTTATGTATACATTGTCAATTCATTGCGGATACGAAAAAGTGCTAGCATGCGAATCCTTCCACTCCGCGTCGGACCGCCTCAACCTGGACGCCCAAGTGGACCAATTCTTTCTGCTCACACCACGATGCGAGGAGCAAAAATCTACACCATGAGGACATTTAATAATGATGACCAGCAGAACGACAAAGTCCAGACTCATCATAAGGACTACAATGACAGGCTGCATGCAATAGTGGCCAATTAGAGATTTATTCCGTGCAACTCGTAGGTAAAAAAACGCCCGTGAGCGAAATTCCTGCTTAAGCAGCCGGTTCTCCACGCCGATTCACGAGTGGCTGGGCTCATGAGAGTGGGGCATCGTAGAAGAATTCTTTCAGTGGATTTGGCTCGTACGAGACTATCCAGAAGAGTCCGGTGGCCCATGTGTGTGGCTATATTTCATGTGCAGTATAGGTTGATGGGTACGTAGGGTCCTTGCGGCACTCCATTTTTGAAAGACTGCCGACCAATCCGGCACTGACTTCTTCGAATCAAAGACTCATATGATTCTAAACAAGCCAATCACTGCTATTTGCCCAATATCTGTGACCTTGTGTAGGAATGTCATGCATGAGAGATCCACCACTGCTCACCTAGCCACAACCATCCTGGAAGACCCCGTCAAGACTTTTATTCTCGGTACACGGTGGAAGAGTTCAAACACCTTAAATTGAGATTTCAAAATGACCATGCTGCGTCAAAGAGGGCAAGAGAGGCGAAAATGTGCGCTCATTTAAGATGCGTTGCCCTCACTTGGGTACCTACTCAAGTACCTAGGTACTTAGTAGGTAGAATGGCTATGGCCGTCGCTGCTATACGAACTTGACTAGGAAAACAGGCCGAGCACTTGCAAGCGTACTCTCTGACCCCATGACGAACCTGAGACACACACACGACCCTAGGTGGTACGGGAGCCAAACATTGAAGCCGGTCATGTAAATCAAACACCTCACTGCGTGGCTAATGGTTCAGGTATGATCAACGTAAAATCGTAGGCTGATAGTTCTTGCCATGCACCATCGGCAGGCACGTGGGTCACCATTTCGGTACTTCAAGAGTATATTACGCATTCTGGACAGCATCAGTACTATATGGTCCGAGACATTTGTTCTATTAAATGTGTTACAGTCCCCACATTTCCAGATCCGTATTTCCATGTCAACTCCCATGCCAGTGGACAGCCCCAAACATACGCCAAACGAATTAGAAAGTCAATAAGGACTCGCGGATTTCACAAATGCTACAAAAGAAATGACACAAACCAAGAGATCTAAAATTGTTCAAACTTAAAGCACACACCCCCCCTGACGGCATCTGGGCAGGGTGTTGCCCCCCGCGGCCTACAGCGGGTGATAACGCCGCAAGGAGAAGACACACCAGCTAGTTAGCACTCCGGTGATCATTACCTCACAGGCGCCACGTTGGCCAAGACATTCTCGCGCCATGACCACAGCGCCGCCCAGGTGGCCCCGGGCCCGACGGTAAGCTGTCCAGCGGCGACGCCGAGGGCTGCGAGTGCGGCACGCGATGAAGTCACGTAGCCCACCTGGCGCAGCTTCCAGATGGAGAAGAGCTCGTAGACGATGAGCGCTGTGGCTGAGACGACCATGTCGAACTGCAGGAAGGCCAGCATCGAGGCGACGGGGTCGGTGAGCCCCCAGTCCGCGGCGAAGGGGTCCTGCAGGCCGAAGAAGAGCCCCGAGATGGTGAGGTCCGGGTGGTGGTAGGTGTAGATGAGGGTGGTGATGTGCGCGGCCGCCTGCAGCCAGAACAGCACCGAGTAGGCGGCCTGGAGGATCGGGACGTCCGGGTTGTTGTACCGCTTCAGGCTGAGCTCGATCGGTAGGTTGGGGTCCTCCTGCGTCTCCTTCTCCCGGGCGGCCCTGCTCTTCTTTGAGTCTTTGCCTTCCTTTTCATTCTCGCCCGTCTTTGCGTCTCCGATGGCCTTTTCATCGTTCTTCTTCTGAGCCCCGAGGCGGTCCCACCAGCCTATCACCCGAGCGAAAACGGGGACGAGGATGGCTACGAACGCCGGGGATGGCTGCCAGATTGCGCAGTATTTCTGCAGGACGTGGATGTTGGAAGTTGGGAGGAGCATCAAGATCGTGGGAATGATGTACCCAAGCACCAGCGCGGGAATCAGAGACTTGGCGATCGCCGGGCGCACGAACCGCCCGGGCGCCAGGTCAAATCCCTCGAATATGGCGAGGATGACATAGAGGGGCTCCATGCGCATAATCCCCTGTACCTGCATCAGTAGGAGAGGAACGATGGCCAGCGAAATCAAGGTGCCCTTGTTGCCGGCTCGGTAGGACTCTACAATCCAAATGAGGACATAAGAGGTTAGCTGGCCCAGGAAGAAGTTGGCGATGTGTATCTTGGGGCCAATGTCTGGGACGCCGACCTGAAGGGAAAAGGCCGAGACGATGAAGTTTGTGAATTGTTCCAGGGGAGGCGCACCGCTGAACCAACCAAGGTCCACCGGCGGGCCATCACGGCCCCAAAGCCCGAGTTGCTCGAAGGGAATGCGTTGGGTGAGGAAGGTTAAGCCGAAGAGGAAGAGCATGGCGCCAACAATCAGTAGCTGCACGATCAAGTTGGCCTTGGAGCGGATGGGTCTCGCCGGGAGCTCGTCATCGTACGGGACAGACCTTGGCCTCTTTGGGATGGGAAGCTTGTTGATTCTCACAGCGGGCCTGCAGATCGTGCCCATTCTGTCGACAGTTGCGTCAAGGCCCTTAAATCCCTCGAGACGCATCAGGACCTTTGACAGCAGTGGTTTCTCCTTGGCCATGAACGACTGCGTCTGGTGGGCCTCCTTCACAAATTTCTTGGCGCGGTCGTGGCGTGTGTCTAAAACCTGCGAGAAGACTTCCTCGATCTCCTTGTCCGACAAGTTGTCCAAGTTGCCCCCTCGGCTGTCACGCTTCTCCAGCAACACATTGACGAGCGACGCAGTGGACTCGATGGCATTGTTGCCTCCTTGTCCGCCGATAGGGTTTGGCTTGTGGGCGGCATCGCCGAGGATAAAGATGCGGCGGAAATTCCATTTCTCGAAGACAGTCTCGTGCAGGGGCGTAAGTGTCGACGAGATGCGCTTCTCAAAGACCTGGCCGAACGTGATGGTCTCGGTGATGGGCCGGTGAGCGTTCTCCTTGACGAATTGGGCCTCGTCCTCCTTGGTGTACTTGGGAATGGATTTGCCGTACTTAGTCTCGGGTAGCCGGCTGAAGAAGAACCAATACACCCTGCCCTCGGGCCCAGAGATGATCAGCTGTGAGGCAGCATCCGACTGAACCATGTACATGTGTTCATAATTCCAGTTCGGGACATCTTTTGCGATGCCGAAACTGCACTTGTAGTAGCACGGAACCTTTTCAGGCTCCTCTGGGTCAAAGTGGTCGGGCTGAATTTCGCCAGCAAGGCGGAACATTTCTGTCCTCACGGTGCTGTGAATCCCGTCAGCGCCGACGACAATGCTGCCCTTGAATTTGTCGCCGTCCTTGGTGAGGACCTCGACACCGCCGGGGACGAGCTCGATCCGGGAAACCTTCTTGTTAAGCTTGATCCTTTCCTTGTGGGTCAGATGGTCGTGGAGGATCCTCAGGAGCCATTGGCGATCGAAGAAGATGCATCGATACCCGAGCCTACATTCTGGGGTTAGCTTCACGGGCAACTTAAGAGAGTAAGTAGTACAGGCCAGTCTTGTTGCTCACCTTTGTTCCATGTGGGGCATGATATCGGACGCCTTAGTGACGGGCGTGCCATTCTCATCACAGACATGGGAATACCGGACGTCAATCTCAGGCAATGCCCTGATGGCCTCGTAGCAGCCGATTTGGTCGAGTATACGCAGCCCATTGGGGAACAAGCCGATACTCGCGCCGACTTCAGGAGCGATATCTCCATGTGATTCGAGAAGGACGTAGTCAATGTCGAATTTCTCGAGAATGGCTGCCAATGTCAGGCCGGCAACACCGCCCCCAGCAATGATGATTTTGAATCCCTTGCCCTGGGCCATGACAGATTAGGTTTCGGAATAGGGCCGGTCTTGGGCAAGGCAAGCGATGTCAAGGTTAGAAAAGCGGATCAAGACGGCGGAAATAGAGATAGAGTTGGTGCTAAGTGCTTGAATGCTAGAACACGATGGTTTCCGTGCTTGAGGACATCTTTTAAAGACTCTGAATGCATTTTGAAAAGCACGCTGCTTGACGCTGCTCGAATTATCAATGAAGCTTCGTGATACCAACCGGGCTGCTACAGAGTCCGAATCCGAAGCGGTTGCATTGTAAGTACCTCGGCGCTGTGACTAAGGACGTTATCCGAGCCCGAGTGGAGAGGCGGGCGGTGCAGCCGATCGAGACGACAAACCTTGGGGCCAGGATCTCTGGAGATCCGGGACGAAACGTAACTCGATCTCCGGCACTCGATCTGTTACCCGAAGAACCGGACGGCGGACTCATCAGGGCGACGGCGAGCTAGAGCATGAGCATCAGCATCAGCATCAGCATTATTACGAGCATGAGCATGAGCATGAGCATGAGCATCAGCATCATCACGAGCATGGCACGACATGGCGTGACAAGGCTCACGTAGCCAGACACACCGACACGACGACGCTGCATGTCGTCACCAATGAAAAACCTCCTTGAAAGACAAGAGAACTCGTGTCAGGGACGACAAAGTTTTTCTGGGTTTACCGGGACCGGGCCGCCCACAGATCCGGCAGTTGAGGGTGACGAGCAGCAGGGAGTGGTGGGGCATTCTGAAATGTTCGCGTCCAGTCGCAGGCAGTCCCGCGGAAACAGAAACTCGCAGGGATCTCAAAGGAAGGTTAGCGCAGGGACGTTTCCGTATTCATCGAGTAGGGCCATCACAAAAGCGTATATCAGTCGGGAGTCGCCCATCTTCCGGAAACTCACGAGGTCCCCTTCAGGACACACATGTGTGTTGTACTTGGTGCATAGAGCATGCGGTTGTTCGCAAAGGAGACTGTCCCACAGCAGGGGAGGGCATAGTGGCCAAATTTGCCTGTCGAAACGCGACATTTGCGATCCCTGCCAGCTGTGGTTTGCCCAGACGTCCTATCGACCTGACGTGCCCTGCTTGCCAAGCTTGCGACCTACCACCTGCCTGGACGGACCGACTCTACTAGCAGCACGGAAAAAGCTAGGCGTTGGCGTTGGCTTCGGCGTCGTCCGTCTCAGAGAAGACGCCGCCGTTCGACAGCCACCACAGCACAGCTGCAGAGCTCTGCAGAGCTGTGCACAGGTTTGAACTGCTTTCGACGTTTCCTCAAGACGCAACCATTGCTTCACCAGCAGGCATGCATGCATGATTCAACGAGTATGCAGGATGGAAGAACGAGTCACGGCCGATCTGAATGCTGGGATGAGGCCATCCACAGCTGTGGCCCTCTGTGGAAACAGCCAAGAAGAGGACGGGCAGGGAGGCTTCAGACGCCAAGGATAATGGGCGGACGCTGAGGCTCTTGGGAGGCGAGGATGGCCGCTGATTGAGCGAGCAAACAGCGACGACGCGAAGACGAAGGAACAACAAAGACAGCCAGAGAGTATGCCTCGTTCAGTCAGTCAGTCAGTCAGTCAGTCAGTCAGTCAGTCAGTCAGTCAGTCAGTACCAGTCATCATTCTCGTGCGTCTCGTCTACATGGCACAGCAACGTAGCCACACATGCACCCACGCAACCCACGGTGCCCTCATGCTGGATGAAGATCGGCCCCCACCCGGTGCCCAGGGCGTCTGGCCATCTGCCTGCCCATGCCCATGCCCATGCTCATGTCCCATGTCCATGCAGCCAGGGCAGCCTGGCAGGTCTTGCAGAGTGTGCAGTTAAAAAAGGCGAGAGAAAAGAGAAAACTGGATTGAGCAAGATCCCATGGGCTGGGGCCACAGTAGGGGGCCGCCAACCCACAGGCAGTGGCTGCCCACAAGGTGTACAAGTGGAGGAAGCGTGGGGACGGCAGACCAGTTGACCGTTTTTCCTGGCTGCTCCGACCACACGGAAGCCGCAGCCAGACGGGGATCGACGGGTCAAGGTTCTGCGTTCTACTCCACACGCAGTCTAGCCTGGACAAGAGAGGGCCACCGGGCCACCGTGCTACCGTGCTACGCAGTAGACTACTAGGGCCCGCCTACGTAGTGTGGTTTGTTCGGCCGGCCCTACGACCGACTTTATCTTTCTTTCCCCGGAATTCCCTCGCCTTTTCGCTGTCTTCGAGCTGCCCTGACCAGTTGACTTCGGCATAGCTAGACAGACTAGAGACTAAGTCAGTACTTTGGTCTGTCCCGTCATTCTGGTTCTACCGTCTGGTTGGTATTTTACTCTTGACTAGCGAACCACCACCAATTCCATCATTCCCCTCCTTCTCCTCCTCCTTCTTCCCACCACCTCATTCTCACCACCCTCTGCTAGCAACAGCATCAACACATTCGTTCCTACTGCCCATCCTCGTCTCTCTGCCCTCTTCATTCCTCCCCCACTGACGAATAACCACCCAAAAATCACAACTGACCTGGTACGAGTGCAAAAGAGATAGGGTCGTTTTGCGCAGAAACCCCGTCGGTTGTCCATACGAATCAGCCGTCTTGTCCCCCTCCAAGGCGCCCCCGCCCCATCATGGCAGATGAGCGCGACCGCAACCACGAGTTCGACCGCGAATTCGATGCCGACAGCAACGACAGCTATGACGAGAGGACACAGGGCTGGGTGCTCGAGCTAGAGTCCATATACTCGCTCGGTGACCCTCCCAGCGCCCCGCCCTCCGAGTTTGGCGGCTGGCAGGACGACATCGTCCCCGCCGGTTCCATCAGCACCCGCAATGTGCACCTCCCCGGCACCGCCAGCCGCCGTCCCCAGGTCTCGCAGCCCCTGCCCGGCGCCGCCGAGTGCCTCGACTTCAAGAAGACACGCCGCGGCCGCTTCAAGCCCAACAAGCAGACCAAGCTACGCAACAGCCTGCTAGGCGCCGTCGGCTTCCTCGAAGCAGCCAACGCGTGCGATTTCGCTGCTAACGTCTGGAACCAGACCCCAGTGCCTCGCCACGTCCTCGTGCTCATGGCCCTGGGTGGTACTGCCGCCCTCGGCATGATCTACTTCTGTATCAAGGACGGTCGCCTGAGTCTGGCCAACCTACGCGCCCTGCGGGAGGAACGTCGCTACCTCAAGACCCAGCGGCCGCTGTACCTCGACAACGCGAACATGCTACGGACCATCGACTGCTTCCTCGACATGAACACGAGAGAGAGCGGCACCGAATTGGTTGACAGGATCGGCAGCGATACCCTGCTGGGCATCTCGGCCTTCATGGTCGGTATCGGTACATATATGGCCATGGATGGGAACCACGACAGTGCAAACTACAAGGCGAGCAATCTGTTGACGGGTTACATCGGAAACACGTTCCCGGCCATCTTTGGAGTCACCAACCTGCTGTGGTCCACCTACGTCTTCGTGCGGGCCAAGAAGCAGCAGGCCGCCGCCTTAAACTACGTCAAAGGCTCGACCAGGATCTCCTCCATGCTCCGCAACCGCACGTCCAGCATCCAGTTCCACGCCGCGCTGAACGGCATCACGGGTATTGTCGCTGGTGTGGCCGCCCTGATAACCGCCACGCAGTGGTGGGCCTACATCGTTCTAGTACCCTGTATTCTCACCTCGGGAACCGTCAACATCTTCTGGCGCAAGCGGGTCGGCTACGAGCGGCCCTTTGTGTTGGGCCAGATATCTTCCATCGACGAGGACACTGTATTTGAAGCCCTGAGATATGCAAATGACTGTCATCGGCGGGTATTACGCGTCAAGGCGTCCGGGGAGAGCGACGCATTCACGTCACTTGTGACGGACCCAAACTCGCTGATGTGTGCGCTCGACGTGATCAGGAAGAACAACTTGTTCGAGGACTTTTGCCTGCGCGTCCTGCGGGACAAGGACCTGTCGGGAAGGCTGTTCGGACACGCCAGATTCGCCACGAACTCGTCGGTGTACGGGCCGACAATAGACTGGCACAGCCTCGCTGAGACGCGGGACGAGGTGCTGATGAAGCTGCTCCTGCAGGTCGCCAAGGACCTGCTGAACGAGGACGCCGCAAACTGCTTCAAGTACCAGGAGCGACATTTGCTCGAGGTTTTGGGTTGTTATATGTGCAGAGGTGCGCAGTTCGGCAGGTCCAAGAAGGCGAAAGGCAAGAGGAAACCGCCGGCGCAGCGTATCCAGCAGACAAATGTGCATACCTATGCGGGCCGGCACGCGAACGACTGGCTTTTCGGGGGGTTCTCGCTCACCAAGTCAATAAGAAAGGTGTTCCGAGGCTGAGTACATATAAGCAAGACATATAGTGATCATATTAATCGTAATATCTCGCACGGGGTTCGAGGCATCTGTGTTGTTGTTGTGCTGTTCTTGCGTGTGTCGGGCCAAGGCATGTACATATGTATGTGTTGCCTGCATCCACCCTGGTTGTTCTTACGGAATGAAATCGGGGAAAGAAGTGAGAAATGAATTCAAGAGTCAGATAAAGGGTCCAGTAAGACATATCCACGTGAATTCAAGCTAAGCTAAGCCGATTGACGTCGAAGCGAACCGTTGGTATGAGCACAGCCTCGTTCTGCCGAGTCGACTCGCAGTACTTTCTTATCGGGGCCGATAAGGATTTGGAGGGCAGTCAAAGCTGTCCTCTTCCGCGCCGGCCACCGCCGCCGCCAACACTCCGGAATTAATCCAACTTACAACCACCACGTACTTTCCCGTTTCTTATTTTTCTCTCTCTATAAAGACACCCTGCAGTACCGAGTCCGTCGTAAGGGAACTCCTGTCGCATCCGCCCACACACACTTTCGCTACGAGATCACCAAACCCCGTAATAAATCAAACCTCACCAACAACCTGCGACAGTTCGATTCCACCACCAAGGCGCAAAGAGGAAAACCCCAGGAGACACCGCCGCCACAATGTCCGCCGACCAGGACACCTTCACCCTCCTCCCCCTCCACATGGACCCGCAGTCCAAGGCGATATCCACGACACACCCGTCGTCGTCGTCGCGCGCCCTGGCGCAGGAGCTCGAGACCCTGAACGCGCTGCACCGCTCACTCCTGTCGCTCGACCACCCGGCCGTGGTGCCCCCGCCGCCCGTCCCCGTGCACCCGAAGCGGTCCAACAACATCACCAAGCTCAAGGAGAGCGGCAACAAGTCCTTCAAGGAGGGCAAGTACCAGGAGGCGATCAAGTTCTACACGCTCGGCGTGCAGATGGCGCTGACCCGGCCGGCGTGGGAGCCCGCGGGGCTCATCCGCGACGAGAGCGCCATGCTCCTCGCCAACCGCGCGCAGGCGCACATGGAGCTGCGCGACTGGGTCGAGGGCGGCGCCGACGCCGAGTGCAGCGTCGAGGCCAAGAAGGTCGGGAACCCCAAGGCGTGGTACCGCCGCGGGAAGTGCCTGTACGAGATGGGCCGGTACGAGGAGGCGAGGGAGTGGGTCGGCAAGGGCCTCGAGATGGAGGGCGAGGACGGGGAGCTGGCCAAGCTGCTCAAGGAGATCGAGGGGAAGCTGCCCAAGTAAGGGGATCTCACGAGGGACCAAGGGTCTTGACATTTGAGGTGCGGCCGTGGCTACTAGAGAGGAAATGGTGACGGCGATGGGGGTTGTGGTCGCATCGAGGTAGATGAGACGTGGTAGACTGCCATGCCACCTCAACTCTACGACTGGGGTTTTTGCAGTTCAAGGAGTTTGGAGTCTCAGAGGTTTCGTCCTGCGGGTGGGTTATCACTATTCTTCGTTTATTTTTGATAGCAGCGGCAGTGCTAGTATGTACGATAATGCCGACAGGAAGTACGCTGGTGTGCTCCAGCTACATCACTTGATTCAGTAGTTCAACTCGGTGACATGGTCGTGCTGTCCTGATCGCTGCCGCGTTCTAGGGGGTTGCGATTTGCTTGCTATCATTTAGAAAATTCAAGTACTACAAAAGTTGCCCACTCTGGCTGAACCGCTCTGCCAGGCCCAATGTTTGACGCAGCACGCCTTCCACCAAAAAGCACAAGGATAACTGGCTACACCTATGACCACACACTTGTCTTCTAAAAAGCAATGCAATGCTGGATTCCCCTTACAACTCCCTGTGCCTTCGGGAAGATGAGACGGCAAGCCCACCTCGCGTTCCCGAAAGGCTGGTGATAAAATGAGCGACAAGCAGACGGGAGACCTCTGTCCATCCCGGTACCGCATAACAGGACGATGCCCCTTCTGAATGAAGCCGACTCCAAACTCCGCGAATGCTTCTGGGCTTCCTTCTCTGCTTCTCCCCGGGGTATTTCTGTTTTGGGCCCATGTTTGCTGACTCAATCCCGAGTCGCCGAATCCGGGGTCCGTAGTCCGTCGGACGCAGTCCGTGTTGATCCTTTGTCCGGAACAGCGCCCTTCTTTCCGGTCGGCCGATGTTCCAACTCGCAAGCGCAAGTAATCATTTATGCGGCGGCCTCCTTCTCGTTCATGCTCTTTTGGCTGGTGGTCGAGGTTGTCCGCTTCCGCATGACGGCATCCTGCGAAGACATCCTCCGGTCGAGGGCGCGCTCAAGCTTGGCACCGAGGGCCAGCTTCTTCATCCTGTCGTTCTGGTCATCGGTGAGGAAGACGCGCTGCGAGGTGAGAGCTTTGTTCTCCATGCGGGTGAGGCCCTTCTCAATATCGCTGATCTCGGCGATGGCGCTGTCGGTGGTGTGCAGAGAGGGAGACATGGAGTAGGTGCTGTACCGGACGGATGCTCGGGACTTTTTGGGTTTCGCGTCAGTGAGGTTCAATTTGCAGAGTAGCTGAAGAAATATTTTTTTTGTTCTTGGCCGGAAGGGGGATAGATAATAACAACAACAACAACAAAGCCACTAGTGACAACGATTGCTGGCAGCGAAAGCGAGGGCGGGATTGTGCAGGGCATACACGAGATGGGGCTCAGGGGGGTGGTAATGGGCAAGCGCAGTGTTGCGCCTGTATAGAAGGAATTGCGGTTCACTGAGTGGCTCCAGTGACGATCGGGCAAAAACTTGAGCCAGAAGGTGACGTACCGAGGGCGCCATAATTGGGCGAGAGGATTCCAGAGAAGTGGGCATCGTGCAAGGCCAGTAAAGTCGCGTGGAATGATTGATATGAACTGCAGTCTTAGCCCGGCGCAGCGTATGGCAGGCAGGCAGTTGCTCCGGCACTGGTTGCTGGGGGGAGGGGCGAGGATGAGGGTGCCGAGGCGACAGACAAGAGAATGATGGGTCGAAAGGCTAATGCAAAGATTGAAGGAAGGAGAAAGAAGTGGAGGGTCAAAGGTCGGGGGAGAGAGGTTGTGATGTGGTAGATTGGCTGAACGGGAAGACAGGTGGGTGGGTGGATGGATGGATGGCCGGATGGACGGGGTTTGTCCTGCGTTTCAAGTCTCGACGGCTCTTCTCTCCCTTTATCATCGAGTTCGGATCAGTTCAGGCCCCAGCCAACGAGCAGGCAGTGGGGAAGGGTAGGGGGGGTCTAACCGGGCGAGTGTTTGTATGTATGTATGTATAATCTACGTAGTAACAGGTCTGGATAGATATCTGGAGACAGAGTCAGGGTGGTGGAAAGGGGAGAAGGGGGAAAGAAAGTCCAGGTTGATTGATCGATGGCTCGGAAATTGGGAAACGGTGAGTACAAGACCCAAGATCGGAGGTGGCGTGGGGAACTGTGATTGTGGTTTGAGAGTAATGGCCAAGTGGACGAACGCTAGCAGGTCCGCAGGTGCTGGTAGGTGCAGGGCGTATAAAGGAGGTCAGGTCGGGCCTTGCTAAGGTTGCGTTGGGTTTGTGCCCAGGTGTGTTGTGCAGCGGGTGGGTGCCCCCAGGTGCCGCCCTCTACAGTGGACAGGCAGGCGGGTTGGGTTGCGTTCCGCGTTTGGTGGTCACCTCTGGGCTAGGCTGGGCCAGACAGCCACACAAGTGGTCCAACAGGACGGAGAAGGCTGTGTGGGGCCCACGGCAAGGCCTGAAGTGGTCCTCCGATAGAGGCTCGTTTGCACCTGGGCACCCTGAAGACCCGGCCCCACAGCACCATCAGTCCAGGCCTGTGGACCCCTTCTCTCAGGAGGCAGACCATGGGTTAGGGACTGAAGGGTTACATTGGACATACCTAGGTACATGGGGAAAGTGTAGAAAGAAAATGTACCGACAAAGTATCCGACCATGCCCCTGCCTCCACGTACCGGTCAGTCGCACTCAACACGCGTGGCTGCAGGGATCGATCCGCACAATGGAGGGAATGCCCAGAACCTCTACCCTGTCAACCTCCCACCTGCGCCCTCCTCCTCCTTCGCCGCTCTGCCTCGTGCTCGTGCTCGTGCTTGCCTTGCCTTGCCTTGCATCGCCTCGCACCTGCCACCTGCCAAATTCCACATGTGTACCAACAAGGCAGGTTGTCAGGCTGTCTGTGTCTGGGTCCTGCTCCAGAAACGTGCGATCTGCCTTCCGAGTTTGTCGGTCGGGATCATCGTCCTGTGCAAGGCAGTACCACGGTACTCGCTGCCTATCAATCTGTCAATCAACGCAGACAACCGGTTCATCAACTAACCAGGCGACCTAAAGTAGCCAAAGTGGGTAACGGAACGACAAGGTTTGGCCTACTGTTTGGACGAGGCACAGTCAGTCGTAGGCTGCCTGCCGTCTGCACTCCTTCATGCTCGTCCCCTGATCTGGAAATGAAAGACGGCTGCCATTTACTCGCTCCTCGAATAATGACTCAACTCAACTCGGGTGCTTGACAACATCAAGCACCTGGGCTGCAGACGCTCAGCTTTAGGTTCACGACGAGCTCCACGCCTAAAACACAGGCCACTGCAGCACCACATCGCAAGCAGGCAGAAAAGAGCACGGTCAGATCGTTCAGGAGGTGTAGAGAACATCAAACAACCTTCTCCGTGGACGGCGCCGCGCCTCTCGAGTCGCCCCCGGCCTGGCCTCGCCTCGCCTGCGGGCCTCCAGACCTGCAGCTAGCTGACCCGGCCATCGCGGCTCCGTGTCTCCTCTGTGCCTCCTCCGTTGCTCGGCCTACCCAGCCTGGCCTCGACCCTCGAACCTCGACCATGGGATTTCTGGTTCTCCCTGCAGCTCATCATCATTGGGGGTCCTTCGCCTTCCCTCGAAACGTTATCTTGATCAGCATGCACGATCTGCAAACCGCCACGCGCCATCTTCTGCCCCAGACCCCATCTCGCAGGCGGAAGGAAGCATGCTGTCAGCTCGCCAAATGGAACATGACCACACCCTCTCCCATCTCTCCCATCAGCCAAGCACAATCCTCAGGCCCTTCAGCTGTGAGCACCTGACTCTGGTGCTGCTGCGAGGGGCTGACAAGGACCAGCCGCCGTTGTCATCGGGGTGTAACGGTGCTAGTATTCAGGTGTCCGCTGCACAGACCAATGCTGGAAACCGAAACAGATGACAGCTGCAACTGAACTCAAGAGAGTTTGACGCGGTCCAGGTAGCCCCAAACCTTGACTCGTTAGACTTTCTGCTCACCACCGGGCTCTTCATGCCCGCCGCACGGCCTCGTCTCCCCCCTTCGGTCTCGATATTTCAGGCGCCGGACCCGACCCTGATGATGGCTGATGCACCACCCCCTCATGAATCCACCTGGATGGGATGGCCCCATTGTCTCCCTCCAAAGAAAATCCTTCCAGACTACACTACCCCCGATTGATCATCGTGGACCATGGACAGCGGGCAGCCCCGTCCACTGATCCCTGCCTCGCATTAGGAGCACGTGGCGCCCACGCCGTCCCACCCAGGAGGCACCGCAGCAAGCTTCAGCAGCGGCACCGCAGCAGCGAGCACAACAGCGGTAGCACATGGCGAGTCTGCCCGAATCCGAACACAATGTACCCCCGGCGTCGTACTCAAATGCAGATGCAAACAACGCAGCGTAAGCAGGAACAAACCACACAGCACGGCCCCCTCCCCTCCCTGCCGGTACTCAGCTCGACAATCATCCCACGGCAAAGATTGTTTCCCCATCACACGTGGAAGGGTGTGTGCTGCTCTGTATACAGTAGCTGCTAGCCACCAGAAGCGGCCATACAGGTGGACCAGCCACCACCGGGAGCTACACATCCGTCACCGGCGCCTCTGCATGCAAGCTCCTGCCTCAATCTTGCGCCCACCTCACACACTCTGTCCTGCAAGACAACGTGTCTTGTGGGCAATAATTTGTCCTTTGCTTTTCCCGCCGTAAGCCCAACGCGGGCAGTACATTGCGACAACAACGATAACGACGACAACAACAATTCTTCCAGCCAGCCTTATTGGACCTCCCAGCCAACTCCATCAACATGGTCTAGATCTGCAGGGCGGATCATCCTCTCGCCCGTCACGGTCAAAGCGAGCAACCGTGCCATCTGCACTGCATGTGATTGAGCATGGACGCCCGAGCCTATCTCCAGAATCTATTTCCCGACCCTCCTGCACAAGGCCACCTCTGGCCAGCAACGAGGATAGCAAGGTGCCGCTCCAATGGCCGTCCTACCCGTTGTGCAATTTTTGTGAATTCGGTCCTCTAGCTCTCCTGCCAGGCAAACTCAATCCGCCTTCAACCGATCTTGTGGCACGTTGCTTCATGGGCCATAGCATGTCGATGATATGACGGGCGTCAGATCGACAAGAGGCCAGCCGGGTTGGTCCTGGTGCGGGTAGGTGGCAGCCACTGCCGTATCTCGATTCTGTCCCATCCAGCCACTGTCGTACCACTCCGTCAGAACATGATGGTTGCTTTTTCAGCCGTGGTAATCTGTTTGACTGTGGGTACCTGTCCTTCGAGGTACCAATGGTCTGAACCTCGGTTCGGCTACGCGTGAAGCAGATGTGAATTGTGCAAATTAAACCAAGATTTCCTTCATCAGTCCTTTGGCATGAACCAGCAAAAAGCATAGCCGTTTTCACGCGCTTCCAAGCTCGGGGGCCTTGCTTCCAAGGTTGCACAAGCAAGTACGCGAAAACGAACAGCACAAATGAGCCATCAGGAGCGGATTGCCCTGCTCCGTCTCCCCGCCCGACCCGTCGAGCACCGCCAGGAGCTTGACACGGACGGTTTGCGCGTCCCCGCGGCCGCCCTGCGCGAATCACCGTGCCATGACCAAGTATCACACCTTCCTGTCATAAACACTAATGCAGGCTTTGGGAACGGCGTTTGCTGTGCGACTTGGCCGCAGCTCTGTCTTAGTCATTGTCGGATCGGCTCCCTGGGGACCTTAGTAAGATGTTCAGTGGTGGTGTCATACATTCAAGATATCAGCTCGCTGTCGTCAGCAGCGTTTCTGCCGGTGTTGAGTGCTGTTCAAGGCGGCCTCAGCTCGCAGGTGGTCACAAAAGGCATACGCTCAGTGAGTGGATTGCCAGAGTGCTGCGAAGTGTACACACGCCGTGATACAACCTCGGCCTGATCCACGGTATGATGTGTGCTTGTGACAAGACACCTATAACATTTCGTGTACCCTTTCTCACATTTGATATCCCCAGATACTAGAATTTTTATTATGAACAACACGCATGCCGCCTCATCACCTGAGCTATTGGTACCCGATCTGATTTTCATTACCCTGGGGATTTTGGCGATGTTCTCTCCGTCCACCAGGTAGTCCTCGGGGCAAGTGTTGAAGTTTCTTCAGCGTGAGACATATTGTGCGCGAATGAAAATAGCTACCTGTGATCCCTCCACCTCTTTCCCAGCTGAGCTTTTCCCTTCTCACGCTAAGCATGCAATCTGCACAGTGAAGATCTTTCCTCATTTACAGGACTTGTCCCTGGACCAATTGTAGCCCAGTGAATGCGAAAGATTTGGTGTCGGATCACTCATGTAGCTTGAAGCGTGCAAGTGGACTTGATCTAGCAAACGCCGTGTGCCCACAGGTCACGGCCACAAGTGGTTGAGACCGGTCACCTACTTGCTGGGCGGGAGCTCACACCATCATGGGCTTGCAATCATGTTAGACGTCAGTGCAATAATTGGAACCAGCCTCATCGCATGAGCAATAACAAGCCCGCCCGACTGATTCTATAAGACATTTTGAAAACGCCTGCTTGAATGAATTATGAAGTCTGAGAAACCATCACCTGTTGTAAGCAGTAGTTGTTTACATGAAATTATCCTACTAGAGTGGTGCCGCAATCAGTTTTGCGGGTTTATCTACGCATAAGTACAGGAAATTAATTCACAGCTATGAAGTTATTTAAACGACCGTCTTGTGGAGCGGAAATTCATATGGAAATGCTGAAATTCATCGTTTTTGGAAATGCTAAAGCAACGTGTATCAAGGTCTCGTCCCTCTGGAATTGATCATCTCGTCCGTGGGATCCTGCTCCCACACTTTTTCGGCTGGACTAAAGTCTGTGGGAAAACCGCTCAGTCCAGATCCAGCAAGAGTATGTCGCCCTCGAAGGATCCTGAGCGACTGCCCAGCGACCCATGCCAACTCACTTCCCCCTTGCTTGTGCTTCTTGGAGCCTTGTGACGCCCCCGATCCTTCATGCTGCCCTTTGCGTCTCCTCCACCCGCTACCTTCACCGCCTCCACTGGAAAATTAGGTAGGATCATCACCTCCATCTATAGCTGTCAGCATGCACCACAACCACACAGGTTTGGTTGGAAGCGGGGATATCTCACCATCCATGGACTCGCACGTACCGCACTTCAGGTGCATGCATACCACGGGTGTCTGGTCTACCTGTGTCCGGACATAGGCTACACAGGAGGCCTGGGTGTTGGGGCCAAATTGACACTGACAGCACCTCCAAGCTTGTGCAGTCCAACGACACCAGTTGTGAGGGCACTTCCCTAGCCTTAAAGTGTTGGTAGAGGCAAAAAAGGGATAGTCACAAGGGCTGCTTGTATTTGTTGCACGATCGTAAGGCGCGTGTTGACAGTAAAGCCAATCAGTGATAACGTGTCCACAGCTGTACTGAAGGTAGAATGCATTGCACATCTTGGTGGAATGGAAAGAAGTATCAGAGCGACACTGTCATGTACTCTTCAGGGTGAAGTGAAGTGTTGAAGCTTGTCTGTGTTTCTGGTGCAGTTCAAACGACTTTGGATGTGGTTTCCTGTGTCTATGATAAATTGACAGGCTCTTTGCTTTGGAGCCTGATTTTTATATTGGTACTTTGGCCCATGATTGACTTTTCTGTGTTGTTGTCTACTTTGTGCTTGTTCGCTCAGATTCAGTGTCATGCGGGTGTGTTTTTGGTCGATATTGTAAACCGGTGGGTTCTCTGAGAAACAAATACGAAGAATATCACTCTTCCTGATGTCTCAAGTTCTCCAGTTGATGACACATACAAACGAGCGAATAGTGTACTACGAGAGATTGTGTGAAAGCACAAATTTGCTGGACTCATGAGAGAGATGAGTGAGTCGCCTGGCATGCGTGAATTACGGAGACGATACTGCCACCGGCCCAATATGACGGTGATTCTTGTGTCCTATATGCATTGTAACGGAGGCACGCCTAGGCATAAATGCTATATGTATAAGTAAATAATCGCCCTCCTCGCGTAAACCTACGAAATGCTACTATGCTATGCATGAAGGTAGTTGTATAAGTTTTGTAGACAATGCTATTACTCAAAACTATTCAACAAAGTTGACTAGGTTACCAGTGTCGAGAATGGGAATTTGGTATTAGTATACGGCATCGTGGAGAGCCTCTGGTACTCATTACAACTAACTATTCGGAAACAAATATTACAGTGCCCAACTCTCAACCTTTTCTCAATTCACTGTTTCCTCATTTCTCCTTGTGCTTCCTCTTCTTGTGGCCAGATGAGCCGCCTTTCGAACTATAGTCCATCTCGATCCACTGATATCCCTGACTAGAGGACCCGCCGTGCTTTGACGATTTGTGATGCTTGTGCTTTGACGAGCCACCGCGCTTTGATGAGCCGCCATGACTTGAGCCTCCCTGGTCCGAGGTCGCTGAAGAGGCAGTGTGTCAGTGTCTTCAATATTACTGTGACAAGCGGTTATGCTGTGACTAGCAATTGACTCACAGTAAGGGGTACAATTCCAGCAGCAGCAATGGTCACACCTCGTAATTTGCTCTACCTGCTGCGTAATGGCGTTGACCTCTGTTCTTGGGTTGTCGAACGAACACCAGCCGACGTAGTTGGGGCCGTTCCCGCACTTGCAACAGATCCAGCTCCCTCCGAGCTCTTGGAAGAAGCAGAGCTGGTTGGTACACTTGGACTCCGTGTCTACGGGTGCCGCGTAGGTGGTGTTGTGACAGGGAGTGGTGACTCGAGTTGCTCCATCGAAGTGAGCGGCCACGCAGTGGTTGTAGGTCACCGAGGTGTGTTGGCAAGGGTGCCTCTTGGGGTGACCAACGCACATTTCGGTCAGAAGTCGGGTCGAGAATTTCACACGAATATTGAGTACTTCCTGGAATGCTTGTCTGCCTCCCGTGATGCAGTTGAATCAGAATGCTTCTCATGAAGTTTTGCTTTTTGGGATATACTGTGGCCGCCATGGCCTCTTTATAACACGATCAGTCCCCGTGAAGGAGCACATGCTTTCTTCCCAGACATGCTCATACGTTGTGATCAATACATTCTTTCGTTTAATAAATCCCCTTTGAGCGTTCTAGATGCCAATCATACCGCGGGTCTTGCAATTTGGCGTCGAGACTGTTCATCAACGGCTATCGGATAGCTTAATTGGGTCGCAATCTGAGGCCAAGACTGCAATTGGTCACGTCTCTGAAAGAAGCCAGCCTGCATGGGAGATGGACCGTTTCTGTCATGAGAGATCTACATGTGAGTGAGCGCCGCGCTGCTCCTCAACTCTGACCTCGAGGTCAAGGGCGGCATCCGCGGTGGAGAGACACGAGACACGAAACCATTCTCAGATTTGGTGTTTCGGGACTCAGCACTGGGATACCCGCAACCGACAATCAAAAACTTCCGGCACGGCGTACGAGATGCTGCAAGATGAGAGATCTGGCACAGACGCGGGCACAACAGCTGCTGCTCAACCAGGACTGTGGCAGATTGGACGCAACATCTGTGGGTTTGGAGTCGAGCAGCAGGCTGCCGTCGTGCGACCGAGGGCTCATGAGGCCTTCTCTCCCGGCTTGATCGGTGCGACCAGGGCTCGCAGTCTTGCACGAGGGTCTCTTGCACGCCTTTTCAGCTCGGCCAGCCATGCGGTCACACGACACCAGGGCCGAGAGCACGGGCGTGCTGCAGTATCCACCCGGCACCCAGGCTCATGGAAGGCTAGGCTCCACATGCAGCCCTCGAGACTCTCGCTTATCTGGTTTGCAACAGGTTCGACATAATCTCACACCGGTCTCTCGCGGCCCCACGTGAGTGAGCCCTGGACCGAGAAGATGGATCCTCTCAAAGGGGGGTGTGTGATGTCAGACGGGCTGAGGTCATAGCTTTCATTGTATCCGGCTTTCTGTCTCTTTCCTTTCGGGCCCTTGACGTGGGTCTCCGAATATTGTCGGTGCAGTTTACTTTTTTTTCTGTTGAGGTTACACAAGACAAGAGAAGAGACAGGTCATTTTCCGACACATTTCCGGGTAGGTACCTGAGTACTTTTCTTCTCTCTTGCTGGGGCTCCCACACCGGCCAGCCCCTGCATAGACACACCAAGAAGAGGCGAGCGAGGTTTACGAATGGGCCGAGGCATAATAGACAGGAATCAAGAAAAAAAGTGAGGCGATCTGGAAATTAAGGATGGTAAAGAAGTCAGCAAGGCAGCAAACAGGGCGCACATCGGTCAGAGCCCATTGATGGGATGACATTGTCCAGCGCCGTTTCGATCTCCACCGCAGTGCATGCATGCATCTGTCGTTTTTTTTTTCCCGCCTAGCTATTTATGGACGCAGCCCAGATCTGAGTCTGACTGCATGCGTCTCGCAGATCCGATCTGTGTTGTGCATACAGGAGATGGATGTTCCAGGGCCGTCGGCAAAATTGTGTGCCCCGGCCAATGAGAATCGCCGAGTCCAACCCAACGTTCTTCAGGTCCCAGGCATTCGGGATCCATGGAGCCGCATCTTTTGCTCCTTCAACACGGCCCAAAGAGGATTCGCGATCTCTGGACCGCGGCGCATTTGCCTCAAACGGCCATGGATTCGTCACAAGCAAGCCCCCTTTTGGTCACAGCGTCGCACATTCTTCAAGAGTCTCAATACTATCGACACGCCACGGAGTGCCACGGACCTGGGAGGATTTTTGTGCTCGACATCATCACATCTCTTTTGCGCCTTGTTCACACAATCCCAGATGATCATCATCGAATGTTTTCTCATCATCGACACTAGGAGATGTCCTGCTCCATGAGAGCTCTCGTCTAAGTCATACATCAGTCCGTGACTAAACACTGACTGAGCGAGTCCGTGTAAACGCCACCATTCCTGGCGCCAACCTCTTGTGACGCCCGTTCCTCCGTCATTCGCCCATATATGTATGTGTGCAGCAAGTGTGCCCTGGTTCATCATCCCAGAACAAAGCAAACCCTAGAAGGCCTCCGGGCACACGAACGCCTTGACACCGAGACTCCTGATAGTCCTTCCCATCCCAGGGAACAAAAAAGAAAAAAAGACATAAAGCGAAAAGAAAAT